>OZ024833.1:22006321-22318821 GCA_964016985.1 Anodontia alba | reverse complement strand
GAAGATAAGGATAAATTGGTTATACAGCTCATTAAAACTGATTAATGCCATAAAAGGTTGATAAAAGTAACATCCAAAAAGAAAGTTGGTTAAGAACAGCAAAATTCTGAAAGTCCGCCTAATAATGTTTAGCCCTAAATAGCCACTACATATTATGCGTGACATAATTTCATTACATAGACTTGTTAACCCATTGTAGACTGAATGGACTACCCCACATTATATACTGAAAGAGTCCAATTTCAATTTAAGCTACGTCCGGCTATGAGATTTAGATATTCCTAGAGAAAAGTCGCTAAGCTATTTGCAAACAATGGAGACCCTGATCAGACGCCGCGCTCTGCGGCGTCTGATCTGGGTCTGCATTGTTTGCCAATTACCCATTTTGGTGTCTCCAGACTATAATGGGTTAATATGACGGAATCTCTCATCTTCAAATGAATGGACAAACATGATAGAGTACTGTTAGCTGTCGATTTCTTTCGTGTTTTTTTTTCTGTTTTGATTTATAATATTAATAACTTGTCATCGCTTTCAAACGAGTCCGAAGTCAACACATCAAAGTCGTATTTCGGAAAACCGTACTGTCGATATGCACAAAGACAATATTAGAAATGTTCAGACAGGCAAACATGAGCCCAATGGGATCTAATCAGGCGTCCATGAAAAGTAAGCATTACTTGGTGGTAAGCATGCTTCGCCCACCATGCCTCAGCCCCAACAGAGATTTAGGAAAATACAGAAATAGTATTGTCCGGGGCTTAGAAAGTGTGTTTATGGCTTACATGTAGCTGTTGCAAAACCATCAGATATGAATCTGGAAACAGCAACGTTGTAGGGATTGACAAGATCATGATGCTTGCCATAGAACTTCCTAAGTCATTACGAAAACATGCCTATTCAAATGTACTGAAAATTTTACAACCAAAAAATGAAAATGCCTATATAATTTTGACCCCCTTAAACCCCACTTTTATATAGTAAAACTGGAATTTACAGGGCTATACATTAGTTTTCTTATTTTTGCTCAAAAACATAGATTGTGGTACACGTTAGAACCGCCTTACCAAGGCAGTTCTAACGAGCACCCACAATCTATGTTTTGAGCAGAAATATGAAAAATATCAAATTTTTTTATCTGAAATTTTTCATTGTTTGGTGGCAAAATTTTCAGTATATTTGAATAGGCATGTTTTCGTAATGAGCTTGTTGTGAGCAGTCTTCCTTGTTCGATAATGTCCTGATACTCGGAGCAGGCTCCAACATAACGGATTAGCTGTGAAACTGTAAACACCGTATTATGGTGCAGAATGAATATTGCTGCTCAGAAACGGAAAATTAATTTATTGTAAAGCCTACTAGGGATTGTTTCCATCGTCGATACAGAGGTATAAATCCAAATATAAGGAGTGACTTGTCTAGCTCGGATTGTTAGCCTCGGCAAAGGCCTTGGTAGACTTCGAGATTAAACTCCTGTTTGCATCCAACGAAGATTCAAATGAGCCTGCGCATCCGCGCAGTCCGATCAGAATCTCCGTAGTCCGCATGAAGAAACTTTGGTGGCTCCTTGGCTATCCAAAATGTGCTTATTGAGGATTCTGATTAATCTGCGCGAATGCGCAGGCTGATCTGAGTCTTTGTTGGCCGCACTTGTCCGTAGGCATCACGAAAACACGCCTATATAATTTTGACCCCCTTAAACCCAACTTTTGTATAGTAATACTGCGGTTTACAGGGTTGTACATTATTTTTCTTATTTTTGCCAAAAACATAAATTGTGGGTACTCGCTAGAACCGCCTCGGCGAGGTGGTTCTAACGAGTACCCACAATCTATGTTTTGATCAGGAATATGAAAAGTATCAGAATTTTCTTATCTGAAACTTTACGTTTTTGGTTGTAAAATTTTCAATATATTTGAATAGGTGTGTTTCCGGAATGGGTACGTCGTTGTCTGACATTGCAACTCTTTTTGTTTAATTGTAGCTGGTGAAAAGCTCAGCAAACCAAACAGTAGATTTCTGTCTTTTGACAAACTCAAGCATCGATTTAGGCATGCCGGTGTCAAGAAAGATGAAGACAATATTGTAAGTATACTCTTCAAACAAATGAAATAAAACGAACTTCAATGTTTTCACCACGAAAACATACGTATATAATTTTGACCCCTTTAAACCTCACTTTTGTATAGTAAAACTAGGGTTTACAGGGGTATACCTTATTAGCTCATCTGAGCTATGCTCAGGATGAGCTATTGTGATCACTTTTCGTCCGTCATCCGTCCGTCCATCCGTTAACATTTTCAAACCACTTCTCTTCTGTAGCCGCTGAGCCAATTTTGCTCGAATTTCATATGGAGCCTCCTTAAGGTGGGGGAACGAAAGATTGCTAAAATGGTCGCGGTCCGTTGACCAGGATGGCCGCCATGCCCATATATGGTAAAAACCTTTAAAAATCTTCTTAACCAGAATCGAGGATTCCTTGGGGCTGAATCTTTGCGTGAATCATCAGGGACGGGAGGTCTACTAAAACTGCTAAAAGAATTGTCGTACGTTGACGTTTGACCTTTTTACGCATGGTCATGTTCGCTTCCCTATGCATTTGTATGAGCCCCATGCATTTGAATGGGAAAATTGTTAAGAATTTCAAACGACTTCTCTGAAGCCTCTGAGTCATTTTTGCTCAAATTTCATATGGAGCCACCTTAGGGTGGGGAAACAAAAGATTGCTAAAATTGTCGCGGTCCGTTGACAGGTGGCTACCATGCCCATATATGGTAAAAACCTTTAAAAATCTTCTTCTCCAGAACCGAGAATGCCTTGGGGCTGAATCTTTGCACAAATCATCGGGAACGAGAGGTCTACCAAAGTTGCTAAAAGAATTGTCGTAGGTTGACATTTGACCTTTTTACGGCAAGGTCAAGTTTGCTTCCCTATGCATTTGAATGAGTCCCATACATTTGAATGGGAAAATTCCTCTGAAGCCACTGAGCCAAATTTGCTCAAATTTCATATTGAGCCTTATTAGGTCGGGGAAACGAAAGATTGCTAAAATGGTCGCAGTTCATCGACCAAGATGGCCGCCATGCCCATATACGGTAAAACCCTTTCAAAATCTTCTTCTCCAGAACCGAGGATGCCTTGGGACTGAATCTGTGCACAAATCATCGGGGACAGGAGATCTAACAAAGTTGCTAAAAAGATTGCCATACGTTGACATTTGACCTTTTTACGGCAAGGTCAATTTTGCTTCCCTGTGCATTTGTATGAGCCCCATACCATTTGTATGGCAAAATTGTTGAGAATTTCAGACGACTTCTCCTCTGAAGCCACTGAGCCAAAGTTGCTCGAATTTTTAGCTCACCTGAGCACGACGTGCTCATGATGAGCTATTGTGGTCAGTCAATATCCATCGTCCGTCGTCCATTGTGCGTCATCCGTCGTGCGGCGTGCGGCATCAACAACTGCTTTAAAAGCCTACTCTTCCTACGCCCCTGGGCCAATTGACTCGATACTTGGTAGGAAGCATCGGGGTGACTTGTAGATCAAAAATTGTTAAAATCGTTCCGATCGGAAATCCAAGATGGCCGCCATCTTGAAAATCTATTTTTCACTTCTTCTCCTGAACCGAAAGGCCAATTGACTCCAAACTTGCTAGGAAGCATCAGGGTGACTTGTAGATAAAAAATAGCTAAAATCGTGCCGATCGGAAATCCAAGATGGCAGCCATGGCAGCCATCTTGAAAATCTATTTTTCGCTTCTACTCCTAAATCCAAAAGCCAATTGATTCCAAACTTGGTATGAAGCATTGGGGTGACTTATTGATCAAAAATAGCTGAAATTGTGCCGATCGGAAATCCAAGATGGCCGCCATGGCCGCCATCTTGAAAACCTATTTTTTGCTTCTTCTCCTGAACCGAAAGGTCAGTTGACTCCAAACTTGCTAGGAAACTTCGGGATAACTTGTAGATCAAAAATAGCTAAAATCGTGCCGATCAGAAATCCAAGTTGGGCGTCATGGTTTCCATCTTAAAAATCTATTTTTCGCTTCTTCTCCTAAACCCAAATGCCAATTGACTCGAAACTTGGTAGGAAGCATCGGGGTGACTTGTAGATCAAAAATAGCTAAAATCGTTCCGATGGATAATCCAAGATGGCTGCCATGGCCGCCATCTTGAAAATCTATTTTTCACTTTATTTCCTGAGCCAAAAGGCCAGTTGACTCCAAACTTGGTAGGAAGTATCAGGGTGACTTGCAGATCAAAAATAGCTAAAATGCTGCTGATCGGAAATCCAAGATGGCCGCCATAGAGGCCATCTTGAAAATCTTTTTTTCGCTTCTTCTCCTAAACCCAAAAGCCAATTGACTTGAAATTTGGTAGGAAGCATCGGGGTGAGTTATCGATCATTAATGTCAAAAATCGTTCCGATTGGACATCCAAGATCAATTTTTCACTTCTTCTCCTGAACCGAAAGGCTTATTGACTTTAAACTAGGTAGGAAGCATCAGGGTGACATGTAGAAAAAAAAATAGCTAAAATCATCCCTATCGAAATCAGACAGCTATCTTTAAAATCTATTTCTCGCTTCTTCTCCTGAACTGAAAGGCCATTTGACTCGAAACTTGGTAGGAAGCATTGGGGTGACTTGTAGATCTAAAATAGCTTAAATTGTTTGGATCGGAAATCCAAGATGGCCACCATGGCGGCCATCTTGAAACTCTTTTTTTCGCTTATTTTCCAGAACCAAATGGCCAACTGATTTGAAAATTGGTAGGAAGCATTGGGATGACTTGAAGATATTAAAATAGCTAAAATTGTTCCAACCGGAAATCCAAGATGGTAGCCATCTTGAAAATCTATTTTTCCCTTCTTCTTCTGAACTGAATGTCAATTGACTCGAAACTTAGTAGGAAGCATCGGGGTGACTTGTAGATAAAAAATAGCACAAATTGTTTCGATAGGAAATCCCACATTGCGGCCATAGCGTCCATCTTGAAAATCTGTTTTGAACTTTTTCTCCTGAACCAAAAGGGCAATTGACTCAAAGTTCATTGGAAGTATCGAGGTGACTTGTAGATCAACCGTAGCTAAATTCATTCTGATTGGAAATCTAAGATGGCTGCCAACTGTTTATTATATTTCCCTGCCACTGAGCTGTTTCCATGTATAAAATCATGTTTCTTCAGAAACCACTTAGCCATTTGCCATCAAATTTCACTTTGATCCTACTGTTGAAATGTGATTGAGAGTTTGTTCAAATGATCACGCTCCATTTACTGTCATGTCATATATATTCTTCTTCAAAATTAAGAACTGCTTAAATGATGATCTTTTTATTAGCTGCAATGACAGAATTGGAAAAAATGTTGCATAACATCTGCATATCTGCAGTGGCTATGTCACTAAGGTGAGCGACCTGTGGCCCATGGGCCTCTTATTTTTCATATTTCTGTCCAACAACATAGATTGTGGGTACTCGTTTGAACCGCCTTGCCGAGGCGGTTCTAACGAGTACCCACAATCTATGTTCAGAGCAGAAATATGAAAAAATCGGAATTTTTTATCTAAAAAAAAAATCATTTTTTGGTGGTAAAAATTTCAAGTATATTTGAATAGACATGTTTTCGTAAGGATTTGATTATCTTATATTAACTTTTAAATTGCGGTGAACGAGAACTCCCGTTTTCAGGGTTGAGCCTACTTAAGCAAAAGCCACGAGTTCCAGAAACAAGGCCTATACCTAAAGTTACATGTTCCGGTTAAGGGCGGAATGTTCTTTAGAACAGGTTTGCCTGGACTGAAGCTCAGTCATTTTCAAACTCAGAGTCAAATTTCACCATTTTCTAATACTCGTAGGACTTTTGTTTCTTCAATATCACCGATCAGATCTATGTTCAGAGCAGAAATATGAAAAAATCGGAATTTTTTATCTTAAAAAAAAAATCATTTTTTGGTGGTAAAAATTTCAAGTATATTTGAATAGACATGTTTTCGTAAGGATTTGATTATCTTATATTAACTTTTAAATTGCGGTGAACGAGAACTCCCGTTTTCAGGGTTGAGCCTACTTAAGCAAAAGCCACGAGTTCCAGAAACAAGGCCTATACCTAAAGTTACATGTTCCGGTTAAGGGCGGAATGTTCTTTAGAACAGGTTTGCCTGGACTGAAGCTCAGTCATTTTCAAACTCAGAGTCAAATTTCACCATTTTCTAATACTCGTAGGACTTTTGTTTCTTCAATATCACCGATCAGATCAAGAGCCGATAGGCGCTTGTAACATCTATGCTAAGTCGACCGTTACAACTTCCGGTAATAAATCTTTACAAATGAGAGCTGATTCCACAACAGTATTTAATTAAGATTTGTTAAATAAAGCTTGTCAAAAAACTAAAAAAAAGTACATACTAAATATACTGCATACACATTACGAAAACACGCCTATTCAACTATATTGGAAATTTTACCACCAAAAAAATGAAAATTTTCATATAATAATTTCTGATATTTTTCATATTTGACGAGGCGGTTCTAACGAGTACCCACAATCTATGTTTTGAGCAGAAATAAGAAAAAATAATGTATACCCCTATAAACCCCAGTTTTACTATATAAAAGTAGGGTTTAAGGGGGGGTCAGAATTATATAGGCGTGTTTTCGTGATGCATAACAAATGTCGGTCTCAAATGAGCTCTTGAAATATGTGATACAGGTCTTTATGCATTGTCATGGTTCCATAGAGTGGTAATTAACTTTGGCTGTACGCCTTTATCTAAATCAGTTGATTTATTTACATTGTGAATATGGCTCCTATATATATATGAACGGCATTTATCCTTCCATAAATCCAGTGACAAGAATTCCGGAACTATTTTCTTCGCACAAAGTTCTAAAATGAGCTGTTTACCCATATTTTTGACGCAGTTAGAATTATAAGAAATTCATTTTATTTTTATGGGTTTTACGTCTCCCCGTACATCATCATAATGCAGATTATATTTCATTCCCTTTGGGATCATTGGGCCCATTGTGGTATGTTTGAAACTGGAGTTCCGCTCATGTATACGCTAGCGGACCATTACGAAAACATACCTATATAATTCTGACCCCTTTAAATCCCACTTTTATATAGTAAAACTGGGGTTTACAGGGGTATACATTAATTTTCTTATTTCTGTTTAAAAACATAGATTGTGGGTACTCGTTAGAACCGCCTCGGCGAGGCGGTTCTAACGAGTACCCACAATCTATGTTTTGATCAGAAATATGAAAAATATCTGAATTTTTTATCTGAAAATTTTCATTTTTTGGTGGTAAAATTTTCAGCATATTTGAATAGGCGTGTTTTCGTAATGGTATTGCAAACTACTGCTTATGAAAAGTCTCAATAAAACCGAAGCTCCCATTTTATAATCCGTAGTGTGTTCTTTGTTTCCAAAGGCAATCTTTTTGACGTTTATTTTACTACACTGCAGTTGGTATTTGTTGCCGTTTGGTGGCAGAAGGTCTCCCGTACATCACCATAATGCAAATTATATTCATTTCCTTTGGGATACTTGAGTTCTGCTCATGTAAACGCTAGAGGGCTGAAGCAGTGTTGCAAACTTCATTACTGCTTATGACGAGTCTCAGTAAAACCGAGACTCCCAGTTTCTAACTACGCGTAGTGTTTTATTTATTTTTTTTTTTTTTTATTTTATTTTATTTTATTTTATTTTTTTTTTTTGTTTCCAAAGGTAATCTTTTGACGTTTATTTATCGATGTGTAAACACGGGGGAATCATTCACAAACTAAATACAAAGACCTTCAGGCTTCCTTCAGTTTGTGAGTTTCTGGCCGGCGTTTACATATCGATAAAATCCACAAAAATGAAATGAGCCAGCGCATGACAAAGCCTATAGAATTGCATGTGCGCCAAGCGAAGACTCAGATCAGACTTGACATCCTCCCAGTATGATCAGAGTCTTAGCTGTTCGCGCAATGGGTAGCTAAGGACCCAAGCTTTCTTCATGCGGATAGCGATGCGGATAGCGAAGACTGATCGCTGGGCGCACATGGCATTTTGTAGGTTTTGTCATTCGCTGGCTCAGATTCATCCATTGACGCCTCAACTGTCATCTAGGTGAAGTTTCAACTAGTATGCACAGGCTATTTGAAGGCATGTATATTCTCGTGACAACAGTATGCATAGACATTTTTGAAGACAGGTACCGTTATTTCTCGTGACAAACTGTATGCAACAACTATTTTGAATATATTTGTAACAAATAGTATGCATAAAATGTTTTTAAGGTAGATTCGTGTACCTGCTTTTGACAAACATTATTTGCCTACATCATTCAGAGAGTTTATGTTATTTACATCCACAGGTCCTGCTTGTTAAAGATACTGTTCGAGACGTGATAAAAGGTAAGCATCTGACCATTCCCTGTATGATGCAAATAACCAATTAAGGCCCTAGTTCTGCTGAACCCGGATATACCCTGTCTTTGCAAACAGTGTAGATCCAGATCAGTTGGCTTCTGAAGAAGCCAACTGATCTGGATCTGCACTGTTTACCATTCAGTTTATGAATTTATGTCAATAATCTCGATTATGGCATCTGACTGGCTGACATTTAGAAGTGGGCGTGGCATCTTAATTTATTCAGCAGGACAAGGGTTAAGCCTCAACGTCAGAAAACGTACGTGCGGACATGGACGCTAGCGTAGATTTAGATCATCCTGCGCATTGGAGCAGTCTGGTCAGAATCTTCACTGGTATTTCGGCGCACAAAAAAACCTACAATAAGACTTGTACGACCAGCGAAGACTCAGATCAGCCTGCGCATCCGCGCAATCTGATAAGAGTATTCACTGCTCGCATGTGCCTTCTACATTCTCCAGGCTATTCAAAGAGGGATAAACAAGAAGCCTTGCCAAACTGGGTGGATTAACAGGCTGCTCTGAGTCTTTACTGGTCACACAGGACTTAATGTAGGTTTTGTAATGCGTGGGTAGGTTTTGTCATGCGTGGACTCATAGATTTTGTCTTCTTGATACTACCGGTCTTCTAATTAGCTCTATTCATCAGAATCATTTGCCAATTCAGGAAATACATAAAATGCACCAGATTATTCTAGCTGCCATCAAGAAAACATGCCTATATAATTTTGACCCCCTTAAACCCCACTTTTAATAGTAAAACTGGGGTTTACAGGGGTATACATTATTTTTCTTATTTCTGCTCAAAAACATAGATTGTCGGTACTTGTTAGAACCGCCTCGCCGAGGCGGTTCTAACGAGTACCCACAATCTATGTTTTGAGAAGAAATATGTAAAATATAGGAATTTTTTTGGGTGGTAAAATTTTCAGTATATTTGAATAGGCGTGTTTTCGTAATGCAAAGTGAGAAATCGTACATTCTGACATGTGCGCTCATAGATCTGCCTGCGCAACTGCACAGTCTAATCAGAGTCTATCCAAAATACACCCATTGAATTCTGATCAGATTGCACGAATGCATATGCTGATCTAAATCTTCGCTGGGCGCATATGTCGAAGCATCACGAAAACCTGCCTATATAATTTTGACCCCCTTAAGCCCCACTTTTATATAGTAAAACTGGGGTTTACTGGAGTATACATTATTTTTCTTATTTTTGCTCGGAACATAGATTGTGGATACTCGTTAGAACCGCCTCGCCGAGGCGGTTCTAACGAGTACCCACAATCTATGTTTTGAGCAGAAATATGAAAGATATCAGATTTTTTTTTCTGAAAATTTTCATTTTTTGGTGGTAAAATTATCAGTATATTTGAATAGGCATTTTTTAGTAATGGTTGTTGTTTTTTTTCTTACACTATGGCTCATTCGATTTTCATCTTAACTACAAAAGAAAATAGACGTTAGAGTGGCAGACATACGAGGGTCCTGCAAAAAAATTGTGTCACCGGGTTCGGATTCAGTGCTACGTTTTACCAAACATATATTTATTACAAACCTTCAAAGTATTCCCCCTTTACTGAAACACACTTTTGTAACCTTTTTACCCAGTCGCGAAAAGCAGATAAATAGTCTTCTTTTGGTGTCTGTTTGAGACACTGATAAATAGCGCTGCCAAGTGAACTTCTAGACGTATACTTATTTCCAGAAAGCATTTTCTTAAGCCTTGGAAATAAAAGGAAGTCACAGGGACTCAGGTCAGGTGAATAAGGTTGATGGTTTAAAACTTTAACCTTTTCAGAAGCCAAAAAAAGACTTAACAACCTCACACTTATGAGAGGAGGCGTTGTCATGTAAAAGGTGGACTCCTGACCATCCTTTGCCTGGTCGTTTCTTATTTTAACAAGTAAATTGGTCAGTGTATATGACTGCATCTATTTCAATTTAAAATAACTCGGTCAGTTGGAAAGCAATTTGAACGAAATAAACGGGTATCGTTAGCTATTTAACACACCATTCAAGAACAGTGAAGCATTTTAAAATATACCTAGGATAAAACCAAGGAAGGCTATTAGTGACAGAACTGTTTGCACGACCCTCGCAATCGTATTGTGCAAAGTGTTATTTGGATATCATCACGAAAACATGCCTATATAATTTTGACCCCTTTAAACCCCACTTTTATATAGTAAAACTGGGGTTTCCAGGGGTATACATTATTTTCTTATCTGTGCTCAAAAACATAGATTGTGGGTACTCGTTAGAACCGCCTCGCCGAGGCGGTTCTAACGAGTACCCACAATCTATGTTTTGAGCAGAAATATGAAAAATATAAGTTTTTTTAATCTGAAAATTTTTCAGTTTTTGGAGGTGAAATTTTCTATATATTTGAATAGGCGTGTTTTCGTAATGTTCTGCTGCACACTGCATGCATGATTGTTAACCCAAAGGTTGATAATTTGCTTCCGTCGTTGATTACACGACTCTGAGTCATTCCTGAGACTAAGTGACAGCTCCCTGTGCAGTCTGCTTCAGAAGGCGGGCGCTTGATTATACTATCAATAGTACTACCAATGTCTGCGGTCGGACCCGTCATGGTTATATACAGTTGACTCTCGTTATCTCGACCTCGCTTATCTCGAATAACCGCTTATCTCGAAGTGGAAACCTGTTCCCTGCCTAAACATGAAAATCTAACAACAGGTAAAAACAATATTGTGGAAAAGAGGAGAAATTGCTCATAAGGAGCAATTTCTCCTCTTTTCCACAATATTTTCAAGATATCTCTAACTTTAAGAGTCCAATTACACATATACGCGCTCGTATTTGTTAAATGTGGTTGTTTGAATTTTTTTCCCTCAGTTCTGCAAATCTGATATGTCGAGGTACGGATATCTCGAAGTATTTCAGAGAGTCCCTTGGAATTCGAGATAACGAGAGTCGACTGTATAGTTTTATTGCTAAAATTTAGTACCTGTAATAACCACGTTCATGATATGATATTTGTGTGTGTGTTTTTTTTTCTTTCTTTAAAAATACTAGAAGGGAACGCCATTAGAAAAGGAGGTCAGCGCAAGCGCAGAAAGAGAAGATGTGCGCATGCAAAGAAATCTAAATACCTGCCACAGCTACTTAAAAAGTACAGCGCACAATGTGAAAATGAAGACACTGATCAGAAACTTGTAAGTACTATAGCTTCTGACGAGAAGAACGCCACAGTGTCAAAAGGCTTTTTTAAGGGAACTTGAGACACTTGGAAGATTATCCTCCAGCCCTAAGGTTATATATATTTTTTTTTTCATGTTTAACTCTGCTGAGCATGAACTTTTCTCTACCAATAAATATGAAAATGCCAACAATAGTTGGCATTTTCATATCTATAAGCAGAGAATTTTCATGCTCAGCTATGTTAAGCAAGAAAATATTTGCAGTTGTTGGTAATTTGAGTTTTATTAGCGGGGCAAATTTCATGCTCAGCTGAGTTGAGCATGAAAAAAGTTTTATAAATTCGGTACCGTTTTGTATACGGTAGACAGCTGCATCTGAATTTTGGCCGAGGTTGATTTAAATATATTTTATTTCAATAATAGTACATGTGATACACACATAAATATCTCAAATAAAGGAGGGATTAGAACGAAATCACGAGTGCTTACAGAGTTCTTCTCCCAAGCATATATTAACTTTTCGACATTAGGGCGTTAACATGTTTTACAACAATGAAACAAAATAAATAGTTAAAATGTAGTAAATAAACTGAAAAAAAAAGACAGAAAAAAAATATAATAAATAGTATTAGTTAAGGAAATGAGAAAACAAAATATAATATGTATATAAACCTAGTAATTGAATGGAAAATGGATGGCGCCTTTAAGGGGTAATTTGGATTGCCTTAAACAGCCAGTCAGTGCGATCATACCGCTATATGTACATTTCAAAACTTATTAAGTTTGATACGGTTAGTTTGTAAAGAAAAAAAAACGCTTGCACCTTTTTAAATATTTCTAACTGCTTTTGCCTGGGATCGAACCCACGCCATGCAAGCGCTGTCCAATGCGGCGACGGCGCCGTCGCCGCATTGGTCAGAGCTTGCATGACTAGGCGCCGTCGCCGCATTGGTCAGAGCTTGCATGACTAGGCGCCGTCGCCGCATTGGTCAGAGCTTGCATGACTAGGCGCCGTCGCCGCATTGGTCAGAGCTTGCATGGCGTGGGTCCGATAGCGCAAATTTTCAAATATTGTTATATTAATTTCTGGTGACAAAGCTTTATCATCATACAGTAAAAGATTTAGGCTAGGATTCTGGTACTGGGAAACAGCATCAATAAGTACAGTTCGATGAAGCTGGTAATTTCCTCAATGAAAAAAAAGAAGTGTTGTGCATCCTCAACACTGTCACATTGACATAAGGGAGAATCGGAAATATTCATTAAGAAGAGATCTAATTTTAGAGAGCTAAAGAGTTTGTTTGCAGTCTGGTGTGAAATATATGAGCCTTTCTACTTCCACCATAACAGTATTTTGGAGTTAAATCTTTGTCTTTGTTAAGAAAGTACTTAAAAGAATTAGTTGAGTCTGAATGCTTGGCGGTAGAAGGTAAACTGTTCCATGCTCTTACAGTTGAGGGTAAAAATAAGTTATAAAACAAACTAGTTCGAGCTTCAACATTCTGTAAGTCACTAGAAGTTTTCAGATAATAACGTGATTGCTGACAGTTTGTGGAAGAAGAGAGTACAATTAGAGGGGAGAGAGGGCGATTGTCATCTTATAGAGTAATGTCAGTTAATGTTTCCTACGTCTTTCGTCTAGAGAGTCCCATCTTGTTTCTCTATATAATACAGCGATTGAGACTAGTTTGGCCGAGGTTGCGATTGTGCAAAATAAGTTTAGGCCAACCAGTAGTTTCTGCCGATCCATCCAAAGAGGTTCTCTTTTGCAGTTCTTCTTTGTATGTATATAGGTTATTGCAACTGTGCCATTGTGTCTGGATATTGATTTTTTCCCTAATCTCTTTTTACGGTGCCTTCCCAGCAAACACACAACGTACTAACAACGTCGTCACAACGTCGCTGCAACGTGGTGACGTTGCAGCGACGTTGTAAAGACGTGGCGACGTTGTGTGTTTGTTGGGTTGGAGAGAATGTATATGGCCTTTCCTTTGTGATTTAATTGGAGAGCGCCATGCGAAAACATACCTTCAGGCAGATGTGAATAGCGAAAGCCCAGATCAGCCTACTTTTTCTCCTGATATCATCGATAGGCTATGTTCTTTGAATGTGGAACTCCTGAAATGGTCGAACAGTGCAGACCCTGATCAGACGCCACGTTCTGCGGTGTCTAATCTGGGTCTCCTCTGTTTGCTAAGGCCTGTCTGTCTCCATGCTTAGGACGATTAGGATAGAATAACGATCACATGCTGTGAGCAGTGAGAAATGTTTAAGTGTTGTGTAAGACTAGTTTAAAATTTAACAAAACAGAGACAGCGATCACAAAGGGCCATGATGAAGCATGGGAAGAATTTTATATGCTGCCATATGAAACATAATACCATCTATAGCGAACTTAATTTGGTACAAATCCCTGCTCCCAACCCTACATCTCCCCGCCCCCTCCACCCCCCCCCCCCCCCCCCCACCGCCTGTAGTTTTACTGATAACCAATTTAATGCGGTGTTTTCTGGTTTTGTTGTTTCTTTGTGTAGTTTTGTGGCTACTCGCTACGGGGCTTTTCTTGGTGTTTTCTCCTGTACATTGTCTTATTGTCATGTTCAGTGTATAACATTGTGGTCTCCTTGTTTGGAAAGAAAGAACTGGTAGATTTGCTTATCTTTGGTTTATTGCTTGTCTACTGACTGTCTTGGTTTGTTCCTTTTCATCACGAAAACACGTCTATATAATTTTGAACCCCTTAAACCCCACTTTTATATAGTAAAACTGGGGTTTACAGGATGTATATTATTTTTCTTAGTTTTGCTCAAAAACATAGATTGTGGGTACTCGTCGTTAGAACCGCCTCGCTGAGGCGGTTCTAACGAGTACCCACGATCAATGTTTTGAGCAGAAATATGAAAAATATCAGAATTTTTATCTGAAAATTTTCATTTTTGGTGGTAAAATTTTCAGTATATTTGAATAGGCATGTTTTCTTAATGCCTCGGAGTCTTTTATAGGCTCTTTTCTGTGATTGTGGTATTTCTTGGACATCGTACATACTTTTGTTTAGTTTACCTGAGATTATAGTATAGACAGGCTCTGTCGTCCGTCCGTCCGTCCACACTCTTCAAACGTCTCCTCCTAGGAAACCACTAGGCCAATGAAAGCCAAATTTCACATGGTGCCTCATGGCGACAGGGGAAACGAAAGTTTATTCGCCGCATCAGGGTAACAAAATCAGAATGGGCGCCACGCCCTTATATGGTAAAAACCGTATGAGAATTTTCTTCTCCGCAACCAAAGTGTCATGGCCCTGGGGCTTGGTATGCAGCATTCGGGACATGGGCCCAACAATATTTACAAAAAGGATGATATTAGGTTGATCTTGGCCATTGTTTATTTAAAGGTCAAATATTTTTACATAAACTCCTATAAGCAAAACTTTAAAAATCTTCTTGTCTGAGACTAATAGGCCAAGACCTTCGAGATTTGGCATGTAGCTTTATCTTGTAGATCTATACCAAGATTGTTTAAATTACTTACAGGGATCACTTGTTTTACATAGTCTCATATAGGAAAAAAAATGAAAAAAAAAAAAAAAAAAGTCTTCTCTGAAACTAGAATGCCCAGGCCTTTGATATTTGGTATGTCACTTCATCTATTGGCCCTCTACCCAGATTGTTCAAACTATAGCCTTGGGGTCAGAAATGATTCCGCCAAGGGATCACTTATTTACATAGACCCATATATTGGAAAAACCTTAAAACGTTTTCTTGTGTAAAACTAGTAGGCCTTTGATATTTGGTACTTAGTTTTATCGATTGAGCCGTAACCAAGATCGTTCAAAATTATAACCCTATGATAAAAATGACACCGTCCCGAGGCGGGGTGGGGTCACTTGTTTTATACAGACACATGTAGGGTAAAACTTAAAAAAAGTCTTCTTGTCTAAAACCTTTGAGTTCTGGTATATGGCTTCATTTTGGTGGACCTCCACCAAGATTGTTTTCCTCATAGCCCTGGGATAAAAATGGTCCCATCCCATGGGTCACTTGTTATATATATTCTCATTTAAGGAGAGCTTTAAAATCTAGACGGCCACACCTTTGCTATATGGTATGTAGCTTCAATATGAGGCTCTTTATCGCAATTGTTCAAACTATGGCCCTGGGATCAAACCGGCTCCGTCTCCGTCTCCTGACATAGATGCATATGGGGAAAAACTTTAAAAGTTGTCCTGTGTGAAACAAGAAGGCCTACCAAGCTAGCATTCTACGTAAATCTACATCGGGCCGTCATCGGCCCGTCAGCTACCCTGACGGGCCGATTACTGCCCGACATAGATTTATGTAGAATGCTGACAGGGTAGGTGTTTGACATTTGGTAGTTTTATCGAGTGGACCTTGACTAATATTTTTCACATGATCGCCCTGTGATCGTCAAACAATGCCTCGCCCAGAAATCACTTGTTTAATATGGACTCATATGAGGAAAAACTTAAAAATCTTCTTGTGTGAAAAAGGAAGGAACAGGCCTTCGATATTTGGTACGCCATCTTATCAAGGCCATGTTTATTGAGAAGTTTCTGTTTCACCAAATTAACTAAAGCTAAATTCTATACCAAATTACTGTCGGATACAGAGATCAAAGGGTTTTGTTTTTTTTTGTTGTTTTTTTTTTTTTTTTTTTTTTTTCTTTTATTTTTTTTTCTTTCATAACGAGAACACGCCTGTATAATTTTGACCCCCTTAAACCCCACTTTTGTATAGTAAAACTGGGGTTTACAGGGGTATAAATTATTTTTCTTATTTCTGATCAAAAACATAGATTGTGGGTACTCGTTAGAACCGCCTCGCCGAGGCGGTTCTAACGAGTACCCACAATCTATGTTTAGAGCAGACATATGAAAAATATCAGATTTTTTTATCTGAAAATTTTCAGTTTTTGGAGGTGAAATTATCTATATATTTAAATAGGCGTGTTTTCGTAATATGTTTTCTTAAACTGTGCCGGCTACTATACTATTATGCTTCATTCTTTAAACTCTTTATCATGAGCTTGCTCAGAACAAATTGGTGAACTTAGAACCTTTGGTCCTCTTGTTTATTACAATACGAAAACATGCCTATTCAAATATATAGAAAATTTCACCTCCAAAAACTGAAAATTTTCAGATAAAAAAAAACTCTCATATTTTTCTTATTTCTGCAGAAAACATAGATTGTGAGTACTCGTTAGAACCGCCTCGGCGAGGCGGTTCTAACGAGTACCCACAATCTATGTTTTTGAGCAGAAATAAGAAAAATAATGTATACCCCTGTAAACCCCAGTTTTACTATATAAAAGTGGGGTTTAAGGGGGTTAAAACTATATAGGCGTGTTTTCGTGATGTATACCCTTGGCCATGCTGAATAAATTAAGATGTCCCACCTACTTCTAATGTTCAGCCAATCAGATTACTTAATCCAGATTGTTGATACAAATGCTCATACTTAATGACAAACAGTGCAGATCCAGATCAGTTATGAAGTCTGCTGATCTTGATCTACATTGTTTGCAAAAACCAGGGCATATCCGGGTTCAGCTGGACAAGGTAAAAAAATTATGTGGAAACTACAGAGAAAAAAAATCCTTTTCCAGGACAAGCGCTGTGGTCATCTCCTCCAGCAAATACACACTCGAGCGATGAAGTGCAGCCATCGCCAGGCAAGAAGCTTTAGAAGTCTACTAGAACCGAAATGTAATGTATATGTATTTCATAAAAAATTCTAATGAATTTGCAAACAATGCTGTACATTTGCTGATCATTCAACTACGAAATACACAAGCCGCGAGAAAAAAGGCTTCGGGTACATCTTTCAGTACGCATGTCCGGCCCCTTAGCAAGGTCACATGCCTTGTCCTTTGGCTGATGTTTTCCCTTATTTTGCCGCTTATGTAAACGAATATTATAGGTTCTGGTGGAACTGAGCGGAAGCGCAGGCTCGTCTGAACCTATGATTTTCGCATATTCTGTAGTTACTCTTTTTCCATCATGCGGCTTGTAGTATTTTTGCCATATTGAACCCTCGTTACAACGACAGCATTTGTTCCCAAAGACGTTGCCATTAAAATGAATTTGCTGCTGTAAGGATACTAAATGAGCAGATTGACATGTAAGAAAGGTCTTATTGTTTTCTTGTTTCCCTATAGAATATATGTTTTGGGTGTTTGTTAGAATCGCCTCAGTGAGGCGATTCTAACAAATATCGAAAACGTATGTTTCTTCAAGTATCAAATACAGTATTCTTGCATAATTTGTTACTAATTTTTTAAATAATCTTTTACCTCTTAAGCGAAGGTTTCGTGACAGTCAAATTGTCATTATAGCGAATTTTGTCATTGTATCGAGTGTCGGTATAAATAGGATTGCCAGTATATTGCAACGGCATTTCCCGATATATCTCTGAAACGTCGGCGGGAACCATTTTTTGTTTTCACCGCATCGGTAAGTACCAAAGCAAAAGCACGGGGTGGGTCATTTATTTCCGACTACAGACAACCCTCTTTATACCGGCACTCGATACAACGATGAAATTCGTTATAATGACAATTTGAACGTCACGAAACGTTCGCTCAAGAGGTGACAGTTAATGAGAAATTATAAAGAATATTGCATTAAATAATTAAGCAACATATGTTTTGGATATTTGTTAGAATCGCCTCAGTGAGGCGATTCTAACACATAACCAAAACATATGTTCTGTGAGGAAATAAGAATAAAGCAAGGCCTTTCTTACATATCATTCTGTCCATTAAGAATTCTTCACAACAGCAAATTCATTATAATGGCAACATTCCTTAGAACAAATGATGTCGTTGTAGCGAGGGTTCACTGTATTTCCAGTTAAATTTGAGCCAAGGCACAGCATTTTCTACAAGAAGACTCAAAGACTCATCGAAGACTCAAATAAGCCTGCGCTTAAAAAAGATAGGCCTAAGTGAAGATACCCAGGAAATGCCACAATCACGAAGCACGGACTTCCCGAGCCATCAAAAGAAATAGATACGAGAAACAAACAATGACAGAACAAATGCCACATACAAAATGACCAACACGCAAATAAAGAAGATTTGCAATTCTTCGCTTGAAGACGCTTTTGACTCTGTGAAACCCTAGGAGTGTCCTGTAAACTTTGATCAGCCAGCGCGGATGCGCAGGCTTATCTGTCTTCGCTGCTGGCACATGCAGTATCGTGCCCCGCTCAAATTCAACTTATTTATACAAGTACAGATAACCGTCTTTATACCGATATTCGATACAACGACAAAGTTTGTTATAGTGACAATTTGACTGTCTTAAGAGGTTACAGTTGGTCACAAATTATGCAAGAATATTGTATTTAATTCTTTAAAGAAACATATATTTTGAATATTTGTTAGAATTGCCTCAGTGAGGCGATTCTAACAAATATCCAAAACATATGTTTCTATGAGGAAATGAGAACAAAACAAGACCTTTCTTACATATCAATCTGCTCATTAAGTATTCTGGACAACAGCAATTCAATTTAATGGCTACGTCTTTGGGAAAAATGTTGTCGTTATAACGAGAGTTCACTGTAGTATACTTGGAAGTCCGTCTGTGCTTCAGAAGAGAGCTTATACAGCTTCAAAGTTTTTATCTTTGTCTTTTACAACCGCGAAACAATAGTTTAGTAATAAGATTGCTTTCAATACTTCACTGAACGACGAACCTGACAAGAATCAAAAGCGCGCCATTACGAAAACAAGCCTATTCAAATATAATGAAAATTTTACCACCAAAAAATGAAAATTTTCAGATAAAAATTCTGATATTTTTCATATTTCTGCTCAAAACATAGATTGTGGGTACTCGTTAGAACCGCCTCGGCGAGGCGGTTCTAACGAGTACCCACAATTTATGTTTTTGAGCAGAAATAAGAAAAATTATGTATACCCCTGTAAACCCCAGTTTTACTATATATAATAGTGGGGTTTAAGGGGGTCAACATTATATAGGCAAGTTTGCGCGATGCCAACAAGCTTCGTGATCAAAACTGACAGCTTAATCCTGACATAAGAAGCCGCTGGCCTAAATAGCTTCAACCACCCCTTCAGTATGATTCAACGAGTACATTGGCGGGAATCATGGGATTGTCAGATAATGTACTTGTCATTCTCACTCCACCTTCTTCTTTATTTACGCGATAGCTTCGAAGCAATTTGAATTTAAAACAAAATATTTACCGCAAAACAAATAAACCGGTTTTATATGTGAAATATGGAGAAAATAGTCTTTATTTGCTTTTTTCCAGTAGACCATAATGCCTTGCGCGCAACGTGACATCCGGTTGAAACGAAAGTAGAAAAAAGCAATACTGATAGCGTTATGATGACCGCTTTTTGTTTGACTAAAGATGTATTACTTTCAAGATTTTACATTGAAATCAACAACGTGAATACTGTTAAGCAAATAGTTTAGATGGGAGTAAAATAATACCGATCAGTGGGTTTATTTTCTTATTTTTATCCTTACAATAATCACCAGAAACAAGTGCAAGATTATTGTTACTGATGATTAAATCCCGACATCACTCAATTTATACACGCCATTTAGAATTGTTTGGAAAGTCTATATTTTCACTCTATGAGATAATAGAATAAATATTTAAATCTCCGACATACGTTTCAGTAAATTTTATCCTTTATAAACAGACCGTCGTATATTAAGCAGAGAGTTTCAGCCAGTGACTGGCATTTTTGTTGACAAAACAGCAATTAAAATTTATAAATAAACACACACTCTAACATAATATCACTAATTGAATGATTAATTGATTGGTTGATTTGCGAACACGATGCGCAGCATAAAAAGTACATTATGTTCTACACAATATGACAGGGTCGAGATTGATGGTTTGTTTATAGTTGACAGCTATAAATACACCTGAATAAGCAACAAAGTATACAAAGCCCTGTCAGCTATACTGTTACCCTGTGTATCAGTCAGTAATCCAGGGGTATAGTGGTCTGTCACATGGAGAGTATACCAGAATATTGGTCAGCGACAGAGTAAACCAAGATCTGTAAGTTACACTGCACACCGGTGTATCAGTGAGTAACCCAGGGTATAGCGGCCTGTCACCTAAAGGGTATGCAGGAATAGCAGTCAGAGACAAAGTATACAAAGACCTGTCAGCTACACTGTTACCCGGTGTATCAGTCAGTAATCCGGGGGTATAGTGGTCTGTCACATAGAGAGTATACCAGAATATTGGTCAGCGACAGAGTAAACCAAGACCTGTACGTTACACTGTACACCGGTATATCAGTGAGTAACCCAGGGTATAGCGGCCTGTCACCTAAAGTGTATACTGGAATATCAGTCAGAGTCAAAGTATACAAAGACCTTTCAGCTACATTGTACCCCAAAGTATCAGTCTGTAACTTATGGAATAGCAGCCTCTCACCTGGACCAGAATATCGGTCAGCGACAAAGTATAATAAGATCTGTAAGCTACACTGTGCTCGGGTATAGCCGCCTGTCACCTGGAGTACATACCTGAATATCGGTCAGCGACAAAGTATACGAATACCTGTCATATATACTGTTACCCAGTATATTAGTCTATAACTTGGGTATAGTGGCCTGTCACCTGGAGTGTATACCGGAATATCGGTCAAAGTATAAAAAGACCTATAAGCTACACTGCTCCCCTGTATATCAGTCAGTAGCCTGGTGTATAGCGGCCTGTCACCTAAAGTGTAAACCAATGAATATCGGTCAGCGATAAAGATTACTCAGACATTAGGTAAACTGTACCCCAAAATATAAGTCTGTAACTCAGGGTATAGCGGCTTGTCTCTTGGAGTGTATACCAGAATATCAGTCACCGGCAGAGTATACTAAGACCTGTAAGCTATACTGTTGCCCTGTGTATCAGTCAGTAATCCGGGGGTTTAGTTGTCTGTGACATAGAGGGTATATCAGAATAAGCCAAGACCTGTAAGTTACACTTTACAGCGGTGTATCAGTGAGTAGCCCAGGGTATAGCGGCCTGTCACCTAAAGAGTATGCCGGAATATCAGTCAGAGACAAAGTATACAAAGACCTGTCAGCTACACTGTTACCCAGTGTAGCTATCAGCAATCCCAGGGGTATAGTGGTCTATCGCATGGAGAGTATACCAGAATATTGGTCAGCGACAGAGTAAACCAAGACCTGTAAGTTACACTAAACACCGGTATATCAGTGAGTAACCCCGGGTATAGCGGCCTGTCACCTAAAGTGTAAATCAATGAATACCGGTCAGCGATAAAGTATACTCAGACATTAGGTAAACTGTACCCCAAAATATGTCTGCAGCCCAGAGCCTGTCTCTTGGAGTGTGTACCAGAATATCAGTCAGCGACAGAGTATACTAAGACCTGTAAGCTACACTGCTACCCTGTGTATCAGTAAGTAAGCCGGGGTATAGCTCCCTGACATTTGGAATGTGTACCGGAATATCAGTCAGCTACAAAGTATATGAAGACCTGCCAGCTATACTGTACTTCTGTGTCAGTCAGTATACTAAGACCTGTAAGACATGGGATATAACTAGCGGCCTGTCACCTGGATTGTATACCGGAATATCTGTCAGCGACAAAGTATCGAAGACCAGTGTCAGCTTGTTAGCCGGTATATCAGTGAGTAACTCGTTAGAACCGCCTCGGTGAGGCGGTTCTAACAAGTACCCACAATCAATGTTTTATGCAGTAATAAGAAAAATAATATACACCCCTGTAAACCCCAGTTTTAGTATATAAAAGTGGGGTTTAAGGGGGTCAAAATTATATAGGCATGTTTTCGTGATGTTAGTCATGTTACATTTAGATTTTACAAATCATGATTTTTGGATGGCCGATTATATCATTTATTTGTGGAATCTTTATCGAATGTTATGGATTTCAAATGCAATTCCCTATTTTCGGTTAAACCGGATGTCACGTTCGCGCAAGGCAATATGGTCTTCTGGAATATCACGAATGCGATTTATCTAGATCTTGTGGGTTTTGCATTTTAAGGTCACGTAAAACGGCAATTCTGAACTTCCGACGTTGTTAGATTTTTATGGCCCGGTCAACACTATTAAGGTCACGTCGAGCCGGTCACTGACATCTGCCCTTCTTGAATCAGCAGAAGGGGGAAAATTACCGTAGAAATGATTTCAAGTTCAATCTCCATAAAAGTAATATGGCTGAGCTGGGATTCTAACTTCCGACATCAGTTGTGCTATTTTCGGAGTTGAGATTGTGTAATTTATTCTTTGCTGATATTAATGGGCCACTTTTAATGATTCTGAAGAAGTTAAAAAATAAACTGCACAAATGCGGCCATGTGCAGTGTGCAGAATATAACTATTCCTGGCTCAACCCTCGGACGGTCTTCCTGTCTCAATCCTTGTTTTACATTGCTTACCATACGAGAAAAAAAAAAAACGCCTGGAACTTTAACTTTAAAGATAGTTTTGCTATTACCGTCGGAACACCGAGATATTCATAGAATCGAAGATAACAAAGACACAAACATAAAATACCTTGCCATAGAGGCTGCTCTTAAAGGAAAGAATTTGCTCCTTGGAGCAAATTCTTTTCTTTAAGAGTAACCGCTATTTTGGAAGCGATTCTAGACATTTTTTTTTGTACATTTTTCTTGGTGTGTGTAAAATATTTCCGTTCTGGCTACACGACTGATGGTAACTGGTAAATGTGTTTCTATATTCAAGGTTAAATAAGGTACTTAAGGAGACTGGATACATCTGGTAGATTTTCAGCCATTTTTGACAAAAGGGACCACTTTTATGCCTTCCTGTTTGCTTTCCTGCACCAAGCCCCTTCTTTAACGGAGTCTTCCTTAAAGGGAAAGAATTTCTTACTTTTTAGAGTAGACTTCTTTTCTGACGGGAAGCAAAAAAAAAAAAAAAAAAATGAAAAATAAAATAAAAAAAAAAATAAAATAAAAAAATAAAAAATAAATCTGCCTCCCCTGAATGTTTATTAATTCCACTTATTATATTACAGTTCTTTGCTGGACTTTGAAGCCTTTTTCCTTTGATTGGTACAACCCTATGAGACAAATTTGTTGTGATGGTATTCACTATAAAATCACGGGAGATGAAATGTGTTGTGGCAACACTGTCTATAATCGAACAGAGCACGAAGGATGCTGCGGTATGGAAACGTACAACACAACTGAACAGCTGTGTTGTGGCAATGTGTTGTACGAAAGGACCAGACTTACAGAGGAATGCTGTGGCAACACAGTGTATGACACATCATCAGCAGGTTGCTGCAATGAAAAACTGTATGATACAAAACGCCAATTTTGTTGTGACAACCATACTGTTTACCGCAACATTGGGAGACACAATAACCATGGAGGTTGTTGTGGAACAGATAGGTAGGCTTGATTTATACAACCAATGTTTATGTCATATGCCTGTTTCATTACGAAAACATACCTATTCAAATACACTGAAAATTTTACCACCAAAAATTGGCAATTTTTCGGAAAAAACATTCTGATATTTTTCATATTTCTGCTCAAAACATAGATTGTGGGTACTCATTGAGGCGGTTCTAACGAGTACCCACAATCTATGTTTTTGAGCAGAAATAACAAAATAATGTATACCCCTGTAAACCCCAGTTTTACTATATAAAAGTGGGGTTTAAATGGGTCAAAATTATATAGGCATGTTTTCGTGATGTGACACGTTTTTATGTGTCAGGCCAACTTTTTTCACTTTGTTAACTTAGACAGTTTTTACCCAAAACCCTTATAGTCAGTGGGTGTCTCGTGAGCGCAACTCCTCTTGCAGTTTTAGGCCAATAGTTTTGAAACTTCACAGATGATTAGGTCAGGGTCTGAAGAAATTGGTGCGATATGGGCATAAGAGTAATTTATGATCTTATTAATTAAGAAGGGGTATTTTATAGTTTTGAACAGTTAAAAGCGAAGTATAATATAAGGGGCACATTTCTAGACTATTAGCATGAATTAAATAATCTTTCTCAAGTATGGAAAGATCAAATTAACATGAATCGTGTATTTATTGTTGAAACTAAACAAAATGTAGTATGTAACATATACCTCATTAAATCAAAGAAAGGAAGTAGAATTGTCTACGACATTTTAGTTGGAATGAAGCAAAATGGCAAGCGGAGATGGGGGATATGGGGGAAGAGGAATGGAACATGTACTATCGAACATTAAAGTTATTTCACGAGACAAAACTGCGCGAGTTTCAATACAAAATTAATAATAAAATTTTAGTAACTAATTCATTTCTTTTTAAAATAATAAAACTGAAAATCTGGCCTGTAGTTACTGTAATGAGCAATCAGAAAAAAATCATCATCTATTTCTTAGATGCCCAAAAGTAAGAACATTTTGGATAGAAATTAAAACGTGGTTGACAACAAATATCAATTTAAAAATTTCGTTAGAGGATCGTAAACTATTATTTGCATACGATGGTAAAACAGAACTGGTCAATTAGATCTATGGTTTAGCAAAATATTACATTTACAAAAACAAATTTGTTTCCAGAAATCTAAGCAGTCAAGGATTTGTCAGCCTTTTAAAGAAAAAAAATGCTTAGCGAGAGATACATTCTATTCATAAATAATAGGTTAAATAGATTCTTTAAGAAGTGGACATCAGTATATAACTACTTTTATCCAAACACTGAGTGACCCGTGAGGCCCAATTTGACTTTTATGTTAGTGTTTGGGTTCTGCTTTCCGCTGACTATCTGCCACGAGTATAGTGAAGCAGATTTATACAACGTCGGCTCAACGTCGATGCAATGTCATGACGTTGCATCGACGTTGAGGCGACGTTGTATTAACGTCATTTTACCGCTGGGTGGATATAGAAGCGCGCCATGAGTCTGTAGCTATAGAAGACAAAACATTTTAGAACGTATATTGATATTACAGTTTGTTTTCTGCTGTCCTGTTAAGGAATTCCTTTTGTTTTTAAATTGATTACCTTGGTCTCGATACAGCAATGGTCACAATATTATCAGTCTTATTGGTACCTGCTTACCAGTTGAGGCAGGCAGAAAACTAACTTCTTTTTTTTTCGCGTATTGCATACACCTGAACAGTATTCCAACAACCTTGTTTACCAACTTTTCTCAACAACCTCTCCTCTCTCTTTTTCTACACTTTCTCTCTTTTACTATTCTTTTAAAGAGAAAGGTTTCGAATATGTCATTTCAGATGATAATGTACTTAAAATAGTTATGTCCTATATATATTTGTTATTATGTATGTATTTATTATATTTAAACACAAGTTTAATCTAAATAAATAAATAATAATAAAAACAAACAAACAACCAAACAAAAAACATCTTCTAAACACGATATTTGTGGATTTTATCAATGTGTAAACGCCCACACATCACTCACAAACTAAAGTTTTGGCTTTTTGTGATGTGAGTGATTAGCCGGAATTGACACATCGATGGTCCACAAAAAATAATAATTCATACCATATAATTCCAACTTTCTTCATCAACATGTTACAAATGTTGCCAAAATGTCAATCTTTTGCAATGGAGGAAGGAAAATAGATCCGACTGATTCCTGGTCTTGACTTTTTGAAGTGTAAGCTATTCTATCAACTTATCAAATTGCATATGATGTGTATAAAGGTGAGGAGTTAGAATTATGCATCACGAAAACACGCCTGTATAATTTTGACCCCCTACCCCCCCCCCTTAAACCCCACTTCTATATAGTAAAACTGGGGTTTACAGGGGTATACATTTTCTTATTTTGCTAATAACACGTAGATAATGGGTACTTGTTAGAACCGTCTCGCCGAGGCGGTTCTAATGAGTACCAACAATCTATGTTTTGAGCAGAAATATGAAATATATTAGAATTTTTTTTATCTAAAAATGTTCATTTTTTTTTGGTTGTAAAATTTTCAACATATTTGAATAGACGTGTTTTCGTAATGTATGTATAATAATTTAAAAGAGAGGACCTTTAAGGACGGTGTTGAACTGAATTACCGTAGATCAAACGGTGTAGAACACTGTTTGCAATAAATACAGGATTTTCTCTAAAAATGTTAAGAATGAAAACTCACGTCCCTTAGCTATTCAGCCCTGTAGACTAAAACAGATATTTTTGCAAACAGTGTAGATCCAGAGGAGAGGACTCATAATTGAGCCGTCTCATCAGGATCTACATTGTTTACCATTCTGTGCTCGATTTACAACTGTCACCCTTTTGACAACAATGGATGTGTCCAATTGCAGAGATGAGAGAGTCTATTTCAGACTCAGGGTTGAAAGGGTTTAACTGGAAATAGGTCTTACCAAAGCGTGGAATAGAAAAGTCCACTGGACATCTGTGTATTAAGTATTAACTCATTAGATAGTTCAAATATACAAATAAGTGCTTTTGAGACGCTCTGTTCTAACTACGATTACAATCATCTCAGTTGTTAGATGGATCTCTGTTGTTCAAATAATAGATAAGATGTGTGTCTTCTGTAATTTGTTCCTCGACAGAAAGAAAGAAAAAAAAAGCAAAAAAAGCTCTACTATCCTACTGTTATACCGTATTTACTATTGACAGAAAGAAAGAAACTAAGCAAGAAAAGCTCTACTATCCTACTATTATACTGTATTTACTATCGACAGAAAGAAAGATAAAAAAGCAAGAAAAGCTCTACTGTCCTACTGTTATATCCTCGTTGGACGGGGGTGGGGGGGGTGCGGGGGGGGGGGGGGGGCGGTAACTTCCTATATATGGCATAGTGCGGATGTGCGTGCCGAATAGCCCCCTTTTTCAGCGCTGCCAGGTATATGATTGGCCCCCTTTTGTCAACACAAAGTATATGAATGGCCCAAATTTTCTGGATTTCTATGTGAAAGACCCCATTTTTCTGACATCCTGGTATATGCACATATTTTTCGCTCATAGATTTTTTTGAGCTGCTTATCCTCTTGGTATTACATGAATTGACTGTGATATTTGTGTAATAACCAGCAAAAAATGAGTTAAACAAATCAAAGGGCAGTATATGAATAGGTCAACATTTTGGATGATCAAATATATTTGAATGGGTCCGTTTTTTCGAAGGCCAGGTATATGAATGGGGTAGGTTTTGAAATACTGGCTCGCACACCCGTATCAAAATTACCCCTAAATTACTCCCCCCACCCCCCCCACGACCCCACCCCCCCCCCCCCCCCCCCACCCACACACACCCGAGGTTCTATATTTACTATCGACAGAAAGAAACTAAGCAAGAAAAACTGTACTATCCTACTGTTATAGCGTGTTTACTATCAACAGAAAGAAAGAAACAAAGCAAGAAAAGCCCTACTATCCTACTGATACCGTATTTTTATCAACAGAAAGAAAGAAACTAAGCAAGAAAAGCTCTACCTACTATTCTACTGTTATACCGTATTTACTGTCGACAGAAAGAAAGAAACAAAGCAAGAAAAGCTCTACTATCCTACTGATACCGTATTCACTATCGACAGAAAGAATGAAACTAAGCAAGAAAAGCTCTACTATTCTACTGTTATACCGTATTTACTATAGACAGAAAGAAAGAAACTAAGCAAGAAAAGCTCTACTATCCTACTGTTATACCGTATTTACTATCACCAGAAAGAAAGAATCTAAGCAAGAAATGCTCTACTATCCTACTATTATACCGTATTTACTATAAGTATTGGGACACCTTATCTACTTACCATACTTGTCCTAAAATTTGAGATAGTCCATTTTACTACCTCGATGTGTCAAAACTATTATTGTATGTATGACAAACAGTGCAGGCCCTGATCAGACGCCACATTCTGCGGCATCTGATCTGGGTCTTCACTGTTTACAAAGGGCTATCTGTCCCAGTAATTTCTTGTACTTAAACCCTTATTCGGTGCTTTGGGAAGAAAGCTGTGCTATGTGATTGCTGATTTACGAAATTCAATGTTGTTTGTTTCCTTCGCGTACAAAAAAGAAAAATACATTTATGTTACAGAAATCAGACTTTTTGGTAACCGGAAACCATTTAACCACTTCCAATTGAATTTCAATGGCTCGAATATGTTTGGGAATACAGTGATATGTTCTAGATATTGGTAGTTCGGACCAATGAGGGTTAATTATAGCGCCAGGTCAGGACAATGACATGTAGGAGTAATGTAGGGGGTGTCATTTCGATACATTAAATACAAATATGTTTAATGTTCTTTTTTTCAACATTTTCTTGAGGAAAAGGAGAACATTTCCCTCAAAATATCCCTAAATATTGTTTTCTTTTTTTATTATGATTTTAAAATATCCCTACTTATTCGGTTATTTGTTATCGGAGTCATTTTTCAGGAATTCAAAAACGAGTTCGATTCAGCCACGGTTCCAAACGAGCCATTTTGGAAGTTTTATTGTGTATGTTCACTTCAGATACGACGATAGATGCTTCGGGTGTAACCATACATCTAGTATGCCTAGTGTTTATCCACTCTTCAATCTAGAGACACAGTTATGCTGTAATGGCCGAATCAAAACGATGAAGGAAAACAAAACTGCGTGTTGTGGAAGGCAACTTATGGACGAAGGCACAGAGATATGTATCAGTAATAGTTTTATAGGTAAAGGTGTCTTAAGTTATTATTTGGCTATTTTAGTCTGGAGACCCTACAATGGTAACTGGCAAATAGTGCAGACCTAGATCAGGCGTCTGATCAGGGTCTTCAATGCTTGCAAATAGTTTAGCCATTTTTCTCTTGGAAAAACTAAATCACATACCCACGTTTATACAACGTCGTCTCAACGTCGATGTAACGTCATGACGTTGCATCGACGTTGAGGCGACGTTGCATAGACGATACACCGTCGTCTCAACGTCGATGCAACGTCATGACGTTGCATCGACGTTGAGGCGACGTTGCATAGACGTCATGTGTCTGCTGGTTAGCCTGACATACCTGTTATTGCAATTTGACTCTTTCGATATACACTATGGGGGCGTTTATTCTGTCTAAAATTGGTTAACACAAATACATGTATATGTTTGCTTTGTTTTTGGAGTAGTAGTCTTCTTTATATGTAATATACGTCGTAGGTACATTAACATGGCAACGTAAGTCGGTAGGTAGAACTTTCACTAACAGTCTTCGCGAAAAGTTTTGAAAATGGGAGAACAAAATAAGCTTTAAGCTTCCGTTCTAATCCTGGTTGTGTTATAACATTTTATGTTTTGTACATGTACTAAATTCGAAATAAAATATGTTTGAATTAAAAGTTTTGAAGTGCTACAGGACGGCTCTCAATCAGATAGAAATTTTCTCTAGGACAGAGGGAAAATCTACAGGACATAAAACTTTTTGGTTTAACAACTTAGGATTAGAAAATATAATTTTAGTGTCCAGATGATACTGTTTTAGTGCCTTTTTACCTAAAAACTAATATGTTATATTATCGGACCGTAATGTGAGAAAACATTCCTTCTGACATATTAGTCAAACGAGGACTCAAATCAGCCTGCTCATCCGCGCAGTCTGATCAGTCTTCATTGTCATCCTTTGCATCCTTGGCTATCCAAAATGGGCCTAGTGAGGATTCTGATCAGACTGCGCGAATGCACAGTCTGATCTGAATCTTCACTAGGCACACATGTCAGAAGGTACGTAAGCTGATGTTGCGATTTAATTATTTATAAGATGAACACCATAAGGGATGAAAACAAAGAAGTTAATAATTTGAAACGCTACGTGAGAAAACGTACCTTCGAACATATTCGCCCAGCGAAGATTCAGATCAGCCTGCGCATTCGTGCAGTCTGATAAGTCTTCACTATGCGCATTTTGGATAACAAAGTATGCAAAGTTTCTTCATGTTGACAACAAAGACTCTGATCAGACTGATTTGTGTCTTCGTTGCGCGCACATGTCTGACGGTACGTTTTCTTACCGTCTGCGGGGCATTTCTTTTCAGTACAGCGTAACAAATCCAAAGAAAACCAAACTGTACCCACGGCACACGGCACAGTAAATATTATGCAAACCAGAACATATACTGGAAGAGCTGTGAAAGCTACAGCCAAAGGAATAGACTTGGAACAATCAGATGAAACCGACACAGAACTTCAATCAGACAGTACATTGCCAACGATTGTCGGTATATGTGCAGCAATTGTCGCAGGTAAGAATATATATCAAGTTTTGTAGATTCGTCGTCAGAGACTTGTGACAGTATGATTGCCACAGTTTCTATGTACATCTCAAAAATTATTTTCCCTGAAAAATAATAATTATAAAAATGAAATAAAATGTCATCTTTTACAATGTTGCTTAGCGCTTTAAAGGTTATGGGAGAAGGAATTAATACAAAGAAGAGATGCTTATTGGGCATTTGTGAGAAATAGTGGAAACTTAGAGTTTCATAAAAAATGGATAGAGGAAGGAACGCCGCTTGTAGTACCCCGAAAACTTCAGAAATTTGAAATAAAAACGAAAATGACAGCCAAAGACTGTTACGAGAAAGAGAAAAAGCAGTCATTCAAGATTTCAGAATGGAAATAGAAATGGAAAAACTAAAGGTAGAATCGTGTATTGAAAGGGCACGCAAAACTGATCAAGAATTGGAATTCTTTTCTACAGGAGGATCACAACTGGCACAGTCGGATATAAATAAAAGTAGCCTAGCTGAAACATCCAATAAAACATTTACAAAATTCTATAACCTATCTAACCGTAAACTAAATGATATAGAAAAAATGTCTTGTTGATGGGTCTAAAATTTACACCAACACCTGAAAAAGTAATATTTCTAAATTTGATGATGATTTAAATGAATTCTTTCGAAAAATTAGATTACAAGAGTATTTTTATGGTCAAGAGCAAACGGACATTTCATTAGTTAGAAATAAATCAAATTTTAACCCTCCACCTGGACGAAGTTTAAATATTGAAACTTATATATCAACAACCAAAACAATATGGGCTAATATTCCTAAAGAATATAAAAGAGTAAAGCATAATATCACATCAGATTAAAAAAAAGCATTAAAATCTCTCTAAGAAGATAAATCAATTATTATAAAAGAGGCTGATAAAGGTGGTGGTATTGTTTTGATGAGTGTTGGGTTTTACAAGAATAAAATTCTAGAAATATTGAATAATGAATTATATTATTCGTCTTTTCCAAAATGCAATCAAAAAAAAATTTTTGCCAAACTAAAAGAACTAATTAACCAAAATGAAAACATTACAGACCATGAAGCAGACTTTTTATTTAATTTTGATTGTAAAACAAGCACCTTCTACGGATTACAATAAATACATAAAAGCTAAATTATACAGAACGCATGCAAAATAAAACATTCTAAATATATTGAGGTAATAGAGCCAGAAGATTTAGAATTTCGACCAATTGTAGCAGGTCCACTATGTGAAACCAGCCGCTTATGCTGTCTTTTAGATATTCTACTAAAACCATTTCTAAAACATATAAAAAGTTCTTTACGGGATGACATAGATTTTCTTAATTATTTACCTAAGGCGGTACCAGAAAACACACTTTTAATTTCTTTTAATATTGTAAGCTTGTAATCAAATATACCTCACAACTTAGGTCAAGAAGCTATGTCATTTTGGCTTAAAACACACCCAGCATTAATTCCTGCAAGATTCTCTAAAGATTTCATTTTGAAAGGTATAAAGCTTATTTTGAGAAAACAACAATTTTACTTTTAATAATGTATTCTATAATCAGTCAAAAGGCACCGCTATGGGCACAAAAGTTGCAGCTACATATGCAACACTAGTTTTAGGCTTTCTGGAAGAAATATTATATGAAAAAATTAGAACAGAAAAGGGCAAAGAGTTTGCCTACAAAAAGACCTAAATATAGATTCCCAGCCCACATTGATTTCAATAAATGTCGGGAAACAATTGCCAGTGCTTTAAATGATTATTGTACGCGTTGGTGTAAACGAGAGCATGTTGAGTCTAATGCTTAAAATAATTGGAAATTAAAGATATTTAAGATCATTGATGAACGTGTGTTATTTTACTCTAATAACCTTGATCTTCTCCCTCCTGAGGCTAAATTATCTTTTCGATATTTGAAACAAGGTATCCAAGAATTTCATAGGAAGTATGTTTTGGCTCAAGCTGATAAAACTGCTAATAATGTTATTGTTGTGTGACGACTGTAGTATATCAATACTCTAATACAAGAACTTGGTAGTACCAAAACATATGAACGGATTTCTACTGACGAGAGATCTATTGTCAATACCCATTCTATCGATATTACTACTAAGTTTGCAGTGAGTATAAAGAAAAGCAAGACAGACTTCCTACGTTATATTGGTTACCGAACTTCACACGACCTTATAAAGCACGTTTCATTGCTAATTCTAGTTTATGTACGACTACTGTTTTGTCCAAACTGCTAACTTCATGCCTTACTGTTGTTAAAAAACATTGGATTAGATACTATGATACTGTTTACGAAAGGGACGGAATTAATTATTTTTGGTCAATTAAAAATTCTAATGATGTTCTCAATAAATTTAAACCTAAAAACTTTCAGGCTTCTAAATTTTCTACATATGATTTTTCTACACTGTATACTACGTTACCTCATCATCTTATAAAAGGTAAACTTAATGATTTAATTAACCAAACTTGTATTCGGGAGAATACCCAATATTTGGCTTGCAACGAAGAATGTGCTTTTTTCCCTTCTGATGTATATAATAATCACAATATATGGTCGTGTCATAAAGTCTGTGATGCCCTTGTTTATCTTTTGGATAATATTTTTATTAGACTTGGAACTAAACTTCATAGGTAGACTATTGGTATTCCGATGGGAACTAATTGTGCTCCTCTTGTTGCAGATTTGTTTCTTTTTTGTTATGAGAGAGATTTCATGAAGTCTCTCTCACGTGAAAATCAGGCTGACATTATTGAGGCTTTCAATTCAACTTCAAGATACCTTGATGATTTATTAAATATTGAAAATATTTACTTTGACCAAATGGTGGACCGGATATACCCTACAGAACTCCAATTAAATAGAGCAAATTCTTCCGATACCGATGCACCTATTTTGGATTTGAATCTATGTATATCTAATGGTACAGTTTCCACCAAAATTTATGATAAACGGGACGATTTTGTTTTTGATATAGTCAATTTCCCTTTTCATCGATGGCGATGTCCCCCGGCGTACCTCATATGGGGTATACATATCTCAACTTATTAGATTCGCCAGAGCTTCTTCAAATCTTAATGACTTTAACTACCGTAATAAAGCCCTTACTGCCAAATTTCTAAGGCAGGGTTATCGTTATTTTAAACTACGTAAGGCGTTTTCGAAATTTATCGCAGACACAGTGCCTTGTTAGAAAAATATAGCGTCAGTCTGAAAACACTTCTGCAACAAGGTATATCGGAACCAGAATTTTACGGTGACTTAGTGTACATATTTAGAAAAATTGTAGGTAAATCTAACTTTTCGGAGCAATTCAGAAAACTTATTAACCGTTATAAAAGAATTGGCTATAGCCTGGATATTATGCGACAGACTGCATGCCTAGTTGTCAACCCAATCGTTGTTGATGGCTATGCTTCACTCTTTAATTGCATGACGGCGGCTCGGGCCTCAGACTCAATGACGGTCTCTTCATAAAACTTTAAACAGTGGGTTGGGGCTTCACGATATGTCTTTGGCTTGGCCCGCCGTGGTTCAACTATTGGTTTTCATTTACTCTGGCATGCAGTAGAAGTAGCCATGTGTACTCGTCTTTGTTTATTATAGTGATTAATTTGATTTTTATGTTTTCGCTTTGATTCATCGACTGAGTTAGGAGCCTTTATGCGAACCGATTTTTTATGTGTTTCTGTATAAAGAGTAGCATCGGGACCCAGGGTGAAGTTAGCTAGCTGTAAAAGTGCTTTAAACCCCCCGGTGGTTTGCTCTACTGACCGTTCTAAGGCGGTGGTCCCGGTGTTAGTCTTACTCTTTGTTGCTTTGTGGTTTATTCTACGAGGCGATTTGTTGTATGTAATTCCGTGTGTCATTTTGTTCTTGTGGTTTTCAGTCCGTTTAGTTTTACGATTACCTCGCTTGGGGAAGAGAGAGCTAATCTTAGTGCTTTTCGTACGTTTGTTCGGTGTGTGCTTGTTTAGATTTGTCGGTTTCCTCTTCCTCTTGGGGTCTGGGAAGGGCTGCGGTTTGTGATTGTGGCACTCCCTGGACTTTTTCTCTTACCTTTTCTTTGCAAAATATGTAGAGGATCAGTGGAAGAGATATTTAGATGAGTGTTTTATGTTTTGGCAAAATTCACATGAAGATTTAGATTTATTTGAAAATATGCTAAATTCACTATATAAAGACCTAAAATTTAAAATTCAAACCAGTTGTGTACAGTTATCGTTTCTAGATATATTGGTTATGGAATAAGGAACATCAGTTTAAACAGACATACATTATAAAGCCACAGATTCTAAACAATATTTAAATTTCAACTCATGCCACCCGAAACACACAAAAATTAACATACCCTTTTCTTTAGCATGTAGACTTTGTACAATTATATCAAATAAATCCACGCTCGATACTTGTTTAAAAGAACTAACCACAACCTTAATTGAAAAAAAAGTGTCCACTGCAAATAATAAAGTCAGGAACAACTAGAGCCTTGGAAATACCTAGAGAAGATTTATTATGGGTCCAGGAAAAGAATGAAGAAAACATAACATCTTTTATATCAACATACAATCCAAAGAACAAGGAAGCTTTTGGCGTCTTAAAAAGTAATATGGAAATTTTAAACAACGACGAAACAATGAGAACGATTTTGAACAATACTAAGGTGATAAAAAGCAATAGACATCTTCCAAATTTAAAGAGACTTCTGGTAAAATCTAAATTAAAAGAAAATCAATATTTTACCCTCAGTTAGTAAATGCAACGAACCACAATGCGGACTGTAATTATATCATAGAAGGATCTTCATTAAAACTCAACAATAAGGTTTTTCATGTAAAAAAAATATGAATTGTAACGTAAAAATGTTTTATATGTTTTAATTTGCAATGGTTGTCGTGAATATTATATCGGACGGACGGGAGACAAACTTCGAAACAGACGGACAGTTCATGACCAACAAATCAGGGACCCATCAAGAAGACAGTTACCTCTCAGTTCTCATTTAGAGCAGTGCTATCTTATAAATTCTAAACTTTCCATTTTCCCTTTTTACAAATTTCACAACAATGATGTTTCAGCGAGGTTATCTAAAGAAAAGTACTTCATAAAAATATTTAACCCCAAACTTAACAAAGACTAATGACGCCGTTTGGACGCCGTGACGTTTTAACGTTGTGTACTATGTACACGTATTTATTGTTACTAAGTAACCATTTTTAACGCCATATTGATATTGTTTTTTCCCCTGATGAGTTGTAAACGAAACCGGTTGGAAATATTATAATTATTTAGACACCCCAGTGCAGGTTTTACAGATAACCCTCTTTACACAGCACTCTGACATCACAGCGATAAGAACAGCGCGGCTTTAAATAACCGTTACCTGGATTTCATCCACTGCGCAGTGTGAGTACGTTGGGCAATGATAAAAACTTGGGCAACTACCTTAAGGAAATTTTGGTGTTTATATATTATGGCTCGATTGTAAACAGTCGACCCAAAAGGCTACCGGTAATATAACTTTGTGAAACATTTTTTTAATGTTATTGTCTACAACATGAATTTCTAAATACAACAGTGGCTTTGAAGAACTGCTTTTAGCAAGGACTATGGAATCCGAGCTTTATGACGACTTACTGTACAACGAAGACGTTTTATCTCGGCTGCTTCCTAGAAATTGCATTCAGTGCTTCAGTAAAATCGGTTTGATTTTCTGGAGAGAGAGAGAGAGAGGGAGAGAGAGAGATGCAACATGAAAAGGTGTGCATAATGCCTAAAATTGTTTTATATGAGTTAGCACAAAAACAAAATATTGATACTTTTGAGAAAACATGTAAAAGCGTCACAAACTCTTAATCGGGACCATAAAGTAAAATGTATTTGATTCTCTGACGTGGAAAACAAATATGTTTCATTTGAGCCAAGTAAATAGGTCGTTACTTAAATTAAATGATTTTTTTTTATCTTTGATTAATTTTGTAGTAGGTTGAATTTAGTGTGTAAAAATCAATTATTGATCCGTCAGTGCTCGATGATATCTATGTCTAATTTCATCAAAAAACTCAACAGAGATTTTACTTGACCAAACTAGGTTTAATCCTTGTGTTTTTCAATCAATCCTTTTAGTATTGCAATCACCTCGCTTGGGGAAGAGTGGCAAAAAATTGTTAACCTTCCTAGTAAGTACGATATCTAATTCACAGGTATTTTTTTCTGAAAAATATGAGTGGCTTTTGCAAATGCAAAAACTACTCACATATTTTCAGCAAAAATATTAGCGTATATGCCATATTTAATGATCAAAGTTTTTACAATACGTTAACTAACGACATCGTTAGTTTTGAACAACTGGGCCCAGAAGCACACGACCCTGAAATGTAAAGTAAATGGCTTCACCTCGTCGAGTGATTACATTGTAACAAGGGAGAAATCTTTTGTGATTTCCGATTTTCTTTCTTTCACACCAAACTTATCTGTTGGGGTTGTAGAGGTAGAAAAAAAAGGTTTTTGTTTGAAAGGTTTTCCTTGCCGAACAAGTTATTTCTATCACATAAAACAAGATATGTTCGCCTAAATAGTTCTATAATTGAAATATACATTTATTCTAGGAATAACTTGTGGTTCTGCCGCGGTGTATGCGGTAAGAAAGAGAATATTAACCGAAAGGAAGAAGCTCAACAATACAAATTACAATTCTCGAGTCATTTTGAACAATGTCACGACAGAATCCAGTTACCTTGCGAGTGATCTGCAGTTATATCAAGACATGTCAGGTACGGTTAATGAGACGTCTTTACTAAATGATGAACTGTTGACAACCCCTATTGGGTACAACTTTCATGATTCATATTGCCCAAAGAGGTCTGCTTTTCTGGATAAACCAGATATATTGGAATCCAAAAATTTAACAGTAGATCTGTATAGTAATGCTGAAACCCAAACAATTGACATGAAACAGTGCAACATGACAGATATTTTTGGACAACGCTACCAATATCAATGTTACCTTGACAACTTTAACAGAACCTTGTCCTGGGATAAATCTGACAGTAAACTTACACTGCCTGCCTCTGCAGTAGAACATCACAAAGTGGAAGTGCATGCATCTACATTTGATGATATTCCAGCTGTGTGTGAGAAATTTTCATTGTCAGCTGACACTCGAATAGCATCGCCTGTAGTAGAGTATCGCCTGACAGGATTAACGCAGTTGTGTGACTATGCACTTGTTGAGCTCCCTTTTATTGGTGAAGCGGAAGCTATTGATATTTGGAAATGTCCTTCAGATGGGGGATTGCTTCAGACTCTGGAAAGTCAAAAAGTTCCCGTGTTAAAGCACGAAAACACAGATTATGAGCTCTACTGTGTATTAGAAGAGGGAAAAGCTCGGATATACACAAAATCATTCTCGGTATTTTTCTGCACAGTACACGGTGCACGAGACGGCTTCTGTCTGCAGACATTCTTGTTTGGATCGTTCAAGAAAATTGTGAGTACATTTGAGGTGAGGCTGTGTTTGTACATTGCCGACGAACTGCATAAATTCACGGATTACAAACAGGTAAGAATATACATTATAAATTTCGATGACTTTAACACCGATTGTCGTTGACCGTGGCAGATTCGAACTCGTTTTTTGAATCACCTGGAAATTTTTCCGATAGCTGAAGAAACCACATATTTAGGGATATTGTTTGGAAATTTCTTACTTTATAATGTCAATGTATCTTATGTGTATGTTGTTAGAATTACCTCATTGAGAAGACTCTAACGAGTACACTCAACATACCACTATTTTATAAAAGATCGAAAAGACATCTCAAAATTAATCCAAATTGCCTCCTGACCAGGCACTATGATTAATCCGCGATGGCTCGAACTACCCATGTCTAGAAAAAATTTTCATGGTCCCGAAGATGTTTGAGCAATTGAGGTTCGACTGTTATAGTTTTGTATGCTGTATAGACAAGCTGTTATGTAAACTCCAACCTGCTTAGAGGACTATGCCTGCCCAGTAAACAAGTGGTTAGGTAAACTGACCGCGCTCGACATGACCCCATTGGTATTGACTGGGCCGTAAAACCTCAACACAAACAAACAAACAAACTCCAACCTGGTCCCAAGATTATAAAACCTTTTTATGCTCAATTCAGCTGAGCATGAAATTTTCTCTGCTAATAAATCTCAAATTACTATTAATTGCAAAGTCTTTCTTGCTGAACAAAAAAACTTCAACAATAGTCAGCTGAGTTGAGCACAAAACAGTTTTATAAGCTCGGGGCTAATATTTCGCTGCTTTCATAATTTGTATATGCTGGATAGGTATCATCACGAAAACAGCCCTATATAATCTTGACCACCTTAAACCCCACATTTATATAGTAAAACTGGGGTTTACAGGGGTATACGTTAATTTTCTTGTTTCTGCTCAAAAACATAGATTGTTGTACTCATTAGAACCGCCTCGTCGAGGCGGTTCCACCGGGTACCCACAATCTATGTTTTGAGCAGAAATATGAAAAATATCAGAGTTTTTTTATCTGAAAATTTTCAGTTTTTGGAAGTGAAAATTTCTATATATTTGAACAGGCGTGTTTTTGTAATGGCTAGTCTGATTGTTGTGTTGATTGTTTGAAATTGTATAAAACTATTAACAATTTTACATCTAATACAATTAGTCAAATTACGTATAATGGAATTGGTATCATATTCTAAAATGTATGTGTACATGTAGTTAGATTTACCTACAATTTTTCTAAATCTGTATACTTAGTCACCTTAAAATTCGGGTTCCGATATACCTTGTTGCAGAAGTGTTTTCAGACTGACGCTATATTTTTCTAACAAGGCACTGTGTCTGCGATAAAATTTCGAAAACGCCTTACGAAGTTTAAAATAACGATAACCCTGCCTAAGAAGTTTGGCAGTAAGGGCTTTATTACGGTAGTTAAAGTCATTAAGATTTGGAGAAGCTCTGGCAAGACACTGGACTCAATATAAAAAATAGCTGGATAAATCATTTTTGACTGACCAGACTCATCATACTATATATTAGAAGAGTCAACGATAAATTTGAGAAATGTCAGGCTAATTAAGTTCGATATTTCTAGAAAAGAAAGCTAAGCTATTTTCAAATAGTCGAGACCCTAATCCATTACGAAAACACGCCTATTCAAATATATTGAAAATTTTACCACCAAAAACTGGCAAATTTTCAGACAAAAAAATTCTAATATTTTTCATATTTCTGCTCAAAACATAGATTGTGGGTACTCGTTAGAACCGCCTCGGCGAGGCGGTTCTAACGAATACCCACAATCTATGTTTTGAGCAGAAATAAGAAAAATAATATATACCCCTGTAAACCCCAGTTTTACTATATAAAAGTGGGGTTTAAGGGGGTCAAAATTATATAGGCATGTTTTCGTGATGTGACGCCACATTTTCAGCGTATGATGTAGATCTCCACAGTTTGCCAATTACCCTTTCTGGGGTCTCCAGACTAAACTAGGTAACTACTAAAATGGGATGCCAGGTGCAATTTTTTAATCCGTTGCGAGATGGATTTGTTATAATAGTGAAATATAATCAAATATATTTATAGATATGTAAATGATTATCGTTATCTCAAACTCCAAGGGACCAGTCTTTTTTGGTATGAGACAACGTTAGTTTGTGACAACAGGAGTTGCAATATAGGAAACTGTAGGGTAAATAAAATGTGAAAAATCTGTTATGCTTATGCCAACTTCTATTTTTATATAAAGTGTTTGTTTCCAAAGAACCAGGAAATGTGAATATAAAACCATTGTGTGCATTTATAGTAGACCCATAGTAATTGCTCATGTGTTCTGTTGTATGCCTGGGGCGACAAAGGTATGTCTGAAAAGGATAATAATAGTATTAGTTAAATTATTATTTTATTTCATTTCTTTCCTGTAATATTCTGTTCTAAGCTAGTCCGATTTATTCTGTACAATTCTGTATTGTATCGATCTTGTAATTTCTATACGCACGTAATAATTTACATCAGCATATAATGGTAACAACTAGATGAGATATCATAAGGGTTTATTTGAAAACAAAATGTCATCAGAAATAAAATATGATCAGTATAATAATAAAGGTTAATTAAGGTTACCTTCTTCTGCAATTTATTCTCCTGGCAACGGTGTCTCAGTCGTAATAAAAGCGTTATGTCTAGATTCACAGTGTTTGTTTGTTTGCTTCAATATCGTATTAATTTTACATCACCTAACAGCGCATGCTTGACAACGAAAGTCGTGAAGGCCGAATGTTAAAATGTGATAAAGAGCTTGATCTACAAAGGACGTTGAATAGCGAAGATTTTCTTGAAATCAGTATGGCAATGTCGGGACGCAACAAAGATAAATGGGTTCATAAAAAACATCCTATCCACAACAGGCCACTGGAGAAGATAACGAAGGTAATTTGCCTATTTTGGATTCAGAAAAAGCACATTATGCATGTTGTTAAAATTCCATTCATTATAAGAGACTCGTATTTATCAATATACTTACTACAATTACAGATACATCTACGGTTTCTGCTATACCGGCTTACTGTTAAAATACTGAATCACCCAATATTTGCTTCAAATATAACAAAAATATTCAAAAGACAATATAGTTTTAATAAAATAGTCTTAGGTCTTGATATTCAGACTAATTTGAGGACCTTGTAATGACTCAAAACATTCTGATCCCACAGGTGAGCATGTTATCACTGGTAATTTGTAAAACATTATTGACTCTAGAATTAGCTTAATTATATCCCAAGGACCTAAATACAGAGTCCATTCCCACATTGACTTCAGCAAATCCCGGAAAGAAATTGCTGGAACTTTACAGAAATTCTGTATACGCAAGGTCAAATGAGAAACTTTGCATCAAATGATTCAATGGATTGTAAATTAAGCCCTTTTAACCTTAAAGCGCCAAGAAAATCTGCATCTGAAAATGTCGTCTGCTTATGTCGTCTGCTGCATCTTCTTGCAAACTTTTCAAACTTACAATTGGCATACAGGCAAACAGCAACAATGACTTTTTAAAGTAACCGGCAGAAGACAAAGCAGACGACAATTGTTGTGATTGGCGCTTTTTGTAAAAGTATCGCATTCTGTTCTAAAATCGCAATTGCCGGCCTCGGTGGCTCAGTTGGATGCGCCGTCCGACTGGAGACCAGGAGGTCGCGGGTTCAACCCCCCGCCGAGGTCGGCAACATTCTTTCGTGGAGATTGATCATGAAATATTTTCTGCGCTCATTCTCTCCCTTCCGCTGATTCAAGAAGGGCAGTTGTCAGTTTCTGGCGAAAGAATGTGCACAATACTGGTGAACCGCTTAGAGGACTAAGCCTGCCCAGTAAACGTGTGGTTAGGTAAACTGACCGCGCTCGACATGACCCCATTGACTGGGCCGTAAAACCTCAACACAAACAAATCTAAAATCGCAAATATTGTTCCACTCAAACAAACCTTTTCGCCAACTTAATCGAGGAATCAATTACAAACTTCCATTGGAAGCAGACATATGTTGTTTTTCTTTGACGTCCATGTATTAAGGCGTTGAAGCAGAAGCTTGACAACACTAAAGCCTACAGTTAGACATCGACTGATGGGAAGTGAATTTATATTGACGTTTGCAGCTAGTATGGAAAAGGAAGCAAAATAGATTCTAAAGGGAATGACCCTTGAAAGCAGTGAACACACAGGAATATAAATGAAGCTACCCAAGTAATGCCTAAGTCACGCAGCTCAGCCTTTATGAGGCAACAAACGAAGGAGAGCTGAGCAACAAGCAATGACAAAACAAACACCATATATGAAACCACCGACACACCAACAAAGAAGAAGTACTCGGCGAGGAGTTTCTAACGCGTACCCACAATTTATGATTTTTACTATATAAAAGTAGGGTTTAATGGGATCAAAATTATATAGGCATGTTTTCGTGATGGAATCCTGTAGGGCCGATAACTGTCCTATATAGATTAAAGTAGAATGCTACCTGGGACAGATTTATGTTTGGGTCCTGTATAGATTTAAAGAGAATGCTAACTTTGACAGATTTATATTTGGGCCAAGAACTGGCCGATATAGATTTAAGTAAAATGCTAGCTGGGACAGGTTTATGTTAAAAAAGGAGCCAATGATATTTTCTATTACAGACGATATACCTTCATCAACTAACACGATGTTGTAACCTAACAAGGTCTGTACCCTACAAAGTGTGTTGGTACCTAGAAAACAAAGACGGTTCTCAGTCTGATGACGTTGTTCAATGTGTGGTCGATATCTACTGCAAACTGGCGGATCAAGACGCTAGTCCTGAGCCCAAACTTACCTCTCTGATAATTGATGAGCTTCAGCTGCGAACAATGGACAGAAATCAGGTATGTACAGTCTACCCTCGATATCTCGAGCTCAAAGGGACCAGAATATTTGGTTTGAGATAACAGTACTTTGAAAAACAAGGAGTTATATTGTATGAAACATATAGCAAAGTAAAGCAGTACTGTCATCCTATTTACTTTGATTTAAGCAGTAATTTGTGTTATCAGTCTTTGAGATAAGGAGAGTAAATGTAGTTGTTTGAAAACCAGTACTTGGACACAATTATAATGGACATACCATGCGAAAACATGTCTGCGGGCTTACAGACAGCAAAGGCCCAGATCAGCCTGCTCATCCGCGCAGTCCGATCAGCGCCTTCACCACCCACTAACAGAACCATTGGATACTACAGAACATATGAATGAAGAACAAAGGACCGTATGATACATAGCCCAGAATGATTTGAAAAGTTTGAAGGTACATTTTCGCTTGTCGCGGCCCATGTTTAATTGCATGGCCATCATATGTTTTACTATTTTGCAAAATAAAAGAAAAATAAAGATAATATCACCATATCGAAAAGCCAAAATATGTTACAAAACAAATTATGATTTTATCTCCAATATGTTATTCACCTTGAAAACAAACTTTTCCGCAGGAATACTAGCGCCTCATAAAAGGGAAATGGACAGTGTAGACCCAGATCAAAAGCCATAGAACGCAGCCTCCGATCAGGTCTACACTGTTAGCATTAGATACAATAATTTCTATAAAATATAATAATAAAAACTAACCAGACGCTCCTTCTGTTGGAAATGGATCGGTCCAAAGAATAAAGGTAGAAAAGTCCATAGAGGGTTGTTCGATATCCAATGTGCATTGTACTACAGCACGAAAAAAGTGTGCATGATTTCAGCGGTACTGATATATATGGATAGCTTTATTCAATACATTTACAATAGTATATACATGTACATGAACCTTTAGTTAAACGCAGTTTTAAAATAATCTTCATTTCAACAGGACCAGTCGCTGACCACTGTTGTAAAAATGGTTGGAAAACCTGTTGAGAATATTGAAGAAATTAGAGCTTACATAAACGTTCGCACAAAACTCAGTTATTCAGTTAAGCAGATTTTTACTGAATTGGGCGAAGTTAATAGATTCCATAACTTATCTTATGGGACAGTTAGTAGGTGGAGAAGGAAGTTCCATACTGGCACAGCGTCTGTTAAAATGCAACAAAATCAGGACGACTGGTAACTGCAACAGGCAAAACCACTGTCTGAAAAGTCAAGGAAATAATTGAAAGTGATAGCAGATATACGATTCACGATATTGCCGTAGCTGTTGGCATATCACTATCGAGAAAATATTTCATTCTGAGGCGTATTTTGAAAGTACGCAAGATTTCTGCCAGCTGGATAACCTCATCTATTGTCAGATGAACAAAAAGGGTACGCGTACAAACGGCCAAACAGTTGGTCAAAAAGTTCCCAAAGTTCAACAAAGGCAGTTTGCAAACATTGTTACTGGTGACGAGACACAGGTGCACTGTTTTGAACCAGTTAGGAAAATTGAAAACAGGTTATCGCTGTCCAAACACGGTAGACGGCCTGTATTTGTCAAAAGGACAATGAACACAAAGAAGGTCCTTTATGCTACATGTTTCTTATGTGACGGTATAGCCGTGCCGAAGGACAGAAGTGTCACTGGTCAGTATTACCATGATATACTAAATAGCTCAAGACATATTATCAAAAAAGACGCCCAGTAGCAGGATTCTAACATGTTTGTCTACTGTACGATAATGCTCCAACACATATATCTGAAATTGTAAAGCAATTTCTGGTCGGAGAAGGTAATCGTCTTGCCAAAGCCACCATACTCTCCAGATCTAGCCCACCCCCTCACCCCCTGCGACTTATTCCTTTTTCCAAAATTGAAAAAAAGAGCTTGTCTGGTCGTCGATATAACTCTAGGCAAATCCTTGGCTCAGCCGTCAGCCAGTGTCTTAGAGGTAAACCCAAATTAGTCTACCGTGACGTATTTCAGAAATGGCTTCACAGACTGAAGAAATGCATTTCCAACCGCGGAGAATACTTTAAAGGGATGTAAAGTTAATTTGATCATTTGAGTTCGTTCCGTTTGTTACGAGAGCCAGCCATAACGAGAAATAAATGAAAGTGAAACCAGCAACAGGTTTTAAATTATTAACAACATTTATTCACAAAAAATGAGACAAGATTCAAAACAAAATAATTCAAGTAAACAGTACCTTTCAAGTTTATGTCACAAAGTCCCTCAAGAATAATCCACAAGAATTTATAGAATTTATAAAGCAAATCCTTTCAATAACGGTTTCTGATCCCACAAATTAAAGTTTCTGAATTCAGAATTTAAGTCCAGAATGAATAAAATATTAAAATAATCTTGTATAGAATAATTTCCAGTGACAGTACACAAAGATGCCCATATGAAAATCTTTTCCTTATATAATATTAAAGGACATTCTAGAAAAAGAATTTACTAGAGGCATCTCTCATTTTCCAGTTTCAGTCAAGAAACTTCTAAATATTCTATGACATGCCAAAAATAACTCAGTCTAGAATCAAGGGCATAAACATGTTATTGTAAACATATTTTTTCAGAAAGTTATTTTTACAGAAACTTATAGTAAACATGAAAATAATGTTACTTAAAATAACTGAACACCCTATATATAACACTTTTAAGATATTACACAATACGCATTACATGTCGAACAACCCTCGTAAAGATACAGAAGGGCCATCGCTCATTTTCATTGATTTATATCATCTTCTATACATAAAAAGAAGCAACACGGAAATAGTGTATATCTTAGAATATGTGTATTACAGCTATTCTACTTTTGACAGCTTTCAGATAGTCGTTTTTACCTTAGTATTTACATAATGCGAAACCTTTACCAATGTATAAAAAGTTTTACTCTATTCGTTGGTTAAAAACATTGAATATTTTACTTTTTCTCGAATAAAAAAATTTCGAATTATGCAGAAATTTGTAGGGTAGGTAAATTGGAAACTGATTTTCAACAATGTCCATGTTGTTATATTTTCTGGAATTTTCAGAATATTGTTGTGAAACATCAACCGTTAAAAATCAGCAAATAAAAATGAAAAATATTTTCTTCTTTACAATTTCAAAAAAAAAAAAACAAAAAAAAAAAAAAAATAAGAAAAAGGAAAAACAAAAAAAAAAAACAAAAAAAAACAAAAAAAAAAAATAAGAAAAAGGAAAAACAAAAAAAAAAAAAAAAAAATAAAATAAAAAAAAAAAAAAAAAAAAAAAAAAAAAAACAACAACAAAAAAAACAAAACACGAACACTTACCTCTAGAAAGTGCATAAGTATGACCAATGTTTGGCCATAAACTTCATTTTAGGGCAAATATTTGAGTGCAAATTAATGGTTTCGAATAAGATATGGTTAATCAGAACAAAACATTTTCATTTAAAATAAAACACCCAACGAAAACACGTGCAGAGTGATGTCGAAAGGAAAGTAAGTGATGAAACCCATTCGTTGGAAAATAAACCTCAGACATTTACCCTTGTCCTGCTGAACCCGGATATGCCTTGTCTTTGCAAACAGTGTAAATCCAGATCAGTTGGCTTCTGAAGACGCCATCTGATCTGGATCTGCACTGTTTGTCAATTAGTAAGTGAATTTATAGCAACAATCTGGATTAAGTAATCTGATTGGCTGACAATTAGAAGTGGGCGAGGCATCTTAATTTATTCAGCATGACAAAGGTTAATTCATTTCCTGAGAGAATCTTATTTAGATGATGAACTAAAGGGGAAAGGATACACTTTCGAGGGAGACCATCTCTGTCAAAATGGATTTGTTTCCGTTCTGAAAAAAGGACTCCCATTTTGCATCACGAAAACATGCCTATATAATGTTGACCCCCTTAAACCCCATTTTATGTAGTAAAACTTTGGTGTACATAGGTATACATTATTTGTTTTATTTCGCTACAAAACATAAATTATGGGTACACGTTAGAATCGCCTCCCCGAGGCGGTTCTAACGTGTTCCCACAATTTATGTTTTGAGCAGAAATATAAAAAATATCAGAATTTTTCATCTGAAAAGTTTCATTTTTTGGTGGTAAAATTTTCATTGTTTTTGAATAGGCTTGTTTTCGTAATGCAAAGAAAAGGCACCTCAGAGGAGTAAATTATTTTCTTTTTGGGTAAACCCCATTTTAGAAGGGATTTGGTGTACAAGAAGGTGAACAGGAAGTGAAAAAGGTTGTAACCCTTCTCTAAAAGAAATTCTACCTAGTATCAGTGTATAATTTGTACCTTTAGACCATTAGTTCTCGTGGTGACAGACTCTCTGTCTAATTTACATTTCATGCCTTTGTGTTTAATGTGTTTACGTATTTAGTTTAAAAATCTTCGTCTCAAACTAAATTTTACACACGTAAACCTTTACAAACTGAACTGAAATACAGTCGAACCTCAAAGACTCGATCACCGATGGCTCGTTTACCATGGCTAATTCAAACTCGTTTTAGAGGTCCTAGGATATTCTTCCCGTAGCCAAAGAAAACAAATATTTAGAGTTATTTGTTTTCTAATCATACTCCGCCACATGATGGTGGTGGGGTATAATGGTTTCACGTTGGACGTCCGTGTGTCTGTCCGTCCGTCAGTGCTTTTTTCGTCTCCGGATAATAACGAGTAAACATCAATGCATTTTCACCAAACTTGGTATGTGCATTTCTATTATGGAGATCTTGTTTGGGATTGCTATATAATTGGCAAACTCCGTAAATTTTTTTGACAGAGTTATCGGCCGGCCTCGGTGGACCAGTTGGATGCGCGTCCGACTGGTGATCAGGAGGTTGCGGATTCCATCCCCCCTGCCTGGTCGGTAACATTCTTTCGTGGAGATTGATCATGAAATATATTACTTGGTCATTTTCTTCTTCCCGCTGATTCAAGAAGGGTAGTTGTCAGTTTCTAGCGAAAGAATGTGCACAATACTGGAGCGTTAAAAAAACTGTGTTTCCGCTAACTCGACTGACCCTGTTTCAAATACCTCGCTGCTATTTTCTCATCAGTAAAAATGCAAAATAAAAATGTAAAGCACCGACCCTCGACAAAATAACTGTATTTTCATAAAATTACAGGACCGACCCTGTTCTTTTCTGGAGAATAAAATAGAAAAATAAAGAAAAGTTTGTCCTACATCCGACCAAATATTTTTCAGCATGTTAGCGGAAACACAGCTATTTTTTACACCCTGTAAACCGCCAAGAGGACTATGCCTGTCCAGTAACAGTATGGTTAGGTAAACTGACCGCGCTCGACATGACCCAACAGGGTTGACTAGGCCATAATACCTCAATACAAAATAACAAACAAACAAAGTTATCTGCCCGTCAAACGTCCATATTTTCGTTTCCGGACGATAACTTGAGTAAATATCAATGGATTTTCACCAAACTCGGTATGTGCATTGTATTGTGGAGATCTGGTTTGGGATTGCTAATGAGCAAATTTCGTCAATTTGACAGTTAGCTGCCCGCCACACGCCCGTATTTTCATTTCCGGACGATAACTTCAGTGAATATCAATGGATTTTCACCAAACTTGGTATGTGCATTGATATTGTAGAGATCTGGTTTGGGATTGCTAATGGGCAAGTTTCGTCAATTTGACAGTTAGCTGCCCGCCACACGCCCGTATTTTCATTTCCGGACGATAACTTCAGTGAATATCAATGGATTTTCACCAAACTTGGTATGTGCATTGATATTGTAGAGATCTGGTTTGCGATAGCAAATGGGCAAATTAAGTCAATTGTAGCAGAGATCTGCCCACTACACGATAATGGTGAGGTATTATCGTTTCACGTTTTTATTTTATTATATTGAAAATGTATGTTGTGTGTACTTATTAGAATTACCTAATCGAGACATTTCTAATAGTACATTCAACATACCATTGTTATACAGTTGAACCTCGATGGCTCGAACACCGATGGCTCGCTTACCATGGCTAATTCGAACTCATTTATGAATCCCCGCTAGCTCAAGAAAACAAATATTTAAGGAAATTTTCTTATTTTATCATGAAATTGTATGTTGTGTGTACTCGTTAGCATTTCCTCATCGAGGCGATTCTAATGAGTACACTCAACATACAATTATTGTGAAGGATATAAGAAAAATCCATAAATTATCGCTGTTTGCTTCCTGAACTGGTGCCATGATTAACCCTCAGTGGCTCGAACTACCCATGTCTCGAACGAATTTCCATGGTCCCAAAGATGTTAGAGCCATTGAGATTCGACTGTATAGAAGATCGAAAAGACACATCTAAGCTTTTCCCATTTGCCTCCTGACCTGGCGCTATACAGTAGAACTTCAGTGGCTCGAACCCCGATGGCTCGGTTACCATGGATGAGTCGAACACGTTCTTGAGTCCGCAGGGCTTTCCTCCAAATACGATATACGGATAATTTAGGGAGATTTTCTTCTTTTATCTTGCAAATGTATGTTGTGTGCACTCATTAGAATCGCCTCTATGAGGCGATTCTAATGAGTACACACAACATACGTTTATATTATAGAACACCGAAAAAGATATCCCACAATTATCTCCATTATGCATTCTGGTATGGCACTTATAGTAACCCTCCGTGGCTCGAACTACCGCTGTCTCGAACAAATTTTCATGGTCCCAAAGGGGTGCGAACCATTGAAGTTCGACTGTAATTAACATTCAGTGACTCGAAATTCCCGTGTCTAGAACGAATTTCCATGGTCTTCATTTCTACAGTGTTGCATATGAAGAGACTCAATCGAGCCGAGTCTCCGATTTTCGTGATTTTATGTGTTCTTTGTTTCCAAACGCAATCCTTTGTGATTTTTATTTCAAACGAAATTACTCTTAGCTGAGTGATATTGCCACCTTAAGGCGACTGCTACACTTCTTGGTAAGGCGATTGGTACATTTGGCACTATTTTTTCCGCCAGCTGTGACATGGGGACAACTTTTATGACTTACAGCCCTGCTTTCCTGCACACCAAGCCTCTTTCCCAAGTGACGCAAATTCTTCCCTTTTAGAGTAGACTCCGTTTCAGAAAAGAAGCAAAACGCGTATTAATACCCCTTGAAAGTGGCGAAAACACAAAAGGATATCGATTTCTTGGTTCAATAGATATTTCTGAAAGGATCTACTTTGAAAGGAAAGAATGTCCTTCCAGACGGATCACCTTAATTCTTTCCATAAAAGTTATCCCCTTTGAGACGGGGTCATGAAAGTTTCTTCTCATAGTGAACGCCCTTTGAGGCTTCAAAGCTCCAGATACATCACGAAAACATACCTATATAATTCCGAGCCCGCAAAACCCCACTTTTATATAGTAAAACTGGGGTTTACAGGGGTATACATTATTTTTCTTATTTCTGCTCAAAAACATAGATTGTGGGTACTCGTTAGAACCGCCTCGGCGAGGCGGTTCTAACGAGTACCCACAATATATGTTTTGAGCAGAAATATGAAAAATATCAGAGTTTTTTTATCTAAAACTTTTCAGTTTTTGGAGGTCAAATTTTCTATGTATTTGAATAGGCGTGTTTTCGTAATGAGAGGGGGTATCCACATACTAGTTTTCTTATTTCTCCACGAAAACATATATTGTGAATACTCATTAGAAGCGCTTCAGTGGGGCACTTCTTATGAGTACCGACAACATTTGTTTTATATGGCAATAAGAAAAATATCAGTACGTATATTTCTGTTGAAAATGCGCCTTATCTCTATCTATTGCTGTACCAGTTTCCTTAATACTCGTAGCAAACTCCTGAAGTGTTTGCATTACTGTAGAGAGACTTACATGCTTTGGCACCCAAATCTCGCGTGGAATCTCGCACACACTTCGTTTTTTGTTGTCCGCCATCTTTAATTAAGACGGAGTTGTAAAGACTAGCATTCGGATTCGAGACTGAAAATTACTAACGTTGTCATACATGTTGGCTCTGAGTGTTTGCATCAAAGGCAGTGACATTATTTTATATTAGTTTTGATATTTGTATTCAGTTACAGGTATCCGATGCTGCTTACAGGGCTCGTGAACTAAAGCGTTACCTAGAGTCGCGGGAACCGCAGATTCAGAATGACTTAAATGACCAACTGAAAAGGTAAATAAAACTGCCCAGTGACAAGGTTCAGATCAGCAGTCTGGCCCCGAGGTTATAAAACTTTTTTCATGCTCAACTCAGCTGAGCATGAAATTTTCTTTGCTTATACATATGATAGTTGGTATTTCCATATTCATTTGCAAAGAAATTTTCATGCTCAGTTATGTTAAGCAAGAATAAAGTCATAATTGTTAATGATTTGAAATTTATTAGGAGGACATATTTCATGCTCAGCTGAGTTGAGCATGAAAAAAGTTTTATAACCTCTGGGCCTCATCTGAATCTTCTATGGCCGCTGTTTAGATAGACTACGATGCAAATGTTCTTCTTGCGGACAACAAAGACTCTGGTCAGACTGTGCGAATGAGCAGCTGATTTGAGTTTTTTTCTGGGTGCATATTTCATAACATTACGAAAACATGCCTATATAATTTTGACCCCCTTAAACCTCACTTTATATAGTAAAACTGGGGTTTACAGGGGTATACATTATTTTTCTTATTTCTGCTCAAAAACATAGATTGTGGGTATTTGTTAGAACCGCCTCGACGAGGCGGTTATAACGAGTACCCACAATATATGTTTTTGAGCAGAAATATGAAAAATATCAGAATATTTAATTGAAAATGTTCATTTTTTGGTGGTCAAATTTTCTATATATTTGAATAGGTGTGTTTTCGTAATGAGGTACATCTATTCACGTTGCGGCTTATATGTTTGCCGTATTCTGTTTTCGTGTGTCACGTGCTCTGGTTCTAATGTTAGCATTTCGATCACCTTCAGTTGTAGACCACTTTGCTTTCTGTTTCTTCTGTTTATGTTTCAGTGCATTGTCAGCTCACCTGAGCACGAAGTGCTCATGGTGAGCTATTGTGGTCAGTCAATGTCCGTCGTCCGTCGTCAACAATTGTTTTAAAAGCCTACTCCTCCTACACCATGGCCGCCATCTTGAAAATCTATTTTTCACTTCTCCTGAACCAAAAGGCCAACTGACTCCAAACTTGGTAGGAAGCATCAGGGTGACTTGTAGATCAAAAATAGCTAAAATAGTGCTAATCGGAAATCCAAGATTGCCTGGTAGGAAGCATCGGGGTGACTTATAGATCAAAATTGGCTAAAATCCTTCCGATTGGAAATCCAAGATGGCCGCCATGGCGACCATCGTGAAAATCTATTTTTTACTTCTTCTCCTGAACCAAAAGGCTTATTGACTTTAATTTAGGTAGGAAGCATCGGTGTGACATGCAGATCAAAAATAGATATAATCGTCCCTGTAGGAAATCCAAGATGGCCGCCATGACAGCCATCTTGAATATCTATTTTTCGCTTCTTCTCCTGAACTAAAAGGCCAGTTGACTCGAAACTTGGTAGGAAGCATTGGGGTGACTTGTAAACCCCCCGGTGGTTTGCTGTACTGACCGTTCTAAGGCGGTGGTCCCGGTGTTAGTCTTACTCTTTGTTGCTTTGTGGTTTATTCTGTGAGGCGATTTGTTGTATGTCTTTCCATGTGTCATTTTGCTCTTGTGTTTTTCAGTCCTTTTAATATTGCGATTACCTCGCTTGGGGAAGAGAGAGCTAATCTTAGTGCTTTTCGTACGTTTGTAATTGTTTGGATTTGTCGGTTTCCTCTTCCTCTTTGTGTCTGGGAAGGGCTGCGGTTTGTGATTGTGGCACTCCCTGGACTTTTCTCTTACCCTTTTTTTGTAGATCTAAAATAGCTTAAATTATTTGGATCGGCCATCTTGAAACTCTTTTTTTCGCTTATTTTCCGGAACTAAATGGCCAATTGATTTGAAAATTGGTAGGAAGCAGGAAGGGATGACTTGTAGATCAAAAAAGCTAAAATTGTACCGATCGGAAATCCAAGATGGCGGCCATTGTGACAATCTATTTTTCGCTTCTTCTTCTTACCTGAAAGGCCAATTGACTCGAAACTTGGTACGAAGTGTTAGGGTGACTTGTAGATCAAAACATTGCTCAAATCGTTTCGATAGGAAATCCCACATTGCGGCCATCTTGAATTTTTTTTTGAACTATTTCTCCTCAATCTAAAGGGCAATGGACTCAAAGTTCATTGGAAGTATTGAGGTGACTTGTAGATCAACAGTAGCTAAAATCATTCTGATTGGAAATCCAAGATGGCTGCCATCTTGTTTATGTTTATTATATTTTCCTGCCACTGTGCTGTTTACATGTATAAAATCATGATTCTTCAGAAACCACTTAGCCAATTACCACCAAATTTCACATTGATCCTACTGTTGAAATGTGATTGAGAGTTTGTTCAAATGATCACTCTCCATTGACTGTCTTGCCATATATATTCTTCTTCAAAATTAAGAACTGTTTAAATGATCTTTTCAGTTGCGATGGCAGGATTGGAAAAAAAATGTTGCATAACATCTACATATCTGCAGTGGCTATGTCACTCAGGTTAGCGATCCGTGGCCCGTAGGCCTCTTGTATATATGTTGGACAATTGAACTAGGGTGAAACTTTGTTGCCAGTAAAATCGATTTATAATACCTTGATGCTGCTTACAGCGGGGCATTCTAGCCCGAGGTTATAAAACTTTTTGTCATGCTAACTCAGCTGAGCATGAAATTTTCTTTGCTAATAAATATGAAAATGCCAACAATAGTTGGCATTTTCATATTTATTGCAAAGAAATTTTCATGCTCAGTTATGTTTAGCAAGAAAGAAGTTATAATTGTTAATAATTTGAGATTTATTAGGAGGACATATTTCATGTTCGTTCTTATCTACGCCCATACCATATAGAGATGAGAGGAGACACAGACGTGGAGCCATTGTCGTGTACAATTAAAACCCCGTACTAGCTTGAGCACTGAATAGAATAGAATAATACTTATTGGAAACCTACCTATACAGAAGATGTTCTCTATTCATATACTCGTACACTGATTCGGCTCACAACATTATGTATATATTCTAATCGGTTACTACTGCAGTACTTAATCAAAGGTTATGGGATATACATTTCACTTTTGAAGTTGGTACTGCTGAGCGCAATTTATAGCAATTGTAGGACAGGGTGACAAACATTTGATTTTCTTAACTGCATATTTTAGTTTTGATGAAGTAAATCTAAAAATGAAAGTTAAATTAGCTGTAATTACTTTTTAATGTAAGGATCATTCTTGTAAAGGCCATTCAGACCTCCCGAATTCATCTTTTACATAATGGAATTAGCCGAACAAGCTATGTATGTAGAACACAAGACTGTTCCGTATTCAAATCAGCTTTAACATTTAATGTGTGCTAAGCGTATACTAAGCTGTTTGTGGAAACTAAAAATTGCCTTATTGTTGTGTAGGCGGTTCTAACGAGTATCCACAATCTATGTTTTTAGCAGAAATAGGAAAAATATCAGAATATTTTATCTGAAAATTTGTCATTTTTTGGTGATAAAATTTTCAGTGTATTTGAATAGGCGTGTTTTCGTAAGATGAAGGAGAAAAATAATATGGGGCACGCCAAGAAAATGTGTCTTCAGGGCATATGGGAACAGTAAAAGTCAGACCATCCAGGAAAGCCGCACAACCGGATTAGGATCTTTGTTACGATATATTCTACAGTAGGCAATGATTCTGTAAGCGGACAGTCCGATCTGGGCCTTGGCTATCCGCATAGGCTCCAATGGCACATTGTTTGCATGGTGCTGCTCATATTTTATGTTAAGCGATCTTTCTTTATTCCATTATTTTTCTCCACGCACATGCTACATCTATACTAGGCACAATAAATTAGGTATGTATACTCCGTTCTACAGTAAAACTTCAATCATTCGAACACTGATGGCTCGTTTTCCATGGCAGATTCGAACTCGTGTTTGAGTCCTTAGGAAATTCTTCAATATTTCAAGAAAAACAAATATTTAAGGATATTTCAGGGATTTTTCTCATTTTATCTTGAAACGTAAGTTGAATGTACTCACTGAATTGCCTAACAGAAATGATTCTAATGAGTAGACTCACCACACCATTATTTTATGGAAGATCAAGAAGACAACCCTTAATTATCATAATTTGTCACCGGACCTGGCGCTATGATAATTGCCCTAAATGACTCAAATTACCCATTTCTAGAACAAATGTGTATGGTTCCAAAGATGTTCGACCGATTGAAGTTAGACTTTACTGGGTTAATGACATTAATTGTAGACACAAGTCCGAGAGGGTGTCTTTTACTCAGTAATCAGTGTTTTAATGCTAGTATCAAATTTGTTACTGGTACAGCGAACCCCCATTACAACGAAAACATTTGTTTCCAAAGACGTTGCCATTTTAATGAATTTGCTGTTGTGAAGAATCTTTTTTTAGCAGAATGATATTAAAGCAACACCTTGTTATATTCTTATTTCCTTATAGAACATATGTGTTTTGGATATTTGTTATAATCGCCACAGAAAGGGCGCTTCTAATAAATATCCAAAGCCTATGTTTCTTGAAGTATTGAATAGACTGTTTCTGCATAATTTCTGATTAATTTTACCTCTTGAACGAGTGTTTCATGCTAGTCAAATCATCATTATAGCAAGCACAGCTCGCGACGCGCGAACGAAGTGAGCTCTACGGTAGAGAATATGATCAAGGAAAAGTAACATACAACGATGTATACTTTCAGCAGTAATCGCTCTGACCAATTTTCTTTCGTTTTTTCTTCCCGGAAATTGTCACCGGAAGTTAGAGGACTTGATTATGGGTCTCACTAATAAGCATCACGAAGTGACAAAAAGGGTGTCAATAAGTGTCACGAACATATTTTGCTGATTATTTTTATTATTTATTATTGATTTACGTGATATTTTTATGTACTAATATTCATTCTTTAATGATGTTGTGAAGGGCTTTTGAAGAGTGCAGATATAGGTCTGTGCTGTGCTCGCATTTAGGCTAAGCCTATTTTCATATTATAGAGGATCTTACATGAGTGGTCATTTACTATTAAATTTATAAAACGAATTTGGGTAATGTAGGTATTTTGCGAAACCAACGAGTTTCATAAAGTTCATATTAAATGACCACGAATGTAAGATTCTATTTATCACATGGCCCTTACGATGACAAAAATGCACAAAATATATTTTTTAAAGATAACGGCTTTCCGTAGGTAAGCGGAACAACTCACTACCAAGGATTCAATATAGCGCTACGCAACAAAAATAGTTCGCATATTATTTGATAAGTACCAAAAATAATTAGAAACAAGATAAATATGCCATTTATTACTTCGTTAAACTGAAGGAAATAATGATGGTTTTTATTCGAGCTACTAAATATTTCATTTGAATAAATCAATTCAAAACTAAACATTAAATTGAATAACGTCATTCAGTGAGAGTTAATACGTCACTGAGAATCAGTAGGGAAATCCCCCACAGTCAGCTGTCGTATTTAGAGGTCATTGACCTTGATCAATACAGTTTATACGGTGGTTGACACACTCAAGTAAATGATAGATTTCAAGACTATAAAACATTTTAACTGTAGTTTGGATTTTATTTTGACACATTTATTGTTTATTGACAGTCTGAGCCATGTCATCCACCAATGCTTTTTTGGAGGAGGTGATTTATTTATTTATTTATTTATTTATTTTTCATAAACGGTTCGACCATATCGATGTTTAAAGTGCCTCCAAATATATCGAATTTTAACCACCATGAATATTTCTCGTAGCCGTGTTATTCACATTGTGATAGTTTTGTGTCTTTCCTCTCCATCGGTCTGATATTTATCGTTCATCTCAAATTCATTTCAAAATTGAAGGCAGGGTCTGTTCCAAATGTGAAAGCTGTATCGACGAACGCGGACACCATCTTGGCTGTTATCAATAAGCGGAGTAATACGAATATTACTTAGGCTAACCAATGGGAAGCCTTGCAGGTGTTATTACACGTGTGGTTATATGATTTATATGACATGGGTTATTTCACTGAATAACTTGACGGTCATGTGATAAATCGAAATGTGTCACTGTATCGAGTGTCGGTATAAAGAGGGTTGAATGTAGAGGGATACTGATATGCAATTATACTTATTACAAAACGAAATTGCTTACATCACGAAAACACGTTTATATAGTTTTGACCCCTTTCAACCCCATTTTATACAGTAAAACTTAGGTTTACAGAGGTATACATTAGTTTTCTTGTTTCCGTTTGAAAACATAGATTGTGGATACTCTATATATTTTTTACCCCTTTCAACCCCATTTTATACAGTACAACTTGGGTTTACAGGGGTATACATTAGTTTTCTTGTTTCCGTTTGAAAACATAGATTGTGGATACCCATTAGAGCCGCCTCACCGAGGCGGTTCTAACAAGTACCCACAATCTATATTTTGAGCAGAATTATGAAAAAAATCGGAATTTTTATCTGAAAACTTTCAGTTTTTGGTGGTGAAATTTTCATTATATTTGAATGGGCGTCCTTTCGTAATGCCATGGAAAACGTTTTGCATTGTATTATTGTTGTGTTTAGTGGTTCATATATGTCATTGCAATCACCTTATTGTCGAAGAGGGAACTGGTTACTTTGCTTTTCTTTGGTTTAAGATTTGAGTATTGTCTGTCTAAGTTTGTCTGCGCTTCTTCATGGTGTCATTGGTAGGCTATGCTCTGTGATTGTAGTTCTTTCTGCACAATGCCTATACTATTTTTGTGTTCCTTTATATTAGTATATTTTAGCTTCTATCCCGGGTGTTCGCTGCGTTGAACACCTTGTATTTTTTATTTAGATTGAAAGCCCTACTTGGATCAACGGACATGTCCAAATTCAAAAATGGAATAGTCCACTTCAGTAACTCAGGGATGAAAGGGTTAATCATATGTTACACAGGCATCTCCTGCTTTATGTCTGCTGCTTTGTATTTCCATCACGAAAACAGGCCTATATAATGTTGACCCACTTAAACCCCACTTTTATATGGTAAAACTGGGGTTTACAGGGGTATACATTATTTTACTTATTAGAAAAATATCAGAATTTTTATCTAACATTTTTCAGATTTTTGGAGGTGAAATTTTCTACATATTTGAATAGGCGTGTTTTCGTAATGGTATTTCTTTACGGTTGATATTATCTCGATGTGGTATCGACAGTGCTTGCCAGAATCTACAATTCAACAGTTTAATTTGTTGTCCCGATGATCGATTATAGTCGATATCAGTCACGTTTGCCTCTTGTTACTGATGATCGGTAAGGATTCTCATAGTTGACTAATAGAACAATTCTATTCGAGTAACATATTATTTTTTCTCACTTTTCATTTTAATAGGCAAGTTGAAAAAAAATGAAGTATTAAGCTGCCTGTTTGGGTCATTTTAGATTTATGGTGACTAAAGGTCAAGCCATTTGATACAGATAGCCTAAAATTAGCATAACTTAAGAAGAGTCACTTTTTCAACTGAAAACAACCGATATTTTTTTTTATTTCTCCATAAAACATATGTGATGGCTACATATTGAGGCGCTTCATATGAGTGCCCATGCGATATGTTTTCATTGAGAAATAAGAAAAAATACTATAAATATCCACTGTTATCAAGATTTTGAACAAGTTTCTAAAAGAAGGCTAACCTAAGAAATAGTATATGTTCTACAAGCCAGCTATTAGCCGGTGATCGGTCAGTTTAACAAAACTGATGATCGATTATGAAATCCTGCCCGATTTTCAACATTAGTTTGCTTTCAGCTTTCGTGACGTTCTTTCTATGGGTCATAGATCAATTCAGAAATGTTCTCATCTGCCGCACTAAATTCATTATGATTAGGTTAAGTTTGCTCTGACTTAATAATATAAGTGAAGACACCTAGGAAATGCCACAATCACGAAGCACACTCTTCCTTGAGGCACCACAAGAAGGTGAGATGAGGAACAAACCCTGTAAGCATTCTACTTAAATCTACAGCGGGCCGTTATCGGCCCGTCAGAGTAGCTGACGGGCCGATAACGGCCCGCTATAGATTTACAAAGAATGCTAACTGGGAATAAAACACAATCGCTACATAGGAACCCACAGACACTCAAACAAAGAAGAACTGCAACAGAGGAACCGCAGTGGAACGGTAAGTAGTCAAACGAGGTGGGATGGGGGCTCAAACCAGTTATACTTGCGAGAAATTTCACCCTTAATTATGATGCAGCTCCGAATTACAAATATATAGTGTAATAGTCACCCCAGTAACTGTTCTGTTGATATTCTCCCTCTACAAGCACCCTGAGCACCGGTAAACACGAGAGATCCACAAGTTGAAACTGACTTAGCCTTTGAGATGTAAATAAAAACTCCACTTACAGATTAACTAAGTGCGCACAAATATTTCTGAAGAGTATTTAACACAAGAGATTCAATAATTACTTACTGACGCTCTCCTGAATTTCCTGCCAATCCGCTGATTGTCAGAACTGTCACAGAACTGTCCCGTTTAGTTGCGTGTTTTCTCATTAATTTTAAACTTATCTAAACGTCTACAGATCTGAATGAAGTCTCAAAACTCCAGAACATTCGTAGCATAACAAAAACAAGCCTATTCAAATATACTGGAAATTCTACCAACAAAAAATGATATTTTTTTAGATAAAAATTTTGATTCTTTTTTTTTTTATTTCTGCTCAATACATAGATTGTGGGTACTCGCTAGAACCGCCTCGGCGAGGCGGTTCTAACGAGTACCCACAATTTATGTTTTTGGAAGAAATAAGAAAAATAATGTATACCCCTGTAAACCCCAGTTTTACTATATAAAAGTGGGGTTTAAGGGGGTCAACATTACATAGGCATGTTTTCGTGATGGAATTTAGGCATTTTCACTATTCATAGCTCCAATAGTGCTTTATTGTCATGTTTATCCAGTTTTAACCACATTCGAATGGCTACACAAATGTAAACTTCAGACGATTTACCTTGACCTTTGCAACAAGTGTCTGTTACTAGCACTGTTCCTGCTCAATAATTGCGTCCAATAAGACCGTTGGTTGTCTTTTATTTGGCAATATTATTTACAGAGCATGAGTTCCATAATTTTGAGAAGTACTTCACGAATCACCTTTGCTAATATTAATTTCGCAGCTATTTGTTTAGCGCAGAGTCAAATCAAATTCAGTCCGCACTATACGATATTAATACGTCATTAGAGCCTGCCTTTGATGAAGGTCCTTTTGGCTACTACGAGGTCCGCTGGATTATGGTTATCATAGTCACAAAAAGACTTCCATCCCCTACTTTCGTATCTCTTAGACTTTATTTTAAATATGGTTCTTTCCGAGAGCTGCGGAAATAGTACATTTTAGCTGTGATATGATTGGCTGATCTGGCCATTTTTTTTTTTTTTTTTTTCATATTCGCGATACGCGTGTCATATACATTGCTATGAAACAAAAGAGTACCATGTCAATAGATCATCCAATATTGTTGTGACTTTCTGTTATTTATTAACTGTTAACACTTACAATTTAGTGCAGTGGCGTAGCTGGTTATACCTGGTTATACTGTTCTTGCTAAGGTTACGATGGGAACACTCTTTGGTTGTCTCGAGTTTTAGATGGATGATTTAGATGTCGGAAAACCACGTGAGAGAAGGAGTACCATGTATTTGGTGAATAACCAGTTATGCCACTGCCCAATGTATATGATGGGATAAGAATAAAAGCTTGTGAAACTCAATTTGAACAATGAATAAATGATTGTGTGAATGTATTCCTTACCTTTTTGTGATGTTTTGAGAATATAAGAATCCATCACGAGTGTCCATGCAGGATAGGGAAATCTCAACCCGAGGGATAGGAATTTCAACTAGGGACGAGAGTGAGATTTCCCTATCCTGTATGGACTGGCTCATGGTGCATTTTTTTTTTCTTCCAACTTTAAGTGGATTGTTCCTAGGGCCAGTGGGCCTACTTCATGGTCATGTGCGATAGAATTTCTCACATGGGCAAAAAGCCTATTCCATATGGGCAAAGGTGGAAAAAATAATTATTCAAGCTTGGTCGTCCATACCCGAGGTGCCTTGCAATATGTTCGGTCCGCATTGGGGTCCATAAGATCATAGTAGAGCTCTTACTTTCGTTTCCTCGTAGTAATGCTATGTTAATTTATATGTTTTGTGCGTTGATCCTTTTTGACTTTTATTTTGATCAATCGATGAGAAATGGTTCCTCTATGCGGACCGAACAACTATGTGTAACTCGATCTGTGTCAGAAGGGTGTTGCATTACGAAAACATCCCTATTCAAATATACTGAAAATTTTACCACCAAAAAAATGAAAATTTTTAGATAAAAAATTCTGATATTTTTCATATATCTGTTCAGAACATAGATTGTAGGTACTCTTTAGAACCGCCTCGATAAGGCGGTTCTAACGAATACCCACAATCTATGTTTTTGAGCAGAAATAAGACAAAAATAACGTATACCCCTGTAAACCCAAAGTTTTCTATATAAAAGTGGGGTTTAAGGGGGTCAGAATTAAATAGGTATGTTTTCGTGATGGTTAGACGTCCATAAAACAAAGTTGTGCTCTTTAACCGATTTGATGTCGATCGTTCGAGGGTGGCATTTTGTGCTTCTTTGTTTTTTCAATATAGGGATCAAACATGGTTTTTCATGCATTAAAATTCGCCAGGTCCCGTGGGAGGTGTTGAAAACCGAGGCCGAAGGCCACGGTTTTCAACACCTTCCAAGGGACCTGGAGAATGTTACTGCATTGAAAAACTATGTTCGATCGCAATTATTGCATAAAAATTGAAAACATTTGCTACATTTTGCGTTATATCTTGCACTATTTTGTTTCGCTTTTTCACTGATATCTCGCGAACGTAATTTCCACGGACTATGCTCGTTCTAGGGCAGGCAGTACACATGTCGTGACGGCAGCAATTCTGTGGCCCCGGTACGAGCATATTGAAAGTTGCGTAGCCGTGCATTAACAGCGCGTGAATTGCCTTGTTAATACACGGCTTTTCGCCGGTTAATGCACGGCTGTTAATAACTTGGCGACACTGCTTTTAATGCAATAATTTGTTTTCGATTAAACCTATACTGCTAAGCCCGGATATTCCCCACCTTTGCAAACAGTGTTAATCGAGATCAGTTGGCTTGAGGCCAACTAATCTGGATCAGCACTGCATGTCATTCATTGTGCGAATTTATATCAACAGTCAGAATTAAGTTATTTGATTGGCTGACAATTGTAAGTCATGGCATCATTATTAATTCTGCATGACAAGCGTTGTATTAATTCATGTTTTTCTTCTGGTTATTTTACATTGGAAGTACTGTGATCCGTGATTGTGGCATTCCTGGTATATCTTCAAACTTAGCTTAAAATGTAATGATTATCTTCTTGAACAGTTCAGTTCAGAAACGTTTCCTTTGCCTACCATTTTTCATTTTTCCTTCCTAATCTAAATCGCCGTATGTTTTGGGTTTCCGTAGGGCAATTTACACCTACAGCTGACTCTCGTCATCTCGACCTCGCTTATCTCGAATAACCGCTTATCTCGAAGTGAAAATCTGGTCCCTGCCTAAACATGAAAATCTAACAACAGGTAAAAAAAATATTGTGGAAAAGAGGGGAAAATTGCTCCTAAGGAGCAATTTCTCATTTTTCCACAATATTTTCAATATATTTTAACTTCCAAGAGTCCAATTATATATATATATATATATATATATATATATATATATATATATATATATATATATATATATATATATATATATATATATATATATATATATATATATGTGGTTGTTCGAATTATTTTTTCCTCAATTCTATAAATCTCGTATGTCGAGGTACGGATTTCTCGAAGTAGTCCCTTGGATTTCGAGACAACGAGAGTCGACTGTATATAGTGGAAACGAGCAGGCATCTGTTGAAATGTCTGGATAAGGTGTTATTCTATGCAGTCAAAACGTTTTCAATTTATTTTTATTTCTCCACAACAACATATGCTGCTACTCATTAGAAGCGCCTCGTTGTGTACTCATTAGAAGCGCTTTACCGAGGCGCTTCTAATTAGAACCCACAACATATGTTATCATAGAGAAATAAGAAGAAATGTTTACCTTATACCCAATCATAACTGAAGCTATGTATTTACTCTCCTGTGTCTTGAATCCTGCTTATTATCCAGATTGCTTTATTTTCCAGATTCTGTCCTACAAGATTTGGCGATCAATACCCAGACATGAGACAAAACCTTGACATCTTATATGATAGTTATAATCCAGCTGAATTTACAAAGACTATAGTGTCGGTGCTTGATGACAGAAAACTGGATAATGTCATAGATCAACTTTTGACACGTGGCTTGATTTCTAAAGATGACCTAAAGAAACCCGTTCAAACATCTACTCGGGAGTGTGGTATAAAACCTGTGCCAGGTGTTGATTCTCATGCAGTTACTGTTTGTACTGTCACAGAGTCGTCATCACTGGAAGGAGCAGTCGGAGGATTGTGCATCGAAGGACAATGTCGACAAGAGCTGTCTTCGCAACCTTCTTGCTCTTTTGATAATAGGAATCCTATAGTAACCAAGGGTAACCAGCCATGTGTAGTGCTTCCTAGAGCAGAACTTGAGAATCCAGATGATGATGAGGAGGAGGCGGAGGCGGAGGAGACTGAGCTTAAGACGTCTGTAACGTCCAAACCAGATAATTTCAGGGAGTCCTCTCTGTAGTTTATTAAATGTCGTTTCAGACGTATGTACACAGCGAAAGCGGTCGGATATATCATCGTGCATTTATAGAGGGCAGCAGAAATTTTAACATTGGCTGCGTTATAACTAAGCATAAAATATGTCGCATAAGATCCACGCTTAACTATGTGATAAAACTAGCCACACCGTGCTCTTTGACAAATTCGCGTTTTGCCACATGTAACACTTTATAGTCTTTGCAGCGGTTTGCGTTCGCAGCGCGCCAATGATTGTCCAATAAAAATTAGAAACGGGGATCAAAATGTGAATTTCATTTAGTACTGTAATAGACGTTGTACCCAAGTTTTATAAAGTTTAACCCTTTCAACCCCTAGTTTCTGACATGGACTCCTCCAGCTCTGAATTTGGACACATCCATTGCTGCAATAGGGGTTTCAGTCAAAATGCAATAACAGAATGGCAAAAGAGCCGGCTCATCTTTATCTGGATTATTCGCTTAAATTTTAGTATTGGTCTGTAGGGATGAAATGGTTAAGACAAAGTATTTGTCTAAATACAGTCAACCTTTAATGGCTCGAACATCTTTGGGACCATGAAAATTTGTTCAAGACATGGACGATTCGAGCCACTGAGGGTTAATCATGACGCCCGATCAAGAAGTAAAGGACGATAATTTACAATAATGGTATGTTACATACAATAACGGTATGTTGATGAGGCGATTCTAATGAGTACACACAACATACAATTTCATGATCGAATAGGAAAGTATTTCTTTTCTTGAGCTATCAGAAGAATTTCGAAGGGCTCAAAAACTGAGTTCGAATGAGCCATGGTAAACGAACGAGCGGTGTTCGAGCTATTAAAGTTCGACTCTATTAGGACACTTTATTTCCTTACTGAACTTGACCTAAATTTTGAACAAAGTTATTCAAAATTTAGGTCTAGCTTACATGTAGTAAGGAATCAACGTATTACAATGTTTAGGCAAATGCTATACGTAAAACGTTTTAGAACAGGGGTACATTTTACAAAATGGTGTTATATCTAAATGCTACTAGATGAGTGGAAAAGAGTGTACATTCTGATTAGATTCCTCGCTTTATCCTGCCTTAAAGTTTGGTGTACAGTGTTTGCTCATGTCAATTTGTTCCAATACTTAGGGTAAACGCGGGGGGGGGGGGGGGGGGGGGGGGGGGGAGGGGGGGCAGGACTTACTGACTGGCGGGACTTCGTGTTGATGTTTCTTCGCTACAACCTAGAAAATATTTTCATAAAACTAGCCGTCCTGCATCAGTTATATGTTGTTTTTTTTTTGTTGTTGTTTTTTTGTTCATATTACAGTCTGTATCACTTTTGCAGCAGTCACTAATACTATGTCATTATGCGGGCCGCGCCATGAAAAAAGGTGTCTTCGGGCATATGTTTCAGTGGGGAGCACATGATAACATGGCTATATAATGCTGACCCCCTTGAACCCCACTTTTATATAGTAAAACTGGGGTTTACATGGGTATACATTGTTTTTTTATTTCTGCTCAAAAACATAGATAGTGGGTACTCGGTAGAACCGCCTCGCTGAGGCGGTTCTAACGAGTACCCACAATCTATGTTTTGAGCACATATATGAAAAATATCAGAATTTTCATCCGAAAATTTTCATTTTTGGTGGTAACATTTTCAATATATTTGAATAGGCTGGTTTTCGTAATGAAATGCCTGAATGAGGCTTTGCGTATGTATTTGTTTGTGTTGAGGTTTTACGGCCCAGTCAACCCAATGGGATCATGTCGAGCGCGGTCAGTTTTACCTAACCACACGTTTACTGGGCAGGCTTAGTCCTCTAAGCGGTTAACCAGTATTGTGCACATTCTTTCGCCAGAAACTGACAACTGCCCCTCTTAAATCAGCGGAAGGGAAAGAATGACCATAGAAAATATTTCATGATCAATCTCCACAAAAGAATGTTGCCGACCTCGGTGGGGGTTGAACCCGCGATCTCCTGGTCTCCAGTCGGACGGCGCATCCAACTGAGCCACCGAGCCCGGCTTGCGTATGTATAGCAAGACGGCTATGTCATGTGTTTTTGGAAGGATGCACATTTTTTTGAACGCTCCATTCAAGGTAAGGAAATTAAGTTTTCTCAGGCTCTATCCGACCATGTTTTTATAAAATAAAGTGCATCGCATATGCGAATATAAGCACTTTACATAAACATACTGCTTCTTTAAATCGTGCGTGCAGTATTTGCAAACATTCGAAGCAAATGTAAGTGTGAACACTTCCAAAATTTCTGTCGCGAAAATTACATTTGCTTCGAAGATTTGCAATTACTGCATGCAGAATGTGAATAAGCTGTATGTTTATGAATAGTGCTCATATTCGAATATGCGATGTACTTTGTTTTATGAAGATCGGTTGGATATTACCTGAGAAAAGTGCAATTACCTTGCCTTTAATCGGGCGATTTTAACGTGTGCACCCTTTCAAAAAAGTGTGCACCCTTCCAAAGAAAACACGTGACATAGCCACCTTGTGTAGGAGGATGTGAATCCGCACTCTGCGCATGCTCGAAGGCACATTTTCGCTTGAGGTGGCCAGTGCCATCATCATGCCTTTACAGGCTTTATGTCATTTTTTATTGTTCTTTACTAGCGTATTTTTTACTAGCATGTTTTCGTTATTAGCATATGTTTTTCTTTACTATCATATGTTTTATGCTACCGCCTTTTTCAGTGGCGTGGGGGCAAAAAGCTTCACCTCTGTCCGTACGTACGTCAGATCGTCCGTAGGTAAGAAAAAATGGTTTCCTTTGGATATCTTTTGAAAAGATTAGTGTATTGGATTCAGATTTTATACACAGGTATATAATCATTTAATATAAGTGAAGTTCGATTTCGGGTAAAATACACCAATTATTATGGGAGTTAAGGCCCTTTTTCAATTTTGTCGTCCATCCGTATGTACGAAAAAATAGTTTCTGCTCGATATCTTTTTAAAAAAAAAAAGTGTATTGGATTCGTATTTTATACAAAGGTATATAATCATAAAATACAGGTCGTTCGATTTCGGGTAAAATTCACAAATTATTCTGGGAGTTATAGCCCTTTTTCAACTTCATTTTTTGAATAAAATGCTTGTTTCCGGCCGAGGATGGCCCTTGGGTGGGGGCATCTGTGTTGTATTGACACATTTCTAACATATGCTTTTCTTTACTAACACACTTAATCGTATTCTTTTTGTAACAGTGTAATTGTTGTTATTGTTTTACTCTAACAACCTCGATAATTCAAACTCCAATAATTCAAAATTCTCAATAATTCAAAATCATTTTGAAGTCCCAACTGAAGTATATGCATGCAGTTTAACCCTCAATTATTCAAAGTCTCAATAATTCAAACAAAACTGTTTGGTCCCTTGGACTTTGAATTATCGAGGTTCCACTGTATCATTTAGTATGCATGTTTATTTGGTAAGGGCCTATGTTTTTCAGCAGGTTGGGAATGCATCACGAAAACATGTCTATATAATTTTGACCCCCTAAAACCCCACTTTTATATAGTAAAACTGGGGTTTACAGGGATAAATATTATTTTTCTTATTTCTGCTCAAAACACAGATTGTGGGTACTCGTTAGAACCGCCTCGCAGAGGCGGTTCTAACGAGTACCCGCAATCTATGTTTTGAGCAGAAATATGAAAAATTTTAGAATTTTTCATCTGAAAACTTTCTTTTTTTTTGGTGGTGGTAAAATTTTCAGTATATTTGAATAGGCTTGTTCTCGTAATGATGTATGTTTTATTTTTGTTTATCTTTTGCCACTTTCATCCTCTTTTTCTAACTCTCTTTTATCTCATCCTTTCCTCTCTTCTCTTATCTCGTCTATCCCTTTTATTTTTTTTTTCTTCAGATATGACGCAACTACCCACAGTAATTGACTAGTAAATAATTATTGACAGGTAAATGAAAATGTTGGCTGTTGGTTATATAACACACAAAGAACGTTTTATTTACTATCTGTATTTTTGCATATTTTAAGGGGAATAAATACACATTCAAAGGTGGCAAATCTATCAAAACATCGCCCCCACCTTCTGAAAATGGGTCTACTCAAAAAGGTAAATATTTGCGAAAAGCAAACAGGAAATCACAAAAGCTGTCTCCCTTGTTTAACATTGCGGAAATCTTCTGGGTGTATTCAGTTCCTTTAAAACACGTGTATATTCTCTAATTAATTTGCTCTATTATATTCCTAAAATAACTACAGGCATATTTTATAACATTTTCATTTTCTCACTGAACGCTTTTGACCATCTGGACTCATAAATTGCAGAAATGATACAAATGACAAATGGGTTGCGTTCAGTTACTGAGATGTTCGCGGTCACATCACGAAAACATGCCTATATAATTTTGACCCCCATAAACCCCACTTTTATATAGTAAAACTGAGGTTTACAGGGGTATACATTATTTTACTTATTTCTGCCCAAAAGCATAGATTGTGGGTACTCGTTAGAACCGCCTCGTCGAGGCGGTTCTAACCGGTACCCACAATCTATGTTTTGAGTAGAAATATGAAAAAACTATCAGATCCTTTTATCTGAAAATTGATCTTATATCAAGTCTTGTCAATTTGCTACATTCTTATTTGAAGTCACATATCATGAGTACAATAAACATTCAGAAGATGCAAAATATATTTTGCAAAAACTCTTGCGAGAGATTTGCTTTACTGAGCGCAGCCATGGTACTTACATATTATGTCTGAGCAATCGGGGTTGACCAAAACGTTACTGCTCCTGCAAGGAGGAGTTCTTTGATTAGGTCAGCACTGTTTGCCATTCAGACAGCACGTTCGAACACTTCATCAGGTACAGTCGAATCTCAATAGCTCGAAAACCAATGGCTCGTTTACCATGGCTAATTCGAACGCGTTTTTTGTGCGTAGGAATTTTTTTCGACAGTTCAAGAAAACAAATATTCAGGGATATTTTAGGATTTTTTTCTATATTTTCAGGAAAATGTATGTTGTGTGTACTCATTAGAAATAATACGTACTTCTGTATCATGACGCTAATGAATATCCAATAACTGAGGCCCTCCCAGGGATTATGGGGAACAGGGATATAACGTCATTTATTTCAGGGGAACGGGAACAAGTCTAAAAATGAAGGGAACAGGGGAACAAATGTAATTTTTGGGAGCAAAGAAGATAGAAAATTAAGATTTTGATTTTGGGAACAATGGAAGATGCTGAAATATTTCAGGGGAACAAGGGAACACGTACCGCCCCCGGAGGGCCTCATAACTGAGAATGAGACGCTATGTATCATAACAAATTACAAATGAACTTCAATGGTTTGAATAACTTTGAGACCACACAAATGTGTTCTAGACATGGGTAGTTCGAGCCACTTAGGGTAAATCATAACACCTTGTCAATATGCAAATGAGGATCATTTGAGGATGTCTTTTCGATCTTCTATTAAATAATGATATGTTAAAAAATGTTCACATTAAAGTCGCCTTATTGAGGCGATTCTTATGAATTGAAACGGCATACATGTTCATTGTATAATATATAAATTCCCTAGATATCCTTAAATATTTGTTTTCTTGAGAATTTCCTAGGGACTCAAAACGAGTTCGAATCAGCTGCGGTAAATCGGTGTTCGAGTCATTGAAGTCTATACTGTTCGTGCAAAGATTAGACTTGTCAGACGAGGACGACGTACCAAACTAAGATTTATCGCTGTAATATGTTAAAAAATCGCGTTTTAAATGTGTTTTGGTACTACTGTTTTAACTTATACCATACATATAGTATGTCAAAATGTTTACAGTATATAAAATAATGGAAAATGTAGAGATAAAGAAATTAAGTTGAAATATTTTTCCATGTATTCTAGTGGACACACAGTGTTGAAAAATGTCGTCCGTGCGTTGAGTCAACCTATTGAGTTTAACCCTGTCATCTCTGCAGACAAAATACAGATACGCTTGTAAACAATATAGATCCAGATGAGACGGCTCGTAACGAGCCGTCCCATCAGGATCTACACTGTTTGTCATTCTGTTTTTGATTGTTGACTGAAACCCCGTTTTACATCAATGGATATGTCCAAATTCAAGAATGGGAGAGTCCACTTCAGAAACACAAGGTTGAAAGGGTTAAATTATTGTTACTGTTGAAATACCGTTGGTTAAACGGTGTATGTCAGCTGGGATAATACTGTTTGTTTATTACACATGTAAGCTGTAAGTAGATTGATTTTCATTCGCTCAGAGCCGCCTTCAGCCCAGTCCACAGATCGTGATATACACTGGCTTGCGCGCGCCTTTCAGTGTATATTAGTTTCTGAAATTAGATATCAGCCTTTAGTGAGGTCGCCAGTACGTGACGCTTTTAATATTAATGGGGTCTAATACTGACAGTTATCAAGAAAAAAAAGACAAATATATAATAAAACAATTGTTGACTATTGAGGCATTGGATATGACGTTGATATCCACTATTGAATGTCAATATTGACCTCGGCTATCGCCTCGATCAATATTGGTATTCTCTGGTGGATATCGCGTTATATCCAATACCTCAGCAGTCAATAATTGTATAATAGCCTATACAAAATAAATGTAATATGAGTCGACTGATCAGACTGCGCAGATGCGGTCTGATCTGAGTCTTCGCTGGGCACACATGCAATCTTATAGGAATTGCTCTGCACCGGATCATATATTTTTAAAAGCTGCGTATGCGAGTATCTGTGAAACTAGATTGAAAGTTAACTGCAGTCTTGCAAAATGTACCAGCTAAAACCCAAAATACAGCTGATTTTCTTAAAGGGGAACGCAACCTTAAAAGGTATTATGCTTTAAAGTAAAGAACTTTACAGTCAATGGATTTTGACACAAATTTGATCAAAATCGGTGGAAAATTAAGAAGTTATAGACAATTGAATATTTACACATTGGTGGTATGGGCGCCGCCATTTTGAATATTTAATGAGGTTTCATAAAAATTAAAATTCGTTTCATAAAGGTAGTTATTCTCATAAAGTTGGTTTATTTTAGGGGGAAATGATTGCTTGTCACTAGAATTAAAAGATTATAAAAAATCTGTAGCAAAATTATTCTTAAAAACCCTTTATAATTTGGTTTTGCATGTTTAATTTGGGCTCTGTGACGTCACAAAGCCTACAATATGGCGGCATCCATGACAGCCATTTTAAATATATTCAAACCACCATAAATTCCTTATTTCTAGTCTGATTTTGAAAATGCTTGCATCAAAATAAATGGCTTGTTAAGAACTTTACTCCAATATATACTTACAACTTATATTGCATTCCCCTTTAATCTCAAACTCCAAGGGACCAGAACTTTTGATTAGAGACAACAACGGTATGAGATACAATGGGTCTACAGAAATGTAAAGATCATAAAGCCCACAAAATTAATAGTATCCTTTATTTAGCTTGGCTTAGCAGTATTTGAGCTAATGAGAGTCAACTGATCGTTGTATCACTGTATATATATAAATATGTTAACATGCTTGATTGTACATAAAGTATTTTTATATAGATTTCCCAAAGATGAGATATATTTTATTAAGCCATACATTAGTATATTAATATTTGAACCTTAAGAGCAGTAGAGGAGAGACTGGCAATTAATGTGGACCCAGATCAGACGCCGCAAACGCGCCGACAGATCAGAGTCTACACTGTTAGCATTAAGTATAGGAATTTCTATTATAATTGTAAAGACTGCCCGACCACCCCTTCTATTTGAGATGGACCTGTCCAAAAAAGTTGAGGTAGGAGGGTCCACTGGGCATAATTTGGCAAAAACGTTACGTTGGTTTTCGGTACTCTCTGAATATATACTAGCGGAAATAAAAAAAAAAAAAAAAAAAAAAAAAAAAAAGCACAAATTCGGTTTTGGTGTCGTAACTTTTTTATTAAGGTACCAATAAAAATCAAAATGAGCATGCTAACTGGTAAAGGAATTAAGTTTTTATTAAAATATGTCAAAAATTGTTCTAAGCACATATACGTTAAAACGTTTGATCGAAATCATTTAAAGTATTTCTGTAAAGGCATGATCATGACATTGGCCACGTCAAGGTAAAATTCATTCCTATAATAAAGTTTATCAAAAGAAGACTCAAGCCATCTTGCGCAGCTGCACTGTGCAGGCTGGTCTGGGATTTCGCTGGGCACACATGCCATAAGGTACATTTACTCATGTTGTCACTGATCTGAGTCTTCGCTGGGGGCACATGATATCGTTTATTGTCCCCCGCCTTTTCGAAGAAAAGCGAGGGGACATTGTATTCGGCTTTCCATGGTGCGTGGTGCGTGAAGAGTGATGCGTGGTGCGAAGTTCCGAGTTTGTAGTGAGCGCAACTTCTCCTACAGTTTTTGACCGATCCTTTTGAAACTTTACAGGTGTTTGAGTCATCGTCTGAAGATTAGATGTGCTTTTTACAGAATCCTTCAGTTATTTTATTACACTTTTTCACATTTTTAACTTAGATTTGTTTACCGAGTTTGTAGTGGGAACCTTGTGAGCGCAACTCCTCCTACAATTTTATACCGATCCTTCTGAAACTTCGTAGGTATCTTAATCATGGTCTGAATATATGCGTGTGCTTTTTACAGACTCTTAAAATATATATATTTTTTTTTCAATTTTTTTCACATTTTTAACTTAGACTTTCATGCTTCAATACTATGAAAGTGTATCTGTAGTAGGTACCTTGTGAGTGCATCTCCTCCTACAGTTTTATACCATTCCCACTGAAACTATACTGATGTTTTAACCATAGTCAGAAGATATGCATTTGCTTTTTACAGAATCTTGTAATTTCTTTTTGTTTACTTTTTTCACATTTTTAACTTTTAACACAGACTTTTTCATGCTTCAATACTATGAAAGTGCATATAGTAGTAGGTATCTTGTGAGCACAACTTCTCCCACAGCTTTAAGCAAATGCTTCTGAAACTTTACAGGCATTTTGCTTGTGGTCTGAGGACAGACATGTGCTTTTGGAATCTTGAAATTATGTTTTCTGATTTTTTTTCCCACATTTTTTAGCTTCAATTTTTTTCCTGCTTTAATACTAATGTAAGTGATACAGGACCAATGGTCCTCTGGTATACCTATTCATTTTAACAGCTCAAATAAAAATAAAGTGGGGATATAAATTCCGCATGGAATCTGCTTGTTTATTCATTGCTCGACTGATCTGAGTCTTCTGTGAACCCATTTGTTTACATGTCCACGAATAAAAGGTGTTGCAAAAACATTACTTGAATTCCACTCTTTCCTAAGTTTCTACTCACCATTGGAAAATGTATAAAAGATGTCCAGAAAGAAACACAATCACAGAAAGCAGCCTACATTTACGAAAACACGCCTATTCAAATATATTTGAAAACATCACCACCAAAAACTGAAAGTTTTTAGATACAAATTCTGATACTTTTCACATATCTGCTCAAAACATAGACAATGGGTACCCGTTAGAACCGCCTCGCTGAGGCGGTTGTAACGAGTACCCACAATCTATGTTTTTGAGCAGAAATAAGAAAAATAATGTATACCCCTGTAAACCCCAGTTGTACTATATAAAAGTGGGGTTTAAGGGGTCAAAATTATATAGTATGTTTTCGTGACGCCAATGACATCAAAACGAAGCGCATAAGACTGACAGTATGCAAAATCAAAAAAAAAAAAAAAAAAAAAAAAGGGGGGGGAAAAAATGCAGTCTGTTCCCTCTTCAACAATGTGATCACAATGTTCGACAGGATCCAGTAAACACAACAATAAAACAACGAATAGGAAAAAAAAACATGAAAAAAAGTCTCGCAGCGAATACCAATAAGGCCCCCATAACCACCGCCTTAGATTGGTCAGTATCAATAACTACCAAGGGGATTTTACTGGGACCAAATCCTCACCCAATGTGTAAGCTGTATAACAATCCGTGACAAGACAAAATGTGTCTTCGGGGCATATGGGAAGAGTAAAGATCCAGATCAGCGAAGCCCCACAACCTGATAAGCATCACGAAAACATTATATAAATTTGACCCACCCTTAAACCCCACTGTTATATAGTAAATTGGGTTTACAGGGGTACACATTATTTTCTTTTCCGCTCAAAAATATAGATTGTGAGTACTTGTTAGAACCGCCTCGGTAAGGCGGTTCTAACGGGTCCCCACAATCTATGTTTTGAGCAGAAATACGATTACTTTCAGAGTTTTTAACTGAAAATTTTCATGTTTTGGTGGTAAAATTTTCAGTATTTTTGAATAGGCGTGTTTTCGTAATAGCCCTCATCGACATATATATAAAATGGCAATAAAAAGATTAATAACATACAATAGTAGGACAAAAAAACCTTTACACTATAGCAATCACATTACTGCTTGTGAATGAATTACTCACGTGTAACAGTTATAGTCAATGAAAAAACATGAAAAAGAAAGATTTAACAGTGACCATATATGGAAATGATTTTGTTTGTCCTACTCTGTGATGTCAGTGCTGATTAGTGCTATGGCTGCACATCCTGATGAGGATCTTTGTTATACATCCATTTATTCTACAGAATCCAAAGATTCTGTAAGTGAACAGTGTAGGCCCAGATCAGATGGTGCTGATGCGTGGGCTGCTCTGGTATCTGATAAAACTTTAATACTGACAGAGGACAATGCGAGAAAGTGCTGTGTGCAGAAATTATAATTCTGCCTTGAACAGTTACGGAATTGTCTCCCTTATGTTTTGTTCATAACCAATGCATACTTAATAAGTATTGGAGGTAATCAAATGCTATTTTCAATATTGAAAATAAAATTAAAAAAAAGGCTAAAGAAAGGGCACAGGGAAATAACTATAAAGCCTGTCTGAAAAATTTCATCATCATTTTTCTTTATCACCTTTTCAAATCTTCGATAAGGCATTTCGAAGCATACTCTAAAAGTATGAAAAGTGAACAAATGAGACATTGGAACAATAACAGATGGTAACTGTAGGACATAGTGTATACTGAAATCATAAGTCTCCCTGTGTAGCCACGGAATTATTTTGAAGGTAAAAAGAAAAGAAACTGTTTGAGCAAATACAAAAGCAGGGCCCAGTTGTTCAAAGCTAACGATGTCGTTAGTTAACGATTCGTTAAAATTTACATCGAGTGATACGCAAATATGTTGAAATTTTTTGCAGAAAAAATGTGAGTAGCTTTTGCAGTGCAAAAGCTACTCACATTTTTTCATTAAAAAATATCAGAATATTGTATATTGAATGCACTAAAATAGTTAACGAAATGACCCTTAACGAGCTTGTTAAGCTAACAACGCTTTGAACAACTGGGCCCAGGTGTTCTGATTTCATTAATGCTTTGAATTGCTGTTGCATATGCTGTTAGTGGTGTCTTCTCTTTATGCGACAAGAATCGTTTAATTATTTGAGATAGTAAGAGCTTGTGGAGCACGTGAAACATAACGACTTCAAAGCTCATTGAGGCTGTCGCACATTTTATGTGTGATTTCATCTGCTTATCTGTCTATTCTTATCTTCTGGAATACCGAAGAGATTGTGTAAATCATCACGAGAACATACCTATATAATTTTGACCCACTTAAACCCCACTTTTATATAATAAAACTGGAGTTGACAGGGGTATACATTATTTTTCTTATTTCTGCTCAAAAACATAGATTGTGGGTACTCGTTAGAACCACCTCGCCGAGGCGGTTCTAACGAGTACCCACAATCTATGTTTTGAGCAAAAATATTAAAAATATCAGAATTTTTATCTGAAAATTTTCATTTTTGGTGGTAAAATTTTCAATATATTTGAATTCGCATGTTTTCGTAATGTCATAAACTGGTATATACAATCACAGTGATGGGGAACTTCAGGATGAATCCTGATTTCAGGACTGAGAACTTTCATTTGAAGCATGATGATTGAGCCCATCTCACTCCTCTGCATGACAAAAATAATGTCTGGCCGCCCCATCCTGGCTTCTTTAGCAAAATGCTCAGCTTGCTTATATATAAGCTATGTGCTTTAGATATTCTTAGAGAAAAATGTCCAAGCCGCAAACAGTGGAGATCCTGGTCAGATGCAACATCCTGTAGCATCTGATCTGAGTCTGCACTATTTGCTACCCTTTTTTTTTTTTTTTTGCCATTTTTCACTAGTCAAAACTGTGACTTTCTGTTTGCTTTCCTGCATGCCAAGCACCTTCTGAAAAGGGGTCCATTATAAATGGAAAGAATCTACTCCAAGCAGGAGCAACTTCTTTCCTTTTAGAGTACATCCCTATTCAGAATTGGGGAAAACAAATCTGAGAGTTGCCTCCCCCCACGAAAGTGTTTGTGTATCCATCGCCTTTCAAACTTGAACAATTTCATTTAATATTCTGGTGATGTCTCTAAAATGCTATAAGTGAAAACCTGGAGAAGTCCCCATTTGGGTCTATACAGTTTGCCCAGGCAGAACTGTCTGAACAACTAGACAAAGTGACGAGTAGGTCAGGCTTACCCAAAGCCAACGCCAATCCATAAACATACCTGATTCTCTCTTACAGAACAAATAACTCATACCCAGTGTTTGTACCAAAATTCAAAATCCTAGGTCCAGTAGTTCCTGAGAAATTTTTAATGAAAAAAGTTCACACACACACAAACACACAAACAAACAAACACTCAAACATTGTTATGAAATGACAAAACTATATATCCCCTATATACTTGGTATGCCGGGGATATAAAAAGAATAATTACTGTGGCGATGCTATTTGGAATCTTTCACGAAAATATCACAGAATTTTGTTATAGCCCTTTTATCTTTATTTAATAAACATCTTAACATCTTCATCAAAAATAATGCTGCACAATGATAAAATCATTCACTAACCCATCTATGTGGAGTGGACGTAGTCCACTCCATGTAGATGGGTTAGTGAATGATTTTATCATGGGTAAATCATTCACTAACCCATCTACGTGGAGTGGACGAAGAGTTCACTCCATGTAGATGGGTTAGTGAATGATTTTATCGTGGGTTAGTGAATGATTTCACCACAACTCTTTGAACTGGTCTATTTTCAATGGCAGGTGTCTGGTTAATTCAAGTTTATTACTACTATGTTTTACAGAAATTCCTGAATTTAATGCAAACAGTGAAAACACTGATCTGACACTGCATTCTGCAGCTCTGACCTGAGTCTGCACTGTTTGCCAATTACCCTTTTTGGGGCTTTTGACTAAAATGGGGCAACTTATGTGTACCTGTAACTAACCTTTACCATGCACTGCAGATGACAAATAGATGATAGTTTTTTTTTTTTTATTTTTCCAGAAAATAGTCATTGACATTGCATGCACTTTTATTTCCTGGGAAAAATAAGAAAAACACTTCAAATGTTGTCTCTTTAATTTTTTCCAGCATGCAGAGAATTGAATGGCATAATGATAGGGCATTTTTGTTATTTTTCCACAAAGATATCTTGTAGGTACTCATTCGAATAACTTTATAAGAAAGGTAAGATGATTCCAGTGATTATCCATGAAACATTTTGGTGAAAAAAAAAATTAATAAAGTACAATAAAGCAGCATTTCTGCTAAAAAAAAAATATTTTTATCCCCATGCGTTTAAGAAAAAAAAAGAAAAGAAAGAAAAAAACGATGGAGATATTGTTAACACCTCTGTCCATCTGTCAAGCTATCTCCTCCTAAACCACCAAGAGGAATTCAACCAAACTTGCTACATCACTTCCCCTCATGATAAGGTTGTGCGAGAGCAACATTATTTTTCTGTGTGTCCATCCGTGCATCCGTCACCACTCTGTCCATCACTATTTCCTCCTAAACAACTGGGCCGAATTCAGCCAAACTTGCTGCATTACTTCCCCTCATGGTAAGAGTCTGTGAGAGCAACATTATTTTTCTGTGTGTCCATCTGTGCATCCGTCATCACTGTCCATCACTATTTCCTCCTAAACAACTGGGCCGAATTCAGCCAAACTTGCTGCATTACTTCCCCTCATAGTAAGGGTCTGCGAGAGCAACATTATTTTTCTGTGTGTCCATCTGTGCATCCGTCATCACTGTCCATCACTATTTCCTCCTAAACTACTGGGCCGAATTCAGCCAAACTTGCTGCATTACTTCCCCTCATAGTAAGGGTCTGCGAGAGCAACATTATTTTTCTGTGCATCTGTCCATCTGTCCGTCAGGCTATCTCCTCCTTAAACACTGAGTGGAATTCAACCAAATTTGCTACATCACTTCCCCTCATGATTAGTGTGTGCAAGAGCAACATTATTTTTCCGTCTGTCCGTCCGGATCTGTCCATCAGTCTGTCAAGCAATCTTCTAAACCACTGGGTGGAATTTAACCAAACTTGCTACATGACCTCCCCTCATTGTAAGGGTGTGGCAGAGCAAGTCCATCCATCCATCTGTCTGTCATGCTATTAGCAACATTAGCAAAGAGCACGGGGATTTGCGATGTTGCGCCATCGACTGTGCATTCTAGTTCATTCATTGCTAATATGTAATTATTTTTCAAGTAAACCCCTCGTATTAAACGTAGATTACAAGTCACATTAACAAGAAGAAACTGTAATTTGGCATCTTAATAAGTCTATTGAATTTTGAGTGACCCGGTTAAAAATCAAAATACAAAGGAGCATGCATATTCTGTATGCAATGTAACCTGGTTTACACAATGAGTAGTTTGTTAAATGATCCAACGCATATAAAAGTGTTTTTGAAATGCATGAGTCCACTCTCCAGATTAACCCTTAAAGTGCCAATCACAACTGCAGCAGACAACACTTTTAAATTTATTTATTTATTTTTTTTCTTAGAAAATAAGTCTTGACATTTCATGTGAATCATCTGCCAAGCAGATGATTCACATGAAATTTCAAGGCTTATTTTCTAAGAAAAATAATTCTTTTTAGAATGCTGTCTGCTGCAATTTTGCTTGGCACTTTAAAGGTTAAGCTTTTATTTTGTGATTTTGGGCACAGAAGATTTTTTACACTTTAACTTTCTTTCTCGAAGAAACCATAATCTTTTTCTGGGATCTGATTAAAAAGAACAGATTTACTTTCAAGCAAAATAGCTCTGGTAATGAAATACTTATGATGGCTACTAATACAATAAATTGTTCCTTCTGGAAGCCAGTTCTTTCCTTTGGGCGAAGCCACCTCTTTTTTTTTTTTTTTAAATGTAATATTTATATACCAGGAAAGTAAACTTCAGTCCACAAAATGTTGCCTCCCTTTGAAAAGTTACCAAAAAATCTTCAGATGTGTCCATCCAGTTTAATTTCTCATCAGAGACAATTTAGTGGGATATCAGAAAGTCCTTTTTATGCAGAAATTAAACTTTATCATTATACCATATTTACCCAAATATTGGGACACCTTAACTCCTTACCATACTTGTTGTAAAATTTTAGTTCCTGCTGATGTGTCTAAAATATTGCTGGATGAGTCGCAAACAGTGTAGACCCAGATCAGATGCTGCATTGCAGCATCTGATCTGGATCTACACTGTTTGCTCAGGTCTCTCTTCTCCAATATGTAGGGTTATTATGGCAGTACTCCACTTCAAATCTCTCTAGTCCTGATTTAGCTGTTTCTGAGTTGGTTCAGTTGCTTCGTTACTGACATCACCACTTCAACTCTGGATTCTGTTGATATTCTCTGTATTCATTTAGATTAAAAAACGAAATCTCTGTCTCATTCACTGAAAAGATACATGTATATTTGATTTGTGTATGAACATACTAACCCTTGTGGGTCATTTTGAGGCATTTCCCAAATATAGGAATACAATGGACAGAAGAGCTAGCAGTGGAGACCTCTACACTAAAAGGAAAGAATTTGGTCCCATGGGGTGCATATTCTTTCCTTCATTCTAAAAGGAAAGAATTTGCTCCCCTCATGACGGAAAACATGCGACGAAAACATGCCTATATAATATATATAGTAAAACTAGAGTTTACTGGGGTATACATTATTTTTCTTATCATTGCTCAAAAACATAGATTGTGGGTACTCGTTAGAACCATCTCACTGAGGTGGTTCTAAATGGTACCCACAATCTATGTTTTGAGCAGAAATATGAAAAATATCAGAGTTTTTTATCTGAAAATTTTCAGTCTTTTTTTATGTGCACTTTTCTATATGTGACGTTTTTTCGTAATGTCATGAGAACATTTTTTTTTCTTTTAGAGAAGACTCTTTTTCAGAGGAAACTGATGTGCAGGAAGGCAAACAGGTGCCTATACTTACAAAAGTTGTCTCCCTTGTAAAACATAGTGCCATGATTGCTGTAGACTGGCTCCAGTCTTCAGTGACTATTTTTTTTCTTCTAATTCTGTTTGATAATCCATTAAAATAAAACCAAAATAATATCATGACTATAAAGGCTGGTGACCAGCCTTTATAGTCATGATATTATTTTGGTTTTATTTTAGTGGATTATCAAACAGGATTAGAAGAAAAATATATAGTCACTGGAGACTGAAGCCAGTCTATGATTGCTGAAAAACTACCAAGTGTATCCAGTCATGTTAATTATAATTAACATCCTACGGATAAATGCTAGTTGTACCTATGACAATTACAAAAATCAAAGCACTGACAGCACTGGTGGGTTTATTTTCTCTGAGTTTAAGCTGGGAAAGTGGTCCTAAATGGGGACTTAAGACTATTTCTTTTAACCCTTAACTTCCTTTACTTTAAGAAAATAGTGCAGACACCAATCAGATGCATCTGCACCATCTGATCTGCGTCTGCACTGCTTGACAACAGCTTGGTCCAGGTTTTACAGATAACCCTCTTTATACTGCACTCTGATGTCACAGTGACCTGGGCCCAGTTGTTCAAAGCGTCGTTAGCTTAACGAGCTCTTTAAGGGTCATTTCGTTAACTGTTTTAGCGGATTCAATATACAAAATACTGATATTTTTTGCTGAAAAAATGCAAAAGCTACTCACATTTTTTCAGCAAAAAAATTCAGCATATTTGCGTATCACTTGATGTAAATTTTAACGAATAGTTAACTTACGACGTCGTTAGCTTTGAACAACTGGGCCCAGAATAGCACGGCTATAAATAACCATTACAAAATGCAAGGTTTGATTTCTCTGGCCAATGATAATCACGTGGACAACAACCTTAAGGAAATTTTGGTGTATGTATACTAAGAACAGATTGTAAACAATCGACCCAATAATGGTAACTATGTCCCATCGTGTTGTGGCTACAACAGTGGTGGGGTTTGAGCCCACAGTGTCCTGGGTACAGCATACAAAAGGAGACACCCAATCCTCTCTAGCTCATAATTGTACTGTACTTCAGGTAAAATTATCCACACATAAGTGGGTGTATCCACATAATATTTTTTCTAATTTCTACACAAAAATATATTATGTTGGGGGTAATCATTACAAGTGCTTGACTGAGGCTTTAATGAGTGACCACAATATGTTTTTGTGTGGAAATATGGAAACTTGCATTGCTTTTCAGTTGAAAAAAAAGCAGTTTATATGAAGCTTAGCCCATAGCCTTTTGGCCATAAGGGTGGTGACAGTTATAACCCACATATTTCAGGCACAGCATTTTAATAGACAGCTTTCTGTCATTTTGCCAATACATTACTTGTACACATGTATTTGATGTTGCCAAAAATGTTGCACATGAGAAAAAATTACAGGTGCTGTCGAAGTTAATGGACTAAACATTTAAAAGAACTGCTGTACGAGAACAAAATCCTAAATGCCAAAACCAACTGTAAGCTGACAAACTGATACTTCCCGCATGGGATTTCACACTAATTTGTCATCAAAAAAAAATTTGCTGAACTTCAAGACTCTGTAATCAGACCTTGCCACAAATTCAGCTGAACCCCACTTTGACTCAAAATTTCATTTTAATGGGAAATTTTCTTTATATAATTTGCTTCAAAAAGTCCATTTTACTACCTGTGAATGTGTGTAAAATTGCTGGGTAAGTGGCAAACAGTGTAGATCCTGATCAGACAATGCATTCTGCAGCATCTGATCTGTGTCTACATTGTTTGTTCAGGTCTGTCTGTCCGAATACGTAGAGTAAGTTTGGTAATATGATTAAATCGAACCCCCTCAGAAATCCTCCCGGATCCGCCCCTGGTTTGTTTATGTTGAGGTTTTACGGCCCAGTCAACCCAATGGGGTCATGTCGAGCGCGGTCAGTTTACCAAACCACATGTTTACTGGGCAGACTTAGTCCTCTAAGCGGTTCACCAGTATTGTGCACATTCTTTCGCCAGAAACTGACAACTGCCCTTCTTGAATCAGCGGAAGGGAGAGAATGACCGTAGAAAATATTTCATGATCAATCTCCACGAAAGAATGTAGCCGACCTCGGTGGGGGTTGAACCCGCGACCTCCTGGTCTCCAGTCCGACGGCGTATCCAACTGAGCCACCGAGGCCGGCTGTCCGCCTCTGGAATTGATCAAATTTCAGGAAAAGTACTGTCAGGAGTTAAGGTGTCCAAATACTTAGGATAAGTAAGATAATTACAGTGGTTCTGTTCACTGAAGGAAGCAAAGAAAAAGGCTACGGTAAATGTCCTAAACTTTTGATCACTTTATGTCATCCTTTTTTGGCCTAATTTTTGCTTTTTGTGCAGTTGTTTCTCTTAAAATACTTAGTGTAATGGCAAACAGTGTAGACCCTGATCAGACTGCTCCTTCAGAAGCAGTCTGATCTGGGTCTGCACTATTTGCATATGCTATTTTGTCAGACACTTTGGTGTACAAAATTTTATGACATACCATAATTACAGTGGTTCTGATCACTGAAGGAACGTAGAAAATGGCTATGATAAATGTCCTAAAATTTCAAATACCTTTTTCCATACATTTTTGTGATAAAGCTTGCTTTTTATGCAGCTGTTTCTTAAAATACTAGGTAGAATGGCAAACAGTGTAGACCCTGATCAGACTGCTCCAGAAGAAGCAGTCTGATCTTGGTCTGCACTGTTTGCATGTGTCATTTTGTCAGAAACTTTGTTGAACAAAATTTTTGGAATTTACCGTACCTACCATCTATCACAAATAATTATTCAAGATTACTTAAGGTTTATTTGTTTGCAAGGTTCTTTCTGTTATGTAGCCATTGGGAGGGGCTATTTAAACTCAGCATAAAGTGACAATATTTTTTAACAACTCTGAGCTCCTCCCACAAGGCACTTCACACATGCATTTTTAGCTCCTTCCATTTTTTAATCACACTGTACTTTGAATGTTTCCATGCATCTTATGGGGACTAGATACACTTTCAGGGGAGGTAATTCAGTCAGAAGTGTCTTTGTTCCCTTTTAAAAAGGATTGTACTCTAGAGGGAGCACATTCCTTCTGCCACAGCAGTGCCCTTTGAAAAGGCATTTACTTTATAGTAGACTCCATTTCAAAGGGCACTGCTGTGGCAGAAAGCAAACAAGAAGTTAAAAAAGTTGTTTCCCTTGTGAAAAATTGCAGCTAAATCTTGGGTATATTTGTTCTGCTCCTACTCTCTTCATCATATTATGAACCTTGCCCACAAAACTCACAAATACACAATACACATACCTATATCTGATTCTGCTAAGGTTTTATCTTCTTCTAGAATCAACTCATCATTCTCTTTGTTTATCACAGGATCAGTTGTCTAGCAGAGAAGAAAAAGTATTACAGTCATCACAAAAACATGTCTATATAATTTTGACCTCCTTAAACTGGGGTTTACAATTGGTATACATTATTTTTCTTATTTCTGCTCACAAACATAGATTATAAGCACTTGTTAGAACCACCTCAATGAGGCGGTTCTAAAGAGTACACACAAAATATGTTTTGAGCAGAAATATGAAAAATAGAAAATCTTTTATCCGAAAATTTTCAATTTTTGGTGGGAAAATTTTCAGTATGAATTGGCTTGTTTTTGTAATGATTTTTATACCCCGCCACACGACAGTAGTGGGGTATTATGGTTTCACGTTGGACATCCGTGTGTCCATCCGTCTGTACATCCATCGTATCTCCATCCATCCATTTTTTGTTTCCGGATGACAACTTGAGTAAACATCAACAGATTTTCACCAAACTTGGTATGTGCATTGATATTGTAGAGATCTGGTTTGGGATTGCTAATTGGCAAATTTCGTCAAATTTTGACAGAGTTAACTGCCCAAATGGCGGGGTATTATAGTTTAACGTTCTTATTCATTAAATGTCATAGCACCTGACAAGGAGTATCCAAAAAATATGTTTTCTTATTTCTCCATAAAAGCATATGTTGTGGGTACTCATTAGAAGTGCATCGCTGACGCTAGAACCAATTTCAGAAAGTCTTAGCCTAGGTTTGACATGCCTGGGGCTCAAAACCACAATCTCCGAATCTGAAAGAATAAGCTCTACCTTTGGACCAGTTACTGTTTGGGTTTGCAGTCTGACCTGGGCCTTCACCATCTGCATATGCTTCCAACACACATTGTGTCCAAATGCAATTCTAATGCACTTGGGTATGTAACACGAAATCTGATTGGATAACGTCAAAATTTTGTGGCGGTATATTCTGCGATACTGTCGGAAATCCGACGTCATCATGTAACGTCGCTTCTCATTGGCTGGCATTTGTTTTTACATTGCTCATAGCAATTGTCGCTTTGTGCAAATAGTACATTTTTTGCAACAGAAAAAAATGAATAAATGCATTAGAATGGGGATAACTGCATTCAAATTTGTCATTTGGGGAGGTAAAGCGGCTTTTTTTACGGCCGCAAATCACGTTTTACAGTTCTGCTGACACGCTGCCGTAAAACGAAATTTCCGACCGTAAAACCACCAATTTACCTCCCCAAATGACAAATTTGAATGCAGTTATCCTCTAATTCAGTTGATGTGAAATACACGAAAAGGGTCCTTATGCAATTTGTGGACATTGCAGAGCCAGATCAGCCTGCATATAAGTGCAGACTTATCAAGGTCTTCCTTGTCCACTTATATAATCAACGATACTGTAGTATATGTTGACAAACAGAGAAGCTCAGATAGGACTACGCAGATGGGCATGCTGAACTGGACCCAAGTTGTCTGCAAATTGTATAAGGGCCTTTTTTCGTGTGTTGCATATCATTTCATTTTCCAGGTCATATACGCAAAGCATTTGGACAGACAGGCCTTTGCAAATAGTGTAGACCCAAATCAGACTCCACAGCACATGGCATAACAGAGTCTACACTGTTTACCGCTCATCCAGCATTATTTTAGACACATTAACAGGTAGTCAGATTCAGAGTCAGAATATTTAGATGGTGATACATCATGTGGACCAATTCAAATTTTAGCAAAAGGATAGTTAAAAGTTAACCCTTGTCCTGCTGAACCCTGATATGTTCTGCCTTTGCAAACAGTGTAAATCCAGATCAGTTCTAGATCTGGATCTACACTGTTTGCCATTCAGTATGTTAATTTATGTCAAAAATCTGGATCAAGTAATCTGATTGCCTGAAAATTTAAAAAGGGCATGGCATCTTAATTTATTCAGCAGGACAAGGGTTAATTAAGGTGTCTGAATACTTAGGGTAAATATGTACTTCAAATTACAGATGTGTCTGTAATTTGAAGTACATATTTACCCTAAGTATTCAGACAGTAATTATCTCAGATATACTGTACTTAGACTTACATCTGAAAAATATGAAGTACATATTTACCCTAGTAATTATCTCAGATATACTGTACTTAGACTTACATCTGAAAAATTTGAAGTACATATTTACCCTAAGTATTCAGACAGTAATTATCTCAGATATACTGTACTTAGACTTACATCTGAAAAATTTGAAGTACATATTTAACCTAAGTATTCAGACAGTAATTATCTCATATATACTGTACTTAGACTTACATCTGAAAAACGTCTGACTACCTGTTGAAAAGTTTAACCCATTGAAGACCTCTAAATGGGTAGCTGATAAACAGTGCAGACCCAGATCAGATGCCAAAGAACCGGGCATATAATCAGGGTCTTGTTTGTATTGCGGTTTTACGGCCCCGTCAATCCAATGGGGTCATGTCGAGGGTGGTCTGTTTACTTAACCACACTTTTACTGGGCAGGCTTAGTCCTCTAAGCATTTAACCAGTATTGTGCACCTTCTTTTGCCAGAAACTAACAACGGCCCTTCTTGAATCAGCAGAAGGGAGAGAATGACTGTAGAAAATATTTCACGATCAATCTCCACGAAAAAATGTTGCCGACCTAGGCGGGGGTCGAACCCGTGACCTCCTGGTCTCCAGTTGGACGTGCATCCAACTGAGCCACCGAGGCTGACCAAATGATCAGGGTCTCCACTGTTTGCAAATAATTTAACCATTTTTCTTTAGGAATTACATCATAGAGCCTGACAGACTTAAAATCTAAAATGGACTCTTCCAATATACAGTGTGGGACAGTTTATTTGGTCTTTAATGGGTTAAGAAACTGCTAGGTGAATGGTAAACAGTGTGATCCTTTTATTTTTACTGATGGTTTGGGGTTTTATGACTATTTCAACATTATTTTAGTCATATGGAGACAATGAAAGGGTAATAATGAAAGGCTCTGTGCAATGAAGTGCTGTACAGTCATGAGCTAAACTTGGCTTCTAGTAAAATTTGAACCAAGGACCTTAGGATCAAAAGTTGGGACGGCTAACCACTCTGCCATCTGGATGCTTCTTTCATTATGAAAACACCCCTATTCAAAAAATGAAAATTTTACAACCAAAAAAGGGAAAATTTTCAGATAAAATATACTGATATTTTTCATATTTGTATGAAACATAGATTGTGGGTAGTCATTAGAACCTCCTCCGTAACACGGTTCTAACGAGTACCCACAATCTATGTTTTTTAAGAAGAAATACGAAAAATAATGTATACCCCTGTAAATCCCAGTATTACTAAATAAAAGTGGGGTTTAAAGGGGTCAAAATTACAAAGGCATGTTTTCCTAATGATTTTCTTTGAGTCTACACATATCCAAATATTATCCTTTACCACACTCTTGGCTAATTCAGCAGACGACAAATGATGATACTGGTCATATTTTACCCAGACGACAGGATTTGACGTTTAATGCAAATTGTCTCCAATGGAAACAATTTGCATGAAATGTCAAATTCTGTTTTCTGGGAAAAGTTAGAAAAATATTTCAGTGAACCGTCTGCTGAAAACTTCTTTTGGCTAATTCAGCAGACGACAAGGTGGTGATACATGTACATGTACTTGTCATAGTTTTCCCAGAAGACAGGATGACATTTCATGCAAATTGTCTCCATTGGAGACTACCGTATTCGATCTAGTTACCGCACATACCCCTATAAGCACACAGTCAAGAAATTCCGTAGTCTTCAGATTACAGCCAGTGTAATTTTTCTTTACTTCTTTTTAAAAGCATATGTTGTGGGTACTCATTTGAATTGCATCGACTTGTCGATGCAATTCAAATGAGTGCCCACAACATATGCCTTTATAAAGAAAATCAGAAACAATCACATAATCATCATCAAATAAGTCCTTTTATGATCTTTTTTATAGTGTATCCTTAGTAGGTAGATACATATTTTACCACAAATGAGTGTTCCCAGTAACTTTGAAAAACCTAAGCTCACAGTGAGGTAATTAGGTCAAATACGGTATTTGCACTGAAATTATTATTTTTTTCTGGGGAAATAGGAAAAAATATTTCAGTATGTCGTCTGCTCAAAAATTTTACCCAGAATGCTAAGCATTAAGACGAATGGATACTCCTGAAAGAATATGCTGCCATTTTGCAAAGAGAGACAACTGCATACACCACAACCTCTTTATAACACTATTGTTGGGGTCCATAGCATAAACTGTGTTAGATAAACAACAGTGTTATATCCAAACAAAAATGTATAGATTATATTGAAAAATGACCATTTATGGTCATTTTTCAATGTAATCTATACATTTTAGGGATCCATCTTTGAACCGTGCTATATCCAAAACCGTGTTATAACAAACCGTGTTATAAAAAGTTTGAAGTGTATTTGACACCTTTTAAAAGTGAGGACTACACTTAATGGAAAGAATCTGTTCCATCACGAAAACATGCCTACGGTATATAATTTTGACCCCCTTAAACCCTACTTTTATATAGCAAAATTGCGGTTTACAGGGGTATACATTATTTTTCTTATTTCTGCTCAAAAACATAGATTGTGGGTACTCGTAAGAACTGCCTCGCTGAGGTGGTTCTAATGAGTACCCACAATCTATGTTTTGAGCAGAAATATGAAAAATACCAGTCTTTTATCTGAAAATTTTCATTTTTTGGAGGTGAAATTTTCTATATATTTGAATAGGCGTGTTTTTGTAAAGCCAAAGGAAGCACATTCTTTTCTTTAAGAGCAGCTCCCTATGTTTGTTTGTTTGTGTTGAGTTTTTGGCCCAGTCAACCCAATGGGATCATGTCGAGCATTTTACTGGGCAAATTTAGTCCTCTAAGCAGTTAACCAGTATTGTGCACATTCATTAGCCAAAAACTGAAAACTGTCCTTCTTGATTCAGCTGAAAGGAGAAAATGACTGTGGAAAATATTTAATGATCAATCTCCACGAAGAAGTTGCTGATCCAGTGGGAGTCGAACCCACAACCTCCGGATCACCAGTCGGACACGCATCCAACTGAGCCACTGAGGCCGGCATAGTTCTCTATGTGATGGTAAGCTAATATTTCCATGTCAGACATTCTTTCTCTTGCAGATGTATCCATTCAGTATAAAAAAGAATTAGAAGTACATGTATTACCTTTGCTCCAAATGGCTGATGTGAGATCTTTAATGTGTCTGAAATAGAAATATGATTTACTATTCCATCTGTTTCACTAAATTTCATACCGTAATAACCAAAAGAATTGGGATAGGCATGCCTGAGCAAACAGTGTAGACCCTGCAAAAGAATGTTGACTAATCCTGTGGGGATCAAACCCGCAACCTCCTGATCGCCGACTGTATCCGACTGAGACATTGAGACCGACTTGTTTTTAGGGTAACTGATGTACATTGTTGAGGTATCTCTGTCTAAAAGGTTTGTCCCCCTTCTGAAAAGGGGTCTACTCTCAGGTCAACCATACTATCTCAAGAAGACTCCTGACCTTTCAGAAGAAGAAGAAGAATGTGACTGGGTAAGAAATGTAGTTACAAAATGAAATATAACCTCTGTTTTTTTTGAAGTTATAATTTTACAAAAATTCTGAAAACATCTGTGACTTTGCTGGAATTTGAATGCTTTTAGAAAATATTGTAGTTACCCAACAATAACCCTAAATACTGGAACATCATAATCATACTTTTCTTAACCCTTAAAATGCCAAGAAAACCTGCATCTGAAAATCTTGTCTGTTTATGTTGTCTGCTGAATATTCTTGCAAACTTTTCAAACCTATTTCTGCATACAGGCAAACAGTGTGGACCCTGATCAGACTGCTCCTAGAGGAGCAGTCTGATCAGGGTCCACACTGTTTGCAAAAATATCTTTTAAAATCACAAGCAGATGCCAAAGCAGACGATAATTGCTGTGACTGGCAGTTTAAGGGTCAACCCATTTTAGTCTGGAGACCCTAAAAGGGTAATTGGCAAACAGTACAGACCCAGACCAGACACTGCAGAATGCAGCCTCTGATCATGGTCTCCAATATTTGCAAATGGTTTAGCCATTTTCTATAGGAAGATCTAAATCTCAGAGCCCAACATACCTAAAATTGAAATTGAACTCTTCCAATATATAGTGTGGGAGAGTCTATTTAGTCTACAATGGGTTTATCTCCATTTTACTACCTGCTGATATGCCTAAAAATTGCTGGAAGAGTCCCCATTAGTTTAGACCCTGGTCAGATGGTACATTCAGTTGCATCTGATCTGGGTCTACACTGCTTGCTCAGGCCTGTCTGTCTCAAAATGTAGAGTATAAAAGATACCTGAGGTCATAAAATACCAAACTGTTGATAAATCTGAGATAAGTTTCTCCAATTCTCATCACGAAAACATGCCTATATCATTTTGACCCCCTTAAACCCAACTTTTATGTAGTAAAACTGGGGTTTACAGGGATAAACATTAGTTTTCGTATTTCTGCTCAAAAACATAGATTGTGGGTACTCCTCTAACGAGTACCTACAATCTATGTTTCGAGCAGAAATATGAAAAATATCAGAATTTTTTATCTGAAAACTTCCAGTTTTTGGTGGTGAAATTTTCAGTTAATTTGAATAGGCATGTTTTTGTAATGTCCATTAACACAATATGTTGTGCATGCCCATTAGAAGTTAGGCACTTCTAATGAGTACCACAACATACGTTTTCATGGAGAAATAAGAAAAACAGAAGTAATTTTTGGTTGAAAAAAAAAGTGCCTTATATGGAGCCATGTTTAATTCAGGCTATTTTTATCAAATTTCTTCACCTTCATTCCCCACAAATCTAAAATGACACAAATAGACAGCTTAATATTTCTTTTTTAACAACTTAATCATTAAAATAAAAAGGGCGGCAAAAAATGTTCCTAAAATAGAGTTTGGTTGAGTTGGGAGTTTAACACCCAAGTCAACGCTATTGTGTCGAGCTAGTTACTTACCTTACCACACTTTTCCTATGCAGGCTTAGTCCTCTAAGCAGAACCAGTACTAGTGCACATTATTTCACCAGAAACTGACAGCTGCCTTTCTTGAAGTAGTGGAAGGGAGAGAATGACCGTAGGAAGTATTTCATGACATGATCAAACTCAATGAAAGAATGTTGCCAGACCCGGTGGGGATCAGACTTGTGACTTCCTAACCACATTTGATCACACAAGTCGGAGGCACACCTGACTGGGCATCCAAGGCCAACCAGTAAAAATAGAATTTCCTGATTCGTCGACTATGAAAATTCTTCCCGATCATCAGTCACAAGAGGCAAAAGTGACTGATGATCAGTTATAATCTATCATCAGGGCAACACTAGTATACTAACCATATGTATGTTTCCTGAAGGGTGGAGGCAAGCCAAGCCTTATCTTTATATCTGGAAAACAGAACATCAGTGCATAACCAGTACATATCTCAAGATAAGAAGAGGTATCAGTTAAATATATTTCTTATTTATTCATGAAAACATTTGTTATGGGTACTCATTAGAAGTGCCTCAGTATGATGCTTCTAATGAGTACCCACATCGTATGTTTATGTGGATTTGGCTGCGTCGGCGTTAAATGGCCCAGACAACACTACTGTCGACTCTCGTTATCTCGAATTCCAAGGGACTCATTGAAACACTTCGAGATATCCGTACTTCGACATATCAGAGTTGAGAGAGTGAGTAAAATAATAAATTGAACAACCACATTTAAAAAATGAATATGTAATTTGACTCCTGAAGTTAGAAATGTATGTATAAAATAATGTGGAAAAGAGGAGAAATTGCTCCTTTTGTTACCTGTTGTCATAGTTTCATGTTAACACAGGGACCAGATTTTCACTTCGAGATAAGCGGCAATTCGAAATAAGCGAGTTCGAGATAACGAGGTTCGACTGTACTTTAAGTAATGGTGCACCAGTCAGTTTACCTAACCACACTTTTCCTGGGCATGCTTAGTCCTCTAAGCAGTACGGTAAATGTCCTAAAAATTCGAACACTAAAGCGTCTGACAAAATGACATATGCAAACAGTGTAGACCCTGATCAGATTGCTCCTACACTGTGTGCCATTCCACTAAATATTTAAAGAAACTGCTGCATAAAAAGCAAAATTTAAGCCAAACGAGTATGGAATAAAGTGTTCGAAATTTTAGGAAATTTACCGTACTTGCGCACATTCTCTTACCAGAAACTGACAGATAAAAGTGGGGTTTAAAGAAGTCAAAATTGTATAGGTATGTTTTTGTGATGACCCGATGGAGCTAGACATGCATCGGGCTAAGAAATATACCATTACTTTTTGGTTGAAAGAACCTTATCTGCAGTTGTGAGTAGTATTAAGTTTTACCAGGATGCTAAAGGCAATAAGTAATGTGGGAAAATCAAACAATGCTGTACATGCCAAACTTATCCCTTAAATAATCATAACTACAGCAGAGGGTAATTTGAAATATATATACCCATAGCTCTTGATAAGGAGCTTTTTCCAACCAAAAAGTATCTACATTTTTCTCTTTTCTACGCAAATCATATGTTGTGGGGTACTCATTCGAAGCTCCCCAGTGAGGTGCTTCTAATAAGTACCAATAACATACATTTGCATGGAGAAATAAGTAAAATATTTACCTGATATCCACTCTTATCTTGATCTATGATATACTGTACTTTTTTTTCTTATTTTTCAGAGAAAAATAGGATTTGATATTTTATGTGGATCATCTGGGAGAGAAGTTTTTGACTTCTGATTTGCTTTCCTGTACACTAAACCACTTCTGGAAAGGGTGTACTCTAAAAGGAAAGAATTTGCTCCCGTTGGGAGCAAATTCTTTCCTTTTTGAATAGACCCCTTTTCAGAAGGGGACAAAAACAGTTTGACAGAGTTGTCTGCCTTGAGAGTGCATCAGTCCTCTAAAGCAAATAATGCTTTGCACAGTTGGGTCACGGATAATATTTTTGAAGCTAAACTAAACTTTGTACAATACCTTCAAGTATATGTGATTTGAACTCTTTAACCAGCATACTACGGGACACATTCTTGAAGACGACATGCTTGATGTTTCTGTGATGGAATGATTTGATAAGCCTGACTGTTACAGTTACTTCCCCTCCACTACCATCCATTCAGCTGAAATATATGTATCATATTTACCTTAAAGATTAGGGCTGTCCTGATGATCGATTATCATCCATCATCAGTCACTTCTGCCTCTTGTGACTAATGATCAGACATTCATAGTCGACTAGCCAGAAAATTCTGTTTTTAAGAACATATATTTTTCTCACTTTTTACTTTAATAGGCAATTTGTAAAAGAATGAAATACTAATCTCTCTAGTTGGGTCATTTTAGAATTGTACAACTTGAATTAAGGTGAAGAAATTTGATAAAAATAACATGCCTATATAATGTTATATACATGTAGTAAAACTGGGTTTACAGGGGTATACATTAGTTTTCCTATTTCTGCTAAAATATATAGATTGTGGGTACTCATTAGAACCACCTGACTGAGGCAGTTCTAACCAGTACTCACAATGTATGCTTTTCAGCAGAAATATGAATATATCAGGGGTTTTTTATCTGAAAATTTGCAGTTTTTGGAGGTGAAATTTTCTAAGCATTTGAATATGTGTGTTTTTGTAATAAGCCTGAAAAAATGCATAGCTCCAAATATGACTCTTTTTCCAAATGAAAATTACTGGACCCAGTTGTTCAAAGCACTGTTAGCTTAACAAGCTTATTAGTGGTCAAAATGTTAACTGTTCTAGTAAGTACAATATCTAATTCACAGGTATTTTTGCTGAAAAAATGTGAGTAGCTTTTGCAAATATTAAGTTATCCTAAGACATTTTTTTTTTCTGCTTTTCATGATATGTACACTTGCAAAAAAAAAAGAATCAAAAAGAAACAAAGACAAAAAACGCACAATCAAAAATCTTTAGAAAAATCCTTAAGCAGTAAAAGGGATTTCAGGTAAGTGCATGAAAGTGTATTGTTGTTGTACCTGCCATCGCATACACTTTCGGTTTTCGGTATTCGGAAAGCATGGTCCCCGCCCATCCAAGCCCGCGAAATTGATGGGCTGCCTAAAGCCTCCATGACAGAGCTGAGCACTAGTAAATAAGCAGGACCTGATTTCATGTGATCGGGCCGGGTAAAAGTCCCACAAATTTGGAGGCAATGTCTCTAAACTACTGAAATATTGTTGGCTTAGACGTTATATCACAATTCATGCAGTGGGATTCAGAAGTCAAGCATGGTCTGAAATCAAATTCAGTTACATCTGGCAAACCCACCTATGAAGCATGTGATGATAATTTGGATGCACGGATATAGGATTCATATCAAAATAACATTGAAATGTTAGCAAGATCCTAATGAATGAATGTCATTAGACGTATCACCAGTAAAAGCTCCGATTCTGATCTTAAAAGAAGAAATTGGTACATTTTCTTTCACGGTTTTCTTGATTTTCTTTAAACATATAAACATGTGGGCCAGTGTTTCAAATTTAGTTTAGTTTAGCAAGTGACTTTTAAATCCCCTTGGCAAGATATGAAAATTCACACCCCCCGCCCCCACTTTTTTCCCTGCATTGATCTTGCAAATCAAGTTTGCAGTTAATGGTTAAACACAACCCGACTGCAGCAATGGTAAAAATAGAAAGTTGTTGGAATGCCAATATATACTGCTGGCTAAGTGAAAAAAACACACTTCTAGACACTGGCACAATCAAAGACATGTTGGAGAAATGTTAGACAAGCTCCAATGGCCAACTCTGCAGGAAAGACGACAGCAGGCTTCTCTGACTATTCTATAAGATCCACAACAACTTAGCTATTATAGATAAGAGTAGGTACCTGTCTGTAGCCGGTGGGGAGAGCAGGAGAACTAGGTACCACCCCTTTCAGTATCCCCATCCTAATTCATACACGGATGGTATGAAGAGCTCTTTTTTCCCCAGGACAATTTCAACCTGTAATGGCCTTACAACCGAAGCTGTATAAATATCCTTGGGTTGGGCAGGGGATAGGTATGGATTCCTTCCCCTAACGACTTCATGTATATAGTTTTAATCTGCTGGTGGCTGTGTCACAATACTTTTTTTTTTTCTTTCTTTTTTTGAAACTTATGTGCCACAATCCAACCTTGCTATCATGGTCAGAACTGACCGAACACAGTATCGGAAGAAAGAAAAAAAGAAAAAATGGTGAAAAAGGTTGTGTGTGGTATATCACAAAATCTGTGGAACATGTTATAAACACGCAGTTAAAATATAATTTTGCAATGCCTGTTCAACAACAACAAATGTGACTGCAATCAAGGTGATTTTTGTAAAAATTCTAACCCAATAGTTTTAATGGCGGACTCGATTGACGCTTTTTTATATCCGTTGTGGGTATTGGGTAAAATCCCACACCGCATTAAACCAGCGGTTTCGCTCCCAACGTAAGGAATGAATAGAATCGAATAGAATTTACTGCTCAGCTATACCCTGTAAGGGCTAATGGCAAGTAAATACAAACATAAACATGGCATACATACATAATAGCACAATAACATAATAATATTTCAAAAAAAAAAAAAAAAAAAAAAAGAGAGAGAAAAAGGCATCAGTCCTCACCAGTCCTGAGTCATAAGAGTCATGTTAAGGAATATTACATGTATTTATAAACACACCTACTGTGCTTTCGACATCTTTCAGAAAGTCGTTTTTTGTTTGGCGCTTTACCCAAAAGAAGTAAATTTGCAAACTTTTGTCATGATTTAATGCAAAACCATTTGTCGTAACTATCTATGCACAAAAAGTTTTATTCTAGTCATTGGATTTTAAAAAATCAAATATTTTCACTTTTTCCTATAGTAAAAATGAATGCGAATTTTGCAGAAATCTGTAGGGTGGGTAACTTGGAGGCAGATTTTCAACAAGTTCCGCTTGTTCAACTTATCTGAAATTTTCACAATATTGTTGTGAAGCATCAATAATTTAAATTCAGCAAAGAAAAGTAAAAAATATTTTCTTAGACAAAAACTCCAAAACATCACTTTACTATAGAAATTGCATAGGTCAGACCAATTTTTGGCCGTAAATTTAATTTTACTGTAAATATTTGAGAACAAAACACTAAAACAGAAAAGACAAATGGTTTCTGATTAGATATGATTAACCAGAACAAAATATTTTCATTCAAAATAAAACGCTAAGCAAAAAACGTCTTTCCGAGAGATGTCGAAAGGATAGTAAGGATCTCAAAACAGCCTCACCTGTACTTGTCATTAATTGGATAAACAGTTCTTTTTTAGAGTTAAATCTAATAACGTTGCTATTAAATATATATTGATACATATTATTGCGTAATGATATATATTTGACACAGTCACAAAATAAATGAATTTCATCTTCTATTACATTACATGTAGTACACAATCTTTCTTCTATTTTTTTACCTGAGTATCTTCCACGCTCAATCTGATGTTTATGTGAACTAATTCTAAATGCAGTTAAAGCCTTCCTTTGTTTTCTATCAGGTAAAACATCTAAATATTTTTCTAGTTCAAATTTAGGAGCAAGCACGCATATAGACCTTTTTTTAAACACTACGTCACACTATAAACATCATTCGAAACCTCTTTGTCTGTAACACAGAGTATGTTCTAGCCTCGTTCCTATTTAATAGCAGAAAGTTGTTGTTTACGTTTACCGGACAGTATAATTGTCGATGTTTATTCAGAAAAATAAAGCAGTTTCATTCGTCAAAAGTTTCTTTTCAGAAGAGATTCTCATCGTTTGATCCGTTTGATCATGTAAATATATAACTAGAAATATTAACATTTATCAAATAGTGACCTAAATTCACAACATTCAGCATGAAAGCTCTCGCAATGTACAGGTACTGGAATATTTGCGCAGGGCGCAAAACTTCCGATGTTGGAATATCTGCGCCTACCGCCGGCCACATATTGACCCAAAGATGTATCTTTTGCGCTAGACGAAAATAATCCTCCTTCGGATGTTTTGAATATTATTACCCTATAATGATACTGACCTTAAAATAGTTTCTCCACCCTACGCAGAAAATCCAAAGATGGAATGTTTGAGCATGGATTTTCTGCGTACATAAGCAAACTTCTAGTAGAGACATGGAGAATTTCTGCGTACATACGCAGATATCACACTACCGGGATATATGCACTGGACGCAAATAATCCTTCTCTGCATGATTTGTATATTACTGCCCAATAATCACGATAATGTCGATTTTTTTTAATATTTTTGCGCCCTACGCAGAAAAGGCTAAGATGGAATAATTAAGCATGGATTTTCTGCGCCCATACGCACATTTCTAGTAGAGGTGTTGATAGTTTTTGCGTACGTAAGCAGATATTCCACTAACGGAATTTATGCGGTGGTTTCGCAAGTCTGTACTGGAGACGTGGATTTTTATGCGTACATGCGTATATGCTAACACCTGTGGTACTGATAACCCAGTGCAGTATAATCAGCACATTTGCTGTTCGCTGTTTGTCAGTATGATAATCTAGGCTGCTGCATACCAAACGTTTATGCCACAAGCAACTGAGCTTTGTCGAAGAATAAACCCATACTGCACGGCATATGCGAAAAAAACACACTACCAGGAATTATCGTACTACAGGAACTGTCACTCAGGTTATCGATATTCCATTTTAGATAGGCTTCGATTAATTCCCTTTGACCCATGTGACCGGGACCAGTAAGCGTCGTCTTACCTGTGGTGGTGTGTAATCAACCCAGTGTCACACACCTACAGTACTGCTACAGTTAAGATAAATGAAGGTCATTGCATGTCTTTAGATGCTCTTTAGAATGAATGAATGAATGAATATTATCAGATTATTCAGTATGATTTTCAAAAGAATACCAATAGTTTAACCTAAGAATTAATTAATAATGATAATAACAAAATATCTATTAATTAATTAAAATCAATAAGTTTTATTATTATTATTATTATTATTATTATTATTATTATTATTATTATTTCAAATTAAATAAAAAGTGTTGTATTTAGATAAAGATAATTCAATGATTTTTAAAAGAATTTCAATAGTTTAACCTAAGAAAACAAAAGTAATTAATAAATTTAAAAAAGTGTAATATTTAGTGAATTGTAATTCAGTAAGATTTTAAAATGAAGAACAATAGTTAATCTAAAAAAGCAAATTAGTTAATTAATTAAGGTTGTATTTAATTAATGATAATTCAGTACAATTTTTGAATGAAAAACGATCATTTCACCTGAAGAAAACAAAAGTAAAAATTTAATTTAAAATAAGAAATTTGAAAAATGAATGAAAAACAAAACAAAACAAAACATTATTTTATGATAACCATTAACTGAAGAAAGAATGAAAAGAAGAAAGAAAGAAAGAAGCATATGGATAATGAATACAGGAGAAATACCTATGTCATCAACTTCGTAACATCATAGGAAGTCTGCGTACCCCCGTTGTTAAGTTATCCTAAGACATTTGTTGTTACAGTACAAAAAAGAAAGAAAGAAGCATATGGATAATGAATACAAGGGAATGGTCTATGTCACCCACTTCTCAACCTCAAAGGGCAGTCTGCATACCTCTGTTATTAAGTTAGGTTATCCTTAGACATTTATTAATACAGTAATTAAAGATACCTACTCTTTAAGGTGATCTAGGTAACCTATTTCTCATCAATACTATCACCACAGATTAAAGAAACCTATTAGGCTTTGGACGATTTTTGGGTATTTGTATTTGCCGGGACCAATCGGGAAAAGCCGGGACCATAGAAAAAACTGTAATCACGTACTCCCAAAAGCATTTCCTGCTGTCTTTTACTTTCAACAGGATGTTCTTTTCACACTTTTCTCAACATATGCTTCTAAATTTATTGACACAATACAGGCATGCTATAAATCAAGTTATTCTAAGAATCCATGAAGACGAAACAATGTGTTTCTTCATGTTTCCATTAACTAAGCCTGTTAGCAATTGAAACAATGCACAATGAAGAGGATATAAGTGGGGGCCAAAACTGGTCCATATTATACCAAGTCCTTTGGAGGTAAGTTTGTGCATTGACAAAATACAAACGATGTGTACATTAGTTGGTCGAAGCCTGAACTTTTGTATCTGTTACTTGGTCTGTAAGTTTGTTTTTTGTTGTTGTTTTTTTTACGCCAAACCTTCAGTGGCATCGATTATATCATCAGGTGTCTCAACGCGTTGTGTCTGTTGATTTCTCATCCGTGAGTTATCCCGGCCTTGTCTGTGATTTCTTTGATACCCGTGTTGATTCATTCAATTGTTTGGTGCTTTGTGGTTATTCTGCGAGGCGATTTGTTGTATGTCTTACCTTGTACCATTTTGTTCTTGTGTTTTTCAGTCCTTTCAGCATTGCGATTACCTCGCTTTGGGAAGAGAGAGCTAATCTTAGTGCTTTTTGTATGTTTGATCGATTTGTGCTTGTTTGGATTTGTCGGTTTCATCTTCCTCTTGATGTCTGGGAAGGGCTGTAGTTTGTGATTGTGGCACTCCCTGGACTTTTCTCTTACCTTTTTTGCTGTATTTCAATAAATGTTGTGTTTCTCGTAATGGTCAAATTGGATTAGTTTTAGTCAAATTGACCACCTTGTCTTCAAATTGACCACCGAGTTAATTTTTCGTGCGCTATTGATTTCGAGACTATCTGAGAATTTATGTGAATGTATCGAGTACCAGGTCATATTTGATGGCTGATTAAAGGGAAATTGTAAACGAAAATGCTAAACTATGTTTCAGAAGAGGCTATTTGTAAAGAGAATGTGAAGTTTGAATACACTGACAGCCTGAATTTGGCTGTCACTCTTTCCAGAAAACGGACCCAATGACTTTATACTGAATGTAACCCCAAAACGACATTAAGAATCATATTTCATGATTTTCGCTCAAAAATCATTTTCCATTATAATCTCCATTAGTCAAATTGGCCACCTCATTTTCAAATTGACCCCCGATGCAAAAGTGGCCTGAACATTGTAGGGAAAACGTGTAGTTTTATAAAAGTATGTCTTGGAAGCAGATATGGTATCGCCGTATCCGACTGCAACAATAATAGTTCGCTGGAAGCTTGTCATTGCACAATCACAGCAAATTTACCTGTGCTTGCTGACTTTCTACTTTCGATTTCACCACTGAGCGTGCGGGACAAAAATGATTGCGATGAAACTGCTTTAAACCTTTCAATACCACTTGGTATGAACATGCAGGTGCAAAAAAACTGATAGAATGTCATTCTCCGATTCTTAAGATATGTTTTAGTCAAGAATAATCTTACGTGTGACCTTCCTGCAGCCCGCGAATACTAATAACAGGAAACGTTCAACTTGGCCGGCGGAGGTCAATTTGAATGTTTACAACTCATGTAAAACGTCATATTAACGTCGATGCAGCATAATGACGTTTCATCGAGTTTATTGTGACATTGTATAATGTATAAACGTTAAGAGCCCGCTAGAAAGTAAAGCATTGTTGTAATATTATATTCTTTTATTAATAGTCAACAAGTTTCAACTTTGGAACGTCTCTAATGTGCTTGCTCAAATATAGATTCTGCCTCCTTTCAGTGGATAGTTTAATAAATAAAACGGTTTCACAACTTATTTCTATAGTTTTTAAACGCATCAACAGAAACAGATGCTTCATTTATTTAGAATTTAGGTAAGCCTCCACCCCCCCCCCCCCTCCAACCCCCTCCACCCCGTTTTCCCCATTTCACCAGTTTCACCTTATATCACCATAAGACCTGTATCAGGACAGCATAGCTCGCCTGAATTCTAAGTCAATGACCCTAACCTCAAGGTCGCTCATGTGGGTCGAGATGGTACAGCTGAGCTTAGAACTTCAAACCAGTATCTAACATCTGGGCAAGTATGGCCTACTTCCATCCAGAGGTTCAGGAGACTTTAACCAAACACTTTAATCAACGCCAACGCCAATGGCATAGTAACTGCTTTATCTCTATCTGTACTTTTGTACAGGTGAGCTTAACCCTGATCCTGTCTTTGCAAACAGTGTAGATCCAGATCAGTTGGCTTCTGACCTCTGATATACCTCTTATCTCACTCCGATATACATATGTTCGCAAAATTTGAATAAAGTCTATCGTAAACTATGTAAGTTGGCAAGCGGAAACCATGCGCTGACGGACGGACACAAACGAGAAAACATAATACCCCACCACTATTGTGTGGAGGCGTATAAAAACGATTCTTTTTCTTTACATTTTGTTTTATGCTCTTTTTGACGTTTTTCAAACCACCTCAATAAGTTTTGCGACGTTACGTCATTAACACTTATGATACAGTTCTAATCGTGCGCATATCAAGTTTGGTGAAAATCGATTGATATTTACAAAAGTTATTCCCCGGAAACGAAAATACGGACGAGCGGCAGGCAGGTAAGTCTTGTCAAAAATTGATGAAACTTGTCCATTAGTAATCCCAAACCAGATCTACACAATATCAATGTACATACCGAGTTTGGTGAAAATCCGTTGATATTTACTCAAGTTATCGTCCGGGAACAAAAACACAAACGTGTGGCGGGTAGATAACTCTGTCAAAAATTGACGAAATTTGCCCATTAATAATCCCAAACCACTCATGTGTACGCAAAATTTGATTAAAAATCTATAATAAACTATCTTCAATCTAGAGAGCGGAAACCAAGCTTTGACGGACGGACGTTCTTTTGAACAAGCAAATCTAATACCCCGCCATTATCGTGTGAAGGAGTATAAAATGATTATTATTTTTTTTTTCGCAATTTTTATTCTCTTCTGATGTTTTCAAACCACCTCAATAAATTTTGTGACATAACATCATCTACACTCATGATAATAGTCTAAAGGATTATTTTTCTTGGCTCTTGAAAGAAATATTTCCTTCAAAGAATTATAAATTATATTTCCCGTAGAATATTATTAAAATTCGCTTCAGATGCGCATGTTTGTTTATAACTCATCCATAACAGGACAAAATAGCTTACACAGCAGGAACTATGTACATGTATATGCAAGATGTACTTTGTGTTCTTTACTGCTATATTTATTTCCCATCATATGACTTGTTAAGGAGGAATATTTGATGATAGTGCTGTGATAGTTTTCGGTTGTTCTCCGTAAAAAATGTATGTTGTGGTTTCATGTACTCATTAGAAGCGCCTCGTCGGGGCGCTTCTAACGAGTACCCACTTCATTTGTTTTTATGGCAAAATAAGAAAGAATGTCCCAGAATTATAATCAAATACTCATTCTGAAGAAGTCCTTTGATGAGAAATAAAGTAGTCCTAACCATTTATGTCGAATGGACTCCTCTATCTTAAGTCTTTGGACGGGGCTATCTCCAACAGAAGGGGTGTTGGTTAGATTTTATTACTATCATGTTTTATAGAAATTTCTGTACTGAATGAAAACGGTGTAGATCCTAATCTGTGTCTACATCGTTGTCAATGTCCCTTGTATGGGACGCCAGGCATAAATGGGTTAAGCTTATTTTCTTTCTTTTTAGTCCATAGGATATTATGAGCCGTCTCATCAGGATGTACACTGTTTGCAATTAAATATTTTTGTCTGCCAATTTCAAAGGGTCAAGAATACAGTTAAGCAGACTGTTTCTAAAAGTGACACCAGTCTTTCGTCATTGCAATCATGTCTTGTAAGTTAGCAAAGCCGATAAGCTACCCAGTAAGCATTCTACATAAATCTACAGCGGGTCGTCATCGGCCCGTCAGGGTAGCTGACGGGCCGATTACGACCCGCTGTAGATTTATAAAGAATGCTAGCTGGGTATTCCAACTGACGTGACTGGAGACTAAATGGCCTTCACACATTTCTCTCATTTTTCATTATCCATAGCTTCCGCCATTTCCGTAGATGATTTTTGTTTTCGGATGCTTGCTTTCGAATGCCCAGTCTGCAAACTTACCATCAGAACATGAGACAAAAGCAGGTTTGTTGGAGAAACGCTGCTACAATATGCATATACTTCTACAGATAATGGATTTTCAATCGATATAATTAATGACCCATGATTTTTTTTGCAAGTCACGTAAATATTATAAAACAGACTGAGCATTCGAAAGCAAACATCTGAAAAAAATTATTACCGGGGTGTCAGTACATGAGTTAGAGTCAGTGTATTTCGTTTCTCACTGGGCTTGGTTTCACAAGGCTGATCTCAAATGATTCCTAATTCACTAATGCTGGTGTCACTTTTAGAAACAGTCTGCTTAACTGTATTCTTGACCCTTTGAAATTTGCAGACAAAAATATTTTATTGCAAACAGTGTACATCCTGATGAGATGGCTCATAATACTTCATGGATGGAAGTTGTTCGTACTTGCCCTGATGTTGGATACTGGTCTAAAGTTCTAAGCTCATCTCGACTCACATGAGTGACCTTGAGGTTAAGTTATGGACTTAGAAAAAATATGAGGCTATGCTGTCCTGCGACAGGTCTTATCATGATATAAAGTGAAACTGGATAACTGGGGAAAACGGGGTGGGGGCTTACCTGAATTCTAAATAACTGAAGCATTTGTTTCTATGGCTGCTTTTAAAAATTATAGAAATAAGTTGTGATACCGTTTTGCTTATTAAACTATCCACTAAAAAGGGGCAGAATCTATCTTTGAGCAAGCACATTAGAGACGTTCCAAAGTTGAAAGCTTAAAGTTTAACTTGTTGCCTATTAATAAAAGAATACAATATTAGAACAATGCTATACTTTCTAGTGGGCTCTTAACGTTTAAACATTATACAACGTCACAATAAACTCGATGAGACGTCATTATGTTGCATCGACGTTAATGTGACGTTGTAAAACCGTGATGACGTTGTATCGGCGTTAACATGACATTGTATAAATTCCATGTGTCCGCTGGTATCTATATCTTGCACGACAACAGTTCTTTAGCGGATTCTTATCTTATAATCCTCCACATCATAACTTAACCCTGGTCCTGTTGACGCCAGATCACAAGAAAACCACAAACATGAGTACGATGAGCCCGACCACAGACCCCGGCCACAGGCCACAGACATTTGACAGTTAGGCACGAGCATCTGAAACGGATTGAGGAGGGACCGTCATTAGTCTGAGGATCGACACACTGTAGAATTTCTGTTTTTTTTGTTTTTTTTTTGTGTGTGTGTGTGTGTGTGTGTGTGTGTGTGTGTGTGTGTGTGTGTGTGTGTGTGTGTGTGTGTGTGTGTGTGTGTTTTGAATTTCTATGAAAAGGGAACAGTCCATAATAAGTTGAACAATGCTTTCACTACTAATGAAGATTACATTCCATTTTGTAAGGCCTATATTCTGAAAGATTAAATGATAGTACATTCTTAATTTTGGGATAGAATATTTTTCTTTGTACATTCCAGCAACATATGGGGTAAATCTTTGTCACTTAGACCACATTTATTCACATGTGGGACATACAGCTTCTCCGCGTATTTCGGAGGACCAAACTATACCGATCATATGATCGTTTAGCCAGAACGTTAATGATCATAACGCGCTTACTGGTTTCCAGCAAATGCTTCAGCAGGGAACCATTTACGACATTGCCCAACAGACAACATAAATTTCACTTTTAAATACCATTTTTAGCTCTCTGACATCATGTGCTTTTCCTAGAAATTTTGAATCGGTGTTGTTAAACTCATAATCATGTAATTTAAGAAGAAATTATAAATAATAAAAGCCGAACAAGTAAAAGTAAGAATCGTATTTGGTGGGTGGGGTAGATAAAGCTGTTCCACTTGGCATTTTCACAACCAACCATTTTCATGCCGATTTGAACAGCACCATAAGAGTTTAATAGAATGTTATAAATCATTAAAGCATAACTTTGTAGATACAATATAGGTGTAAATATTCATATACTTTACTATACTTTATTAATGATGTATTTTTAGCTCCAGATAGGAAGGGATATGAAACCCATAAAGTGAAACCGAAAGTTGGCGAAAACCAAGACAAAAATTTCCATTTTGGATATGAATACATATATTTGTTTAATTAAGTTCAATAGGCTTAGCCTAAATGCGAGCACAGCGCAGACCTATCAGTAGTCTCTTCAAAAGTCCATCACAGCGTCATTAAAGAATGAATATCAGTATATAAAAACATACGTAGATCAATAATAAAAGTAATCAGCAAAATATGTTCATGACACTTATTGACACTGGTTTCTTGTCACTTCGTGATGCTTATTAGTGAGACCCAAATTTTGTGAATAGCGGTACACAGTCAGTTCTGCCAACTTCCGGTGACAACTTCCGGGAAGAAAAAAAGGAAGAAAATTGGTCAGAGCGATTTCTGCTGAAAGTATATATTGTTGTATGTTACTTTTTCTTGATCATATTCTCTATCGTAGAGCTCACTTCGTTCGCATTCTGGGGCGTCTCATCTGGGTCTACACTGTATGCTCAGGCCTGTCTGTCCAAATACATAGGGTAAATACGATATATGTGCATTGCTTAACCTTCAGTATTGCCAATATCACTTACTTTTCATAATTTTACATTTTATCTTTTGGAACTATGAAATTACTTGAATTTGCTACACAGCACAGCATGTCAAGAATGTCCTTACATTATGTCAAGAAAGAAAGAAAAGAAAGAAAAACTATCATTACATAATAGTGAAATTTTAAAATTAATGCGTAATGATATCATTGCAATGAACACACAAGAAAATTATGCTAGATATTGCATTTTTTTTTTTTTTTTTTACCAAAACTAAAAGATAACTGCTCATTCTGTCCATTAAGGATTCTTTACAACACAGAATCAATTTAATGGCAACATCTTTGGGAACAAATGCTATCATCGTAACAAGGGTTTACTGTATTTTATTTTAGTTAATAATGTTTATATTTTAATTTCAGACCGATTGTTTTGAAATGAACAGAGACAACCAGGACTTTCAAGACTATCAGTATGGCAATAATACGCAATATTACCACTATAACAACCCTCAGGAGATGTATTATCAAGGAGGTTATGCAGTGCAGGGAGAATATTATGGGCATAGCCCTCATGCCTACCATGGACCTCAGTATTACGGTCAGTATGGTGACTTGAATTATTATAATGGTTACCCTCAGCAGGAGGGTTATTTTAATGCTAATTCTTATGGATATGGAGGAGACTTTTATCAAGGGAATTCTCAGGCTGCTGGCAGTACTACAGCTCCTATAAATGATAATAACAACGCAAGGCAGCAAACCAGGGGCAAACATTCCTACTCACAAAATCGCAGTAGAAACAGGCAGAGGGCCGATAGTCAATTGCAGAGAGGAAGTAAGACTTCAGGTGAACATAATAAAGATAGTAATGCTCAAGATGGGAAGAAGGTTAGTAATGATGTTGAAAATCCAACAGCAAATTTGATGGATGCTAGTAGCACTAGAGGGAAGAAGCAAGGGGGAAGATTTTATGGAAGTGATACACGGTCAAAGCCTTTTGAAAATAAAAGCAGGAGGCAAAATGTTGAAGTTGGAAGTAGAGACAGAGATAGTAAAGATGTACAGGATGATACAGGTGAAGCCAGCAACAAAACAGAAAATACTAATGAACGTGGTGCCAAGCCAAAGGCCACCAAGCAACACACTAATAGTAACTGGGATGAAAGGTCTAAATATGACAGAAGCAGGTTTGAGAGATATGGAAAAGAAAACATTTATGTAAAACAAAGGCCAACAGTTAGAAGATATGATGTTGATAATCAGCAAAATCCTACCTCTAATGAAAATATTAATAATAATTCGAGAACCAGGGATTATGAGGGAAGAAGTGATATTCAGGTTGGTAATGAAAAGAAATTGCAGTTAAATCAAAGAAAAACATATGAAAGAAGTAGTGACTTTTCAAAGAAGGATAAAATGGAGGACTCATTTGATTATAGAGCAGAAAGTGCTGGGATGCAGAGGACTCAGCAGCAGAGACATCAAAGAGGAACAACAAGGAACCGAGGCTTAAAGAAGGTGGATGAAAGTCAGAGAGGTATAAATATATTTAAGGGGAATTATACATGTTCAAGGGAGACAGTGATCAATATTATTTTTGTCCCCATTTGAAAAAGGGGTCTTCTCTGTAAGGAAAGAATTTGCTCCCTCCCTTAGGGAGCAAATTCTTTCCTTATTGAGTAGACCCAAAAGGAAGCAAGCTCTTTCCTTTAGAGTAGACCCCTTTTCAGAAAGGAACTGGCGTGCAGCCCACTGTAGGAAATGGCAAAGTATCTACCAAGTATGCTCAGTTCCCATAACACGTTGCCAATAAATTGATAAGAGAGTATTGGAATAAATATTATTCTTATTTTTCCATGAAAACCTTCATTGTAAGTACTCATAACTCATACATTTAAAGCTCTAGGTAAGTGGGGTGTCCACATATTTTTCTTATTTCTTTCACAAAAACGTATGTTGTAGGGTTTATAGGTACTCAGGAGCACCTCATTGAGGCACTGCTAATAGGTACCCACTGTAACCCACAACATATTGATATTTTCATGGAAAAATAAGAAAAATATCAGTACTTTTCATTTGAAAAAAGTGCCTTTATATCTGAAGCTATGCACATAAGTGCCTTGGGGACGAGTTTTTTTTTGTTTTTTTTTGCACGTTTTTGACTTTTTGTGGAGAAATAAGAAAAAAAATTGTCAAGTTGAGAAAAAGTACACTGTCCAGAGTTCTCACTAGGATTTTGAAAGCAGGAGTTTAAGAATCCATCTCTGAGAAAAGTTGGAGTTAAAATTGAAAAATAGGAGTTTGACCTAGAAAACTTGGAGTTTTCGGCTAAATATGAAAACTTAATATTTAAGGACATTGTCTGGACAACTTAATTTTTCAACATAGTTAACCTTGACCACTGAGTGTCTGGTAAGGATCCAAAAGCTTTTGGGGCTTAAGAAATAGTGACAGGACTTCCATTAACTTCCAGACTCAGGAAGTCCCAGACTTCCTACCCCTCAAATTTGGAAGTCCCACGGGAAAATCTAGGAAGTCCCACTTTTTTCCCTGCTGCGGTGGTCTGCCCTTTCTTTAGTAGAACAGAGGTTCTTAATTCAGTGTCACACAGAATCATCATGATATACACTTCTCTTAGATGTGTTTTAAACATATCCTTATCGCTTATTAAAATTCGATCGCATCTTTTTGGAAAGCCTGTACTTGTATGTCGGACCTTAGAGAAAGCATCAACATTGGTCCAACTTCGCGTTCGTTTCAAAGCCCAGAGAAAGAAAAAAAGAAAAAAAAATACATGAGAGAAAACACCCAAAACATGTTTTCTTAAAAACAAACTATGCTGAAATTATTTTGCAGAAATGTATTTAATGAAATATTTGCTCGGAGTGAAGCTCATCCACACCAGCGAGCGAATTGCTTACTTCACAAAAATTGCGGGAAAACGGCGCCGACTCGTGCAACAACAAACAAATAAAAGGCAGCTCTCGATGAGTTACCAACAGCAATACGTTCGTTCGCGGAGAATAGCAAGCAAAACCATCGCAATTCGCCTATATTTAGACTTACTTTGCGTCTTTTCCGCACTGGTAAACAGCGCAGCCGGAACAAGGCTACGAATTTAGAAACGGGTTTTCCAAAAATTTTGACGAAAAATATGTTTTCTTCTCATTTGAAAAAATGCTTTTGTTGTCATGACAGACAAGCTTCTAAATATGAATAGATTTAAATTTGCGTTCTGTGCATAATTGTTATTTATTTATTTAATTTCACCAAGGACGTAAATAATACATTAATTTTATAAGTCTTTGATTTCACTCGGTAACTCCCGGAAGTGTTGAGGTGTTTACAGACGACACACGTTCTTAGCAAAATAATAATTTAAGATTTTAAAACGTGAATATTTAAAAATAATAATGACTTCATATAATTTCACCGAATATTTTCGGGTGTCGCAGAAGAAAGTTTAATTATACAAACATCTATTAATCAACTCAGCACGCGTGACAAATACACACATTGATCACGCAGCCATCAAAAGGGTGCCGCGACGCTTGACTCCGATGTCAATAAAACTCCCGCAAGCGGAAAGTGGGACGTCCTTAAAGCTCAGTCAACACAGGTAGCAAATTTCCAATAAGTAGGCGGGGCAAACATCATACAATTCGTTAAAAGTGGGCGGGCATTTTGACAATTTTTGGACATCTCGGGTATCGATTTCGACGGACAAAAGAAATTTCGGAAGTCCGCGGTACGTCTTTGAAGTTCAGTTGGACGTCCGGTGGCAATAGAGCGTAAATGAGAATCCTTGGAAGGAAATTTTACGCGTACAAAAGCAAAAATAGGCGTAAAAATACGCCGTATTCGGCGTTTCCGAGAACTCTGACTGTCAGGAACTTTGATGCAATAAGAACATATCCCTAGATAAGAGGGGTATTTAGATAAATACTTTTTTCTCCATGTAAACATGTTTTAGGAATAATCAGATTAATGCCTACTGACACATTTATGGAGAGCTGGGTAGGCCTTGGTGGCTCAGTTTTTCAAATTCTTATATCTTGACTTTCACTCCTCATAGAGCATTCATATTTAGAATTTGGGTACCTGGAGGAGTCTTCTGAGATTCCAAAGAACATACCCCTGGGTTCATATCTCAGGGTGGGCCTTGGAGTGGGGCTAGGGGTCAAAATCTAGGACACATTTGTAAAATCTTATATGCCTACAGGTTATAGACACAACTGGTTATACATCAGCTAACTATGTGACATCGGTTTAAGTGTAAGAGAGTGAAGGTCATGGTGACCTACATTTTACGGTCCAGGTCACCTAGAGTTCACGGTCCAGTGATTTTGCCTTATATCTTGAATACTATTTGTTGGATAAATGTCACACCTGGGATATTACTTCCATGTGACCCAATGAATGACCACTTACTATATCTAGGTCATTGTGACCTATATTTCATGGTTCAGTAATTTTGCCTTATATCTTGAATACTATTTGTTGGATAAATGTCACACCTGGGATATTAGTTCCTTGTGACCCGATTATTGATGTCAAAATATATCTCTGTTGGTGTGACCTATATTTCATGGTTCAGTGATTTTGCCTTATATCTTGAATACTATTTGTTGGATAAATGTCACACCTGGAAACAAAATCAAAACTGAATGAGAACATTGCAAAACATTAACTGCTCCAAGGATAATTACTTTAAACGGAGCAAGAACTCATGATGGGTTTGTGTTTTATTATTATTATACATTTTGAATTTCTTAATGATAAAAATGTTACAATATAAAATGTACCCAGCAGGTGAGCTACGCTGTCCTACGACAGCTCTTGTTTGGTATGATGATAGATACAGTTCCAAAGTTTTATTCAGCAATACTCTGCCCATGCCTATGACCTCAAGGTCAAGTTCTCAGATTTAAAAGTTTTATATTAAAGTTTTTTAAGAGCTCATATTTTCCAAACCATATGATGGATTTTTAGCTCACCTGAGCTCTGCTCAGGATGAGCTATTGTGATCACTTTTCGTCCGTCGTCCGTACGTCCGTTCGTCCGTTAACATTTTCAAACGACTTCTCCTCTGAAACCGCTGAGCCAATTTTGCTCAAATTTCATATGGAGCCTCCTTAGGGTGGGGGAACGAAAAGTTGCTAAAATGGTTGCGGTCCGTTGACCAAGATGGCCGCCACGCCCATATATGGTAAAAACCTTTAAAAATCTTCTCCTCCAGAACCGAGAATGCCTTGGGGCTGAACCTTTGCAGGAATCATCAGGGACGGGAGGTCTACCAAAATTGCTTAAAGAATTGTCGTACGTTGACGTTTGACTTTTTTTGCGGCAAGGTCAAGTTTGCTTCCCTATGCATTTGTATGGGAAAAACCTTTAAAAATCTTCTTTTCCAAAACCGAGCATGCCTTATGGCTGAATCTTTGCATATATCTTCAGGAACAGGAGAGCTACCAAAATTGCTAAAATAATGGTCGTACATTGACATTTGACTTTTTTACGGTAAGGTCAATTTTGCTTCCTTATAAATGCATTTGTATGGGAAAAATGTTCAGAATTTCAAACAACTTCTCCTCTGGAGCCTCAGGGCCAATTTTGCTCAAATTTCATATGGAGCCTTCTTAACCGAGCATGCCTTATGGCTGAATCTTTGCATACATCTTCGGGAACAGGAAAGCTACCAAAATTGCTAAAATAATGGTCGTACATTGATATTTGACCTTTTTACGATAAGGCCAATTTTGCTTCCTTATGCATTTGTATGGGAAAAATGTTCAGAATTTCAAACAACTTCTTCTCTGGAGCCTCTGGGCCAATTTTGCTCAAATTTCATATGGAGCCTTCTTAGGGTGGGGGAACGAAAAATTGCTAAAATGGTCGCGGTCCGTTGACCAAGAGATCCGCCACGCCCATATATGGTAAAAACCTTTAAAAATCTTCTCCTCCAGAACCGAGAATGCCTTGGGACTGAACCTTTGCAAGAATCATCGGGGACCGGAGGTCTACCAAAATTGCTAAAAGAATTGTCGTACATTGACGTTTGACCTTTTTACGGTGAGGTCAATTTTGCTTCCTTATAAATGCATTTGTATGGGAAAAATGTTCAGAATTTCAAACAACTTCTCCTCTGGAGCCTCTGGGCCAATTTTGCTCAAATTTCATATGGAGCCTTCTTAGGGTGGGGGAACAAAAAATTGCTAAAATGGTCGTGGTCCGTTGACCAAGATGGCCGCCACGCCCATATATGGTAAAAACCTTTAAAAATCTTCTCCTTTAGAACCGAGAATGCCTTGGGGCTGAACCTTTGCAGGAATCATTGGGGATGGGAGGTCTACCAACATTGCTAAAAGAATTGTCGTACGTTGACATTTGACCTTTTTACGGCAAGGTCAAGTTTGCTTCCCTATGCATTTGTATGGGAAAAACCTTTAAAAATCTTTTTCTCCAAAACTGAGCATGCCTTTTGGCTGAATCTTTGCACATATCTTCGGGAACAGGAGGGCTACCAAAATTGCTAAAATAATGGTTGTACATTGACATTTGACCTTGTTTACATTAAGGTCAATTTTGCCTCCTTATGCATTTGTATGGGAAAAATGTTCAGAATTTCAAACAACTTCTCCTCTGGAGCCTCTGGGCCAATTTTGCTCAAATTTCATATGGAGCCTCCTTAGGTAGGGGGAACAAAAGATTGCTAAAATGGTCACTGTTCATTGACCAAGATGGCCGCCATGCCCATATATGGTAAAAACCTTTATAAATCTTCTTCTCTAGAACCGAGGATGCTTGGGGGCTGAATGTTTTCATAAATCATATGGGGACAGGGGGTCTACCAAAGTTGCTAAAATAATGGTCATACATTGACATTTGACCTTTTTACGGCAAGATCAAGTTTGCTTCCTTATGCATTTGCAGGGGTAAAAACATTTAAAAATCTTATTCTCCAAAACCGAGGATGGATTGTGGCTGAATCTTTGCATATATCATCTGGAACAAGCGGTCTACCAAAGTTGCTAAAATAATTGTCATACATTGACATTTAATCTTTTTAAGGCGAGGTCAAGTTTGCTTCTATATGCATTTGTATGGGCCCCATACATTTGTATGGAAAAAATGTTGATAATTTCAAATGGCTTTTCCTCTGAAGCCTCCGGGCCAGTGTTACTCAAATTTCATGCGGAGCGTCCGTGGGCAGGAGAATGAAAGATTGCTAAAATGGGTATGGTCCATTGATCAAAATGGCTGCCATGCCCATATATGGTAAAAACCTTTAAAAATCTTCTTCTCCATAACCAAATAAGCCCTGGGTCCTAATCTTTGCACAAATTACGAGGGACAGGAGATCTACCAAAATTGCTCAAATGATGGTTCTATGTTGACATTTGACCTTTTAGCCTCCAAGGTCAAATTTGCTTCCGTATTTGTGTGGGCCATATACATTTATATTGAAAGTATCGAAGTAACTTGTAGATCAACAGTAGTTAAAATTGTCCTGATTGGAAATCTAAGATGGCCATCATCTGGTTTATATTTATAATATTTCCCTGCCACTGTGCTGTTTACATGCATAAAATCATGATTCTTCAGAAACCACTTAGCCAATTTCCACCAAATTTCACATTGATCCTTCTGTTGAAATGCGATTGATAGTTTATTCAAATGATCATGCTCCATTGACTGTCAGGCCCATATATTCTTCTTCAAAACTAAGAACTGCTCATATGATGATATTTTCATTAGTTGCGATGTTAGGATTGGAAAAATGTTGCATAACATCTGCATGTCTGCAGTGGCTATGTCACTCAGGTGAGCGAACCATGGCCTCTTGTTTCATATTTGACATGATGATAGATACGTGTGGTTAGGTAAACTGACCGCGCTTGACATGACCCCATTGGGTTGACTGGGCTGTAAAAACCTCAACACAAACAAACAAAGAAACAGGTCAAAGTTTTATTCAGCAATACTCACTGCCCTTGCCCATGACCTCAAGATCAAAGTTAAGAACTTAGAAATTTTATATTAAAGTGTTTTAAGAGCTCATATTTTCCAAACCATACGATAGATTTGGTTCATATTTGGAATGATAATAGATACAGTTTCAAAGTTTTATTCATCATCACCCCCATCCATGCCTATGACCTCAAAGTCAAGGTCACAGACTTAGAAATTTTATAATTTATCTGTGATAATGTCAAATTCATGACAACAAATGACCAAAGCAGAAGAAATCCTATCAAGAGCTAAAATGCCATAACATTTCCTCTTACCATAATGATTCTAAGTATTGGGACAGATAGGCCTAAGCAAACAGTGCAGACCTAGATCAGAACAACAGATAAGGCGCTTTTTTCATCCAAAAAATGCTGATATCTTTCTTATTTCTCCACAAAAACATATGTTGTGGGTTCCCATTAGAAGCGCCTTGGCGAGGCGCTTCTATTGAGTACCCACAACATATGTTTTCATGGAGAAATAAGAAAAATAATATGTGGATACCCCCTCTTATCTGTAGCTATGAGATCAGCCTGGTCCTAAAGAGCACCCCGACACCCCAGTATCACCCCAATTCCAGGATAGCTATGCTGTCTGCTGACAGCTCTTGTTTATTTAAAGTCTAAATATTCCTCAAAAATATACATTTTATTATCCAAGAAAGGTTTTATAATGAACTTCAAGTATTTTGATAATATGTAGTTCAGATCATAGCTCAAGATAAAGGATGTTTTTTTTCAGTGAAAAAAGTAAAAAGATAATTTTCATATTTCTCAGCTGTTTTATAGTTTGATTTAAGAGGGTATCATGTAAATGTTTTTCTTATTTCTCCATAAAAGCATACATTGAGTGCACTCAAAAGAAACATCTCAGTGCTTCTAATGAGTACCATTAACATATGCTTTTTTGGAGAAATAGTAAAACTATCAGGAGTTTTTGGTTGAAAAAAAAAAAAAACAACAAAAAAAACAAACAAACACACACACACACACACCTTATGTGTGTAGCCATGTATAATACATGCTGAGGCAATGTGCTTTCATAGAGACATTTACCTGGTAATTGCTATGAATATTTAGGGCAAATCTTGTGTTAAAGTAGATTATCTCTATAAAAGCCTTTTAAGTTATATTTACTCTAGTAATAAAAACGCTGTCTTTCTTGCAGGTGTGTTGATAGACCAATTGACAAGAGGCACCTATGAGTGCATGGTGTGCTGTGATACTGTCCGAGCTCAGAATGCTGTCTGGTCATGTTGTAACTGTTACCATGTCTTCCATCTTCGATGTATAAAACAGTGGGCCAGGTCTCCAAATGCAATTGTTGCAGGTAATTTTAGTACCATATTTTCCCCCATCTTTTTCAAAGAAAAGACAATTTACATGAAATATCAAGTATTATTTTCTCTGAAAAATAAATCGTCTACTGCAATTTGTTTTGTGCTTTATGGGTTAACTATTGCCAAAATATTGATAATTCCTGGCCTTTAAACCATGAAAAGATGAAGATTAAATACAAATCCATAGATAAATAAATTAATTTTGGATTTGATTCTGTGCACATCCCTCAGGATCCTTTTATCTAGCTTTTAACCCTTATCCTGCTGAATAATTTAGGAAGTGTCTAGTGACAACCGGCTGTCAGCAGACTTTTAGGTCTGGTGACAACTGGCTGTCACTAGACCAAAAAGTCTGCTGACAACCAGCTGTATTTTTCCAATAATCCTGTGTAATAATTATTGGTTTCACAGTTAATTCTACATTTTCAGGCATTTATTTTGCTATTTTTTTCTTTTATATAAGATTTTTAAGACAGTTGTTGGTATATTAATCATTTAAGTGAGGCATCCAAACAATATTTAACTCATTGTACTTATCAGTCAGATAGTATCTCATAGAGTCAAGATCTTTAAATATTATTATTTTAGGGGTGGGAGGCAAAAATTGGCGTTAATCACAGGACATAACTAGGTTAAATATTTACATGAATACATTTAAGACCCCTGCATCATCACTCTCTCCTATCCAGGTTTGGGAGTAGATCAGCTATGGTCCAAATTACATTGTATAAGAGATCGCCCCAGCATTTGAAGTAAGGACTGTACATGTATGTTTACTTTTCTTTGACTGTTATGGAAGACTTTTAATGCTAAATGTAATGTTTTACCATATTTGGTTTCAGCGATCAGAGCTATGGAGCTTTTGCATATAAACTGTAATCTAGTCAGTTTTGAGAAGACTGCATTCATTGTTTTAATAGCATCTGCACTGCTATTTTATTCAGTTTTACTTTGAACTTATTTCCTTTCCAATACAATAATTAAAGGGAAACACCCACTAAATGCAATGTACAGGTATGTCTGAAAGTATTAAGCTCTAGAAAAAAAAACAAGAATTTTGGAGCAAATTTGATCAAAATAAGGAAATAAGAAAGATATATTTTATATTTCATATAACCCTGAGCATGGGTGCCGCCATTTTGAATATTAGATAGCTTGAATATTTAATCAAATGTTTAGCTTTTTAAAACACAAATAAAAGTCGTTTATGGACAGGAATATTCTGCTTATGTGAAATAGTTCTTCGTTTTTATGCAAATGAATACATTTATGGTTAGACAGCAACAAAATGTTACTATTTTTGCATATTTAATTGGGTGGTTATGACATCACTCACTCACAAAAGTGGCAGCTTCCATGACAGCATTTTATAGAATGTTAAAATCCAACAACTTTCTTACTTACCAACCAATTTTCATAATTTTTTCACCAAATTACTCAGCCAATCATGCTTAATACATTTGTTAACAAAAATTTAGAATGAATTTATGTGTTATTTAGCTTAAGAATGGGGGTTTTACTCTATAAATGAGAGTTTGAGGTTGAATTTCTGAGTGAGTGAAAAAATTTGATCCCCAGGACTTCCAGATATTGGAGCTAGGAAGTCCTGGGACTTCCTGATATTGACAGTGCAAGTGCTGCCGGAATCAGGGCCAAGGGCCCATAACTCATGGATTTAAATCATTTCATAGATTTATGTTGCCATGTAACCATATCCTACAGTGATGTTATCTGGTAAGCATGAATTAAAAATATTTCAACACTATAAGTTTTTCTCCTCTGATAGCGCTGCAGTAGGGATGTAGTGAGATCCTCTGACAGCTCTAATTTTAAGAAAAGAAACCAGTATAGATTTAAAGATGGGTTCATTATTTATGAACTTTTATGAATTGGTTATTTAACTGAAATATACTTCAACCAAAACCTTCAAATTTGCATGACTACAAAAAACATGTTATTTAGAAGTAGTTTGTTTCCTGTTACATGTATACAGGCCCCTTAGGAGAGTCTCTTAAAAATAAAGGCTTTTTATAAAGGCTATTTTTGGCCAAATAAAAGTTTTTCAGGATGAATTTTGTACAAAATAAAGAGCATTTAATGGTTAAATTTCTTTCGCCGTCACCTTTCAAGCAAAATAGGGAAAAAAATTGCAGAGAAAATCTGATATTTTTATCTTTAAACATATTTACTCTGCCGTTCTCTTGCATTTACAATTGCCAAATATAAAGTTTTTCTCATCAAAATACAGGTTTTTCAGCAAACTTTAAAGGATTTCAACAAAATTAAAGGTTTTTAATGATTTTAAAGGTTCCACTAGGGGCCCTGTGTGCATGTGCATGTTTCTATTTCTTGTCTTATATATAAATTCATTTATCTGTTCCATAAAAAGTATGCTAGTATTAAATAAGCTGACAGAAAATAATTGAATGTTAAAATTCAAGCTACATTGTATAAGCATTTAAAAGTTATTCGGTATTTTTCTTTGAAAACACTGTCAATGGAAACTTATTATATTTTTATTCATTATTATTCCATGATAAGGACAAATTTTCCATAATTTTATTAGAAAATATAGCTGGTTGTCAGCAGACTTTTAGGTCTAGTTACAGTCGGTTTTTCACCAGACTTTTGGTCTAGTGACAACCGGTTGTCACTAGACCTAAAAGTCTGCTGACAGCCGGTTGTCACCAGACCTCGCCAATAATTTAATAAGCCACACCCATTTCTGACTATCAGCCAATCATATTACATCATACACTACAACCTCTTTATAACATGGTTCGTTATAACACGGTTTTGGATATGAAATGGTTCAAAGAGGGATCCCAAAAATGTATAGATTATATTGAAAAATGACCATAAATGGTCATTTTTCAATATAATCTATACATTTTTGTTTGGATATAACACGATTGTTTAACTAACACGGTTTATGCTATGGACCCCAACAATGGTGTTATAAAGAGGTTGTGATGTATAATGTTTTCATTCAAATTCAAAAACTGAATGACAAACAGTGTAGATCCTGATCAGATGGCTTCTTCAGAAGCCATCTGATCTAGATCTACATTGTTTGCAAAGGTAGGGGTTGTCGTGAACAGCAGGACAAGGATTAAGAGTCCTGAACAAGGTTTTGGGGTAAAAGCTGCCAAAATGCGAGTCAGGGAAAACCATGGTATGGTAAGGAGTTAAAATGTCTGAATCTTTAGGGCAATTACAATAGAAATGAGAAAAACTTCAGTACTATTGGGCGGGGAAAAAAGTATGGTGATGAGATGTGATTTTGTAATCAGATGATTTTCTCTGCTGTTTCAGGTTCTGAGAAGAATGGTTGGAGGTGTCCTGCATGTCAGAACCTTACATTTAAATTCCCCAATCAATACCGGTGCTTTTGTGGTAAGTTACGGTAATTCACTGTTTGAGGTACAAAAATGGCTAAGATCGCAAAGATTTTTGTCTTAATCATAGTTTTAGCATCAAAATTCTCCATGCACATGTTTAGCATTTCTTAAACCCTAGTCCTGCTGAACCCGGATATACCCTGCCTTTGCAAACAGTTGGCTTCTGAAGAAGAAAAATTGGATCAAGCAATCTGATTGGCTAAAAATTAGAAGTAGGCGTGGCATCTTAATTTATTCAGCATGACAAGGGTTAATTAATAACTATGCAAATCATTTCTATAGAGAGTACATGTATGGTGAAATCAACTTGTTCCACAGTGTTTTTTAAAACAATGTGGTACTTTGATAGTTATTACAGACATGTTGAACATGTTGATGAAGAATCATGATGCTGATAAAAATGATCTGTGTCAAAAATACAGCTTTGAGAAATTAGCCATTTTTGTGCAGTTCTTGATCAACAAATCTGCTATGCAAATAGATAGTACATTCACAGTAAAATCAACCTTGTCACACAGTATATGATGAAGAACTCTTATATTCTGTATATACAGACGTTGATTATGTGCATAAAAATTTTGATGCTAAAAAAAACCAACCATTTGAACTTTGCCTTTTTATACCCCGCCACAATAGTGGCGGGTATTATAGTCTCAAGTTGGATGTCCGTGTGTCTGTCCGTCTGTTTTTCGTTCCCAGATGATAACTTGAGTAAACATCAATGGATTTTCACCAAACTTGGTATGTGCATTGATATTGTCGATATCTGGTTTGGGATTGCTAATGGGCAAATTTCGTCAAATTTTTACAGAGTTATCTGCCCGAGGCATGCCCATATTTTCGTTTCCGGACGATAACTTGAGTAAATAACAAGGCATTTTAACCAAACTTGCTGTATGCCTTGACATTAAGATCTGGTTTGGGATTGCTAATGGGCAAATTTCTTAAAATTTTCACGGAGTTATCTGCCTGAGACACGCCCATATTTTCGTTTCCGGATGATAACTTGAGTAAATAACAAGGGATTTTAACCAAACTTGCTATATGCATTGATATTATCAAGATCTGGTGTAGGATTGTTATCTGTCCATTGATATTGATATTTTCAAGATCTGGTTTAGGATTGTTATCTGTCCCTCCATCATTTTCTTTCCAGGAATTTTCACAACGATAACTTTAATACATAAACAAATAATTGCTGTGGTGGGGTATTATGCTTGCGGTGCTTTTACTTGCTATAATTTTTGATATTGGTATATATGTAATGAAGTTCAAGTAAACGTAGTATTGTCTGCATGTTGTATATGCCACAAAGAAATGACAAGAATATGTCAGTGGATACACTGCAGTTAAGATTGCACTGAAATTATTAAATCAGCTTTCTGTGACTAGCACATTTACAATCTACTTGTATTAAAGAGTCATAGCTCCAGATAAGCAGACGTATCATGTAAATATTTTTCTTATTTCTCCATGAAAACATATGTATGGGTCCCCATCAGAGGCAACACAGTGATGCATTTCTAATACATACTCACAACATACACTGTTATGGGGAAATGAGAAAACTATCAAGAATTTTTCATAGCTCCAGATTAGGCACTTTTTTTAACCAAAAATTTTGATATTTTTCTCATTTCTCAATGAAAATATATGTTGTGGGTACTCATTAGAAGTGCAGGCACTTCTAATGAGTACCTACAATATATGTTTTCATACAGAAATAAGAAAAATATTTTCGTCATACCCTCTATTATTTGGAGGTATGGTTTTTGGTTAAAAAGATGCCATATCTGGAGCTACAAAACAGTTGCACCTTAAATGCTACTTGTCAGTCTCAATTATTTGCATTGTGACATTTTTATGCCCCCAACTTCAAAGAAGTTGGAGGGGCATATTGCTTCTGGGTTGTTAGTTCGTCCGTCCGTCCGTCCGTCCGTTCGTCACGCTTTTTGATGCATAGCATAACTTTAAAACCGTGAATGCTACTGTTTTGAAATTTCATATATGGATTCCTCATGAAAAAATAGCTGACACATATTTTTTTTCTTGACAGGATTATGCCCCTTTTCTGAGTTATGGCCCTTTGAAAAAATATGGATGCAATCTTGTCAGCAAAATATCTCAAAAACTATTAAAGCTAGAGCCTTGAAACTTGATGAATAGACTGGTAGTGATGAGTAGACAACCTGATTAACTTTTGAAGAAATTTTGAAAAATACTTCTTGAGTTATGGCCCTTTGTAATTTTGGGCAATTTTACCTTGTCAGCAAAATATCTCAAAAACTGTTAGAGCTAGAGCCTTGAAACTTAGTAAATGGATTTGTAGTGATGAGTAGATGACCCTTTTGAAGAAATTCTGAAAAATACTTCATGAGTTATGGCCCTTTGTAATTTTGGGCATTTTTATCTTGTCAGCAAAATATCTCAAAAACCGTTAGAGCTAGAGCCTTGAAACTTAATGAATAGACTGGTAGTGATGAGTAGACAACCTGATTAACTTTTGATGAAATTTTGAAAAATGCCTTTTGAGTTATGGCCCTTTGTAATTTTGGGCATTTTTACCTTGTCAGCAAAATATCTCAAAAACTGTTAGAGGTTGAGCCTTGAAACTTAGTAAATGGATTTGTAGTGATGTGTAGATGATCTGATTAACTTTTGAAGAAATTCTGAAAAACACTTCATGAGTTATGGCCCTTTGTAATTTAGGGCATTTTTAACTTGTCAGCAAAATATCTCAAAAACTATTGAAGCTAGAGCCTTGAAACTTGATGAATAGACTGGTAGTGATGAGTAGACAACCTGATAAACTTTTGAAGAAATTTTGAAATATACTTCTTGAGTTATGCCCCTTTGTAATTTTAGGCATTTTTATCTTGTCAGCAAAATATCTCAAAAACTGTTAGAGCTAGAGCCTTGAAGCTTAGTAAATGGATTTGTAGTGATGTGTAGATGACCTGATTAATTTTTGAAGAAATTCTGAAAAATACTTCATGAGTTATGGCCCTTTGTAATTTTGGGCAATTTTACCTTGTCAGCAAAATATCTCAAAAACTGTTGGAACTAGAGCCTTGACACTTGATGAATAGACTGGTAGTGATGAGTAGACAACCTGATTAACTTTTGAAGAAATTTTGAAATATACTTCTTGAGTTATGCCTCTTTGTTATTTTAGGCATTTTTATCTTGTCAGCAAAATATCTCAAAAACTATTAGAGCTAGAGACTTGAAACTTGGTGAATTGATTGGTAATGATGAGTAGATGACCTGATTAATTTTTTTGTAAATTCTGAAAAATATTTCATAAGTAATGGCCCTTTGTAAATTTGGGCATGTTTCCCTTGTGAACAAAATATCTCAAAAACTATTGAAGCTGGAGCCTTGAAACTTGATGAATAGATTGGTAGCGATGAGTAGATGACCTGATTATGCCCCCAGTTTCGAATGAAATTGATGGGGCATATTATTTTGCCTTCATTTGTCCATCCGACTGTTTGTCCGTTCATCAAGCTTTTTTTGTGCATGCCATATCTTAAGAACCCTGCACGCTAGGGTTTTGAAATTTTATATTTGGGTTCCCAATGAAAAAATAGCCGACCCGTATTTTGTTTCTTGTCTAGCATGTTTATTTAAAGTTATGCCCCTTTGAAAAAAATCAGAATTAAATCTTGTGAGCAAGATATCTTGAAAAGTATTTAAGCTGGGTTCTTGAAATTCGATACAGTGAGTGGGAATGATGTGTACATTACCTGATTATATTTTGAGAGAATTCCATGAAAATATTGATAAAGTTACGGCCCTTTGCAGTTCTGCTCATTTTGACCTTGTCAGCAAGATTTCTCGAAAAGCACTTAAGCTAGGGTCTTGAAATATTATATGCTGATTGGGGATGATTTGGAGATTACCTGGTTTGTTTTTTAGGGAATTCCATGAAAAATTGATGTAGTTATGGCCCTTTGTAGTTCTAGGCATTTTGACTTTTTCAGCAAGATATCTCAAAAAGTATTTAAGCTAGAGCCATGATATTTGGTATACTGATTGGGATTGAGGAGGAGATCACCTGAATAAATTTTGAACCAATTAAATGAAATGTTGGAGTTATGGCCCTTCGCAATTTCGGGCCATTTAATGTCGTTGCTTTATTGTGTATAGCATAAGTTTAGAACCATGTATGCTAATGTTTTGAAATTTCATGTTTTGATTCCTCATGAAAAAATAGGTGATCCGTATTTTTTTCTTATCCCAATCATCTCCTATTTTAGAGTTATTTCCCTTTGATAAAATAACATTGAAATCATATATTTGTACTGTTGTTACCGTCAAGGCTAAGCAGTGTTGGAGTCAAACAGTGTTAGAGTCAGGCAGTTGGGGACATAGTGTTTTACAAACACCAGCTCTAGTTTTTTTGTTTTTTTTTTTTTGTTACAGGCAAGTTCCGAGATCCTGATTTCAATCGGATGGAGACGCCACACAGCTGTGGAAATGTCTGTCAGAAGGACAGAGGAGAAGAATGCAAGCACCCTTGTAATATGTGAGTATAAGACATCATCCAGAGAACTTGTTAATCCATTTTAGACTGAATAAACTCTAACTATATATTGCAAGAGTCCAATTTCAATGTTAGGTATGTATGGCTATGCGATTTAGATATTCCTAAGGAAAAATGGCTTAACTGTTGGCAAATAGTGGAGACCCTGATCAGATGGCGCATGATGTGGCATCTGATCTTGGCCTGCACTGTTTGCCAATTACCCTTTTAGGGGTCTCAGACTAAGATGGGTTAAGGAGAAGTATTTTGTGATAATTCTGGGATATGTGTTCTCCATATCTCCATAAAAAAAAAACAAAAAAAAAAAAAACATGTATGTTGTGGGTACTCATTAGAAACACCTCAGTTTATGGAGAAATAAAAAAAAAAAAATCTAAGAACTATCATCAAAAAACCCTCCTTATTAGGTCCTTTGTTCATCTGAACATCAGATGACAACCATGGATCTTGATAAGAGTGCATTCAGAAGATAAAAAAAGGCCCAAATTGGACCTGTAAATTGGCAAATTTTTAAAAGGTCTCAATTTGAAAGTGCACTTTTTCTATTAGCCCTTGTCTTGCTGAACCAGATATACCCTGCCTTTGCAAACAGTGTAGATCCAGATCAGTTGGCTTCTGAAGAAGCCAACTGATCTGGATCTGCACTGTTCGCCATTAAATATGTGAATTTCTATCAAAAACCTGGATCAAGTAATCTGATTGGCTGGAAATTGGAAATGGGCATGGCATCTTAATTTATTCAGCATGATAAGGGTTAAAGTGTAAACTGATATTCTAATCTCATATTTCAAGATTTACTCATGTTTATTTCTCTGTAGTAGTGCTACAGGTTTGAACAACTTTTATACACACATTGATCTTTTTACTCTTGACTAGATCATGGCTGGGATGGATAATGGGCCAATTTTATAATTTTCAACAGAGTTATGATCCTTGGTGAAAGGCTCCATATTCCTCAAAATAGACATTTTATCATCCAAGAAAGGTTTAATAAATTGATATATGGTATTAATACAATCATAAAATGTGGCACCTGACAGTCTGTAAAATTTCAGTAAGTCTCTCGTTCTTGAAATGAAATGATTTTTATAGTATGTCTGAACTAATGTTGCCAACATAAATTCAGAGATACAATAAAAAAATCATTTCATTTTTGATCCAGTTCAAAAACAAGAGACTAATCGAAATTTTACAGGCTGTCAGGTGCCACATTTTATGGTGGTATTAATACTATATATCAATTTATTAAACCTTTCTTGGATAAACAATGTCTGTTTTGGAGGAATATGGAGCCTCTCATGTCAAGAATGGTGTGTAGATAAGTGGACAGAAAGTCACAAAAATTGTCTCCTTTGTAAAAAAATCTGCCAAATTTATCAAGTCATAATTTGTCAAACTTGATCTGAGCTTGGGTATCTTATAGTTTGATATGATGTGCAGTGCACGAAAAGGGCCCATATGCAATTTGTGGACAATGCAGGTCCAGATCAGCCTGCACAAGCACGTGCTGATCTGGGTCTTCGTTGTCCGCTTGCAGAATCAATGGATGTTGTAGTAAAGTGCCAAAAAATGCCTATATTACAATTTCCGAGACCTGTAAGTTACATGTCTGTGATATAGTTACCACAAGATAAACAACTTCGACAAGATCAATTTTGACCCTGCTCCAGGTTAACGGCGCTGAGCCTTCAAAATCCAAAACAACCATGCAAATTACTTACATCCTTCAATTCGGCAATTATTCACCTTTACGCTGATATGGATTCCCTTACAAAAGTCTCTTGAGTTCTTCCAATTTCCGACGAAAACTTCCTCAAAGCAAGCAATCTGTCGTCTTCCAAAGCATAGTGTGACCTGTTTCCCGGCTTATTTTACAAATCGCCGCGAAACCTGGGAAACCATTTTACTGTTTATTTTACTGTTTGGAGTTTATATACTATGGTTCGATTGTAAACGGTCAGCCCAAAAAATGTCAGTATTTTTTGGTTGCAAAAATTGTCTTATCTGTAACTGTCAGATGAAATTTTGTGTATTTTATGTTATTCAGATTATGTCATCCAGGACCATGCCCAGAATGTACTGCCATGGTGACAAAAACATGCGATTGTGGTAAAACAAAGTAAGTATGAAAACCTAGTATGTATGACAGGTAAATGCAGTTAAGTTCCCAACAAATTGGATGTTGTTTAGAGATAACATGTAGCATCTGTCAGGAGTTTAGAAGCTGTTTGTCAGTTTTTATCATGTGTTCAGATTCTGGTTACTTTTATTACCTGCAATGCCTGTATCATATACATAATTTTTTTCTGGGACTCGCACGTCTCTTGACTCACAATATATGGAAGAAAAGTGCTTGAAAATATGTTAACTCTTTTTATCATAGCTTACTTAAATGCAGCAATTTCCCATGGTGTAATTGAGGAACAAAAAAGTTTGTAAGCAATGGCTAATCCAAGCTGGGAAGACAGAAAAAGAACAAGTGTGTCATTGTTTTCCGCCAACAGATGGCCGGTTAATTTGTTCATCTGATCTGATTTGCGGAGAGCAGTGTTAGAAATTAACTTTTTTCGCAAGAAGCAAGTAGTTGCTACCTGGTCTGAAATTAGGTAGCAAAATGCATCTACATGGCAGCAAAACGTGTTGCTCCCATGTTATGGGTTAAACCTTCAAGCGCTAAGCATAGTTAGCAGATAGCATTTTCAAAGTATTTTTCTTATTTCAGCAAAAATGAGGCTTGACATTACATGTGATTTGTCTGCTTGGCATGAAATGTTGTCTAATTTGCACTGAAGATATTCACAACACTTAAAGTTGATAGTTTTCGGGGCACTTTACCAGGTAGCAACTTTTTGCTACCAACAGTTTAACCAGGTAGCAAACTGAATTTTCAGGCAGCAAATTTGCTACTTGCTACTGTTAATTTCGAACACTGGGAGAGTATTGGAAGTGTTATGAAATTGACTATTGTAATCTATTTTCGCAACCAAATTGTTTGGCGATTTTTGTGCTCCTATATATAATACACTTCAAACTTTAAAATAAATTTCTCAGCAACAAAGTGTGTGTAATATAGAGTTAAATATGATACCGCATTATCTGTAATAGTATATTTTAACCCTTGTCATGCTGAATACATTAAGATGCCACACCCACTTATAATTTCCAGCCAATCAGATTACTTGTTCTGGGTTTTTGATAGAAATTCACATATATAATGACAAACAGTGCAGATCCAGATCAGTTGGCTTCTTCAGAAGCCAACTGATCTGGATCTACACTGTTTGCTAAGACAGGGCATGTCGTGTTTAGCAAGAGAAGGGTTAAATTGTTTAGCTCACTTAACTGGCTAATCAGAGCTGAAAAGATAATCAATTATCAGTACTGCCATTGTGATCAATAATCAATTAGTAATCACTCCAGATTTGGTCATAATTTTACCTGTCTGTCTGAACATGACTCTTAGCATATGTTAAGCTGTTTGCTCAGGCCTGTAATTTGTCAGACAGGCATGAGCAAACAGTTTAGACTGAGATTTCCTATTCTTGAATTAATATTTAACTATTTCTAAAGGATGTTGTGTTAAATTGTTTAGTTCACATTTGCTTTATATGATAGATATGAGCCAGTGGACAACAAAACTTCAATAAGATTTGTGTGACCAGCGAAGACTCAGATCAGCTTGCACGTCCATGCAGTCTGGTCAGAGTCTTCGCTGATTGCACATGCCTTCTACAGCCTCTAGTCTATCCAAAGAGGGAAAAATGAGAAATTTGCCGTTCTAGGGGGTACGGCTGGCAGAATTAATCGAATAATCGATTAATTGATTGATAATTTCTAAAAATGATAATCATTACAGATTTGCTAATAATCGATCATTTAATTTCTGTGTCTGTTACTTTACCGTATTTATCCATAGTATTCAGACACCTCAACTCCTTACCATACTTTTTCTAAGCCGGCCTCGGCTCAGTTGGATGCGCCGTCTGACTGGAGACCAGGAGGTCGCGGGTTCATCCCCCGCAAAGGTCGGCAACATTCTTTCATGGAGATTGATCATGAAATATTTTCTACGGTCATTCTCTCCCTTCCACTGATTCAAGAAGGGCAGTTGTCAGTTTCTGGCGAAAGAATATGCACAATACTGGTTAACTGCTTAGAGGACAAAGCCAGCCCAGCAAACGTGTGGTTACGTAAACTGACCGCGCTCAACATGACCCCATTGGGTTGACTGGGCCGTAAAACCTCAACACAAACAAACTATTTACTACCCCAGTTGTGTCTTAAATAGCTGTATGAGTCGCAAACAGTGTAGACCCTGATGAGACGCCACATTTGCGGCATCATCTAAGTCTATACAGTTTGCTCAGGCTTGTCTGACAAAATACAAGCCTGAGCAAACAGCTGAACATATGGTAAGAGTCATGCTCAGACAGGTAAAATTATGACCAAATCTAGAGTGATTACTAATCGATTATTGATCACAATGGCAGAACTGATAATCGATTATCTTTTCAGCTCTGATTAGCCAGCCTTACTAGGTGGATGTACAGACTGATCTGAGTCTTTACTTGTCACACATGTCTTATTGTAGGTTTTGTCTTGGGCTGGCTCATATTTTATACGTTTCTAACATAGCTACAGATAAGAGGTGGTATCCACATAATATTTTTCTTATTTCTCCACAAAAACATATGTTGTGGGTACTCATTAGAAGCGCCTTAGCGAGGCGCTTCTAATGATTCCCACAACATATGTTTTCATGGAGAAATAAGAAAGATATCAGCATTTTTCGGATGAAAAAAGCACCTTATCTGTTGCTATGTTCTGAATAATAGTAAAATGAGGGCTTGCTGTGGGAAGGGGGCATTTTAGTATTTCTTCTGTATCTGCACTGTCAGTCTGAATTTCACTATTTCTATCACTCTATTCTCCTCTATTTCTTTCTATACTAGCTTTTCTGACTCTATTTCTTCCATTCTCTGAGAGATAATACAAAGTGACTTACAAGAGTTGGTGTGTTTGTTGTTTAACAAGAACTCAATATGTAGAGCAAACTTCAATGACTTGAACGTCTGAAAACTTGATATAGGTAGTTTGAACCAATGAGGATTGATCATAGTGCCAGGTCAGGAGACAAAAGGGTATAATTAAGGGATGTCTTTGATATTTTGTGGTGCTTGGATGTGGCAAAGGTGTCATGTACCTTATGTCACTGGGGCATCCAACTGAGATTTGCTTACAGTTGGGCAAGGTCTGCTATCCTTCTAGAAGGTAAGGGTAGAGAGGAATGTTTTTATTTCTTTTGTTTCTTCAATTTCATTCCTGCTCCTCTTTCTTCCCTGTCCCTCTCTTTCATCTCCTCTACTATCTCTTCTATCTCTTGTCTGCCTTGTCTCCTCTGAGATGACACAAAATGACCAACAAGGGTTGACTTGTCGTTAAACCCCAACACAATCAATCAATCAATTTATGAAATCATGATATATTGTATCTACTCATTAAAATCAACTCAGTGAGGTAATTCTAATGAATACACACAAACATTTTCATTATAAAATAAGAGTTTCCCTAAATTCTACTAAACATTTTTTTCTTGAGCTGTCGGAAGAATTTCGTAGGGCCCAAAAATGAGTTTGAATCAGCCACGGTAAACAAACTATCTGTGTTTTAGTCATTGAAGTTTTACCATATCTAAAATTTTAACAGGCAGTCAGTGAAGTGCGGACAGTCAGCCTCTGTTAAGTGTACGAGTACCTGTGATCGCCAGTTGAACTGTGGGAAACATTTCTGTAAGGCTCTCTGTCATGCTGGCCCATGTGAGAAATGTGAAGAAACTGTACAGCAGGGTAAATTATATTTCTTCAATTTATAGCACTAGTTAAGGCACTTTTTTCAATCCAGAAGTATTGATATTTTTCTTATTTCTCAATGAAAACATTTGTTGTGGGTACTCATTAGAAGCGCATCACCGAGGCGCTTCTAATGAGTACCCACAACATATGTTTTTGTGGAGAAATAAGAAAAATATTTACCAGATACCCTCCCTTATCTAGACCTATGATTCATTGTACATGTCGAATAAACCATTAAAGCATCATTCAAAACTGTAGCAGAAGATTCTAAAAAAAATAAATCTATGAAAATGGCATGACATTTCATGGCAATTGTCTGCCAGGCAGACAATTCACATCAAAAATCAAGCCCTGATTTCTCCAGAAAATATTTTAGAATACCTTCTGCTGCTATTGTGACTGACATTTTAAGAGTTAACTTTTTGCATTCTGGGTAATTTTGCATGCTTTTTTTCGTCTTATTTTTTTTTTAAAAATCAACTTTTTCAAAAAAGATCTTTTAGGGACTCCATCAGCATGCCAAACAGTATGGATCCAGATAAGGTCCGATGTTTTGTTGGGCCTGATCTGGGTCCAAACTGTTTGCAATGGTTATCAGCAGACGACAAAAGTCGTCACTAGCGGGGAAAGAAGAGTTAATTTCAACAAAGGCAATGTACGCATACAACTTTGTTTTTGCCTCGCATAAGATGCATCTTATTCAGATATTTCTAGTGGGAATTCACCATATTATTGTTCCTGATCTGAGTGGCTTGAGGGGGGCTTGATACCTGTGGTAAATTAATTTTCTGCCATATTTATACCTGCCACACCCTAGTGGCAGGGTATTGTCATTTCACGTTGCTCGTCTGTGTGTCTGTACATCTATCATATGTCTGTCTGCCTTCTTACATATTTTTGTTTCCGAATGATAACTTGAGTAAATGTCTGTGGATTTTCACCACACTTGGTATGTACATTGATATTGTGGAGATCTGGTTTGGGACTGCTAATGGGCAAATTTTGTCAATTTTTGCCCTTTACATCTAAAAAATCAGTGTGTCATCCCTCTGTCCATATTTTCGTTTTCAAACGATAGCTAGAGTATACATTGAACCTTCGTTATCTCAAACTCGCTTATCTCGAATAACCGCTTATATCGGAAATTCAGGTCCCTGTTTTAACAAGAAAATCGAAGAAAAGGTAACAAAATATTGTGGAAAAGAGGGGAGCAATTTCTCCTCTTTTCCACATTATTTTCTAAATATTTCTAACTTCAGGAGTCAAAGTGCATATTCATTTGTCAAATGTGGTTGTTTGATTTATTGTTTTCCTCACTTCTGCAACTCTAATAGATCGAGGTATGGATATCTCGAAGTGTTTCAGAGAGTCCCTTGGAATTTGAGATAAGAGTTGACTGTATATCAGTTGATTTTCATCAAACTTGGTATGTGCATTGATATTCTGGAGATCTGGTTTGGGATTGCTCATGCTCAATTTTTGAGAGTTATTTGCCTGTCACAATTGTGGCTGGGTATTATTTTTTCAGATTTTTATTTAAAAGAGTGATAACATTTTACTTTCTGTTTGTGTTCCTATACATCAGTTCCTACTGAAAAGGGGTCTACCCAAAAAGGAAAGAATTTGCTCCCAAGTTAGAGTCTACCCATTTTCAGAATGGAAAAAAATCCATTTAGACAGAGTTACCTACCCTGAAAGTGCATCCCTTCCCTGGTAGAATGTGTACTTTTGTATGAGGAATTTTTGGGTCCAGTACCCACCTGGGTCATACCTAAAACTTTTTGATTTGGTAGTAGCTGCTCTTTACCTGCCTGATTTGATTTAGCAGTAGAAAGAACTAGAAATAGTGACACCAGTGTCAATATAATGTGACTGGTACTAGTATCACATCAGTGTGTCAGGGAAAGGGGCATGAGGGTGGTGTGGGGATGGGAGCAGCGGGGAAGGGGATGTATGAAACTTGAAGTGAAGCAGCTCAACGAAAGGACATTGATTCCTGCATTGTCAGGGATGAAAGGACATCAATTCCTGCATTGTCAGGGATTTTAAACCTTATCTAAAATGAGAAAAGTAACAACTTTGTTGAGAAATAAAACATTTTTCAAATACAGTCAAACCTCGTTATCTCGAACTCGTTTATTTCCAATTACCGCTTATCTCGAAGTGAAAATCTGGTCCCTGTTTTAACATGAAACTATGACAACAGGTAACAAAATAATGTGGAAAAGAGGAGAAATTGCTCCTAGGAGCAATTTCTTCTCTTTTCCACATTGTTTTATATATATATTTCTAACCAGGAGTCAAATTACATATTCATTTGTTAAATGTGGTTGTTCAATTTATTGTTTTCCTCACTCCCTCAACTCTGATATGTGGAAGTACGGATATCTCGAAGTGTTTCAGTGAGTCCCTTGCAATTTGAGATAATGACTATATATCAGTTGATTTTCATCAAACTTGGTATGTGCATTGATTGTGGAGATCTGGTTTGGGATTGCTCAGGGTCAATTTTTGAGAGTTATTTGCCTGTCACACAATAGTGGCTGGGTATTATTTATTCAGATTTTTATTTAAAAGAGTGATAACTTTTTTACTTTCTGTTTGTGTTCCTATACATCAATTCCTACTGAAAAGGGGTCTACTCAAAAAGGAAAGAATTTGGGTTCAATCCCCGCCGAGGTTGGTAACATTCTTTCGTGGAGATTGATCATGAAATATTTTCTACGGTCATTCTCTCTCTTCCGCTGATTCAAGAAGGGCAGTTGTCAGTTTCTGGCGAAAGAATGTGCACAATACTGGTTAGCAGCTTAGAGGACTAAGCCTGCCCAGTAAATGTGTGGTTAGGTAAACTGACCGCACTCGACATGACCCCATTGGGTTGACTGGGCCGTAAAGCCTCAACACAAACAAACATGGGATGAATACACTTCCAGGGGCAACTCCTTCAAAAATAGTTTTGCCTCCCTTCTGAGCCAGGCGCCACAGTGTAGTTGGTAGCATGCTTGACTGCAGATTCAGGGTTGCAAGTTCGAATCCTAGCTTGGACACATAATTTTTGATTGATCATTAAATCATTTACACAGTCATTCCTCCCCTATTGTTGATTCAGTAAGGTCAATTATCAATACCGGTAAAAAAGTATGTGCAAAGTCTTTGTTAACCACTTAACCCTTGTCATGCTGAATAAATTAAGATACCATGCCCACTTCTGATTGTCTGCAAATCAGATTACATAATCTGGATTGTTGCTACAATTTCACATACTTAATGGCAAACAGTGCAGATCCAGATCGGTTGGCTTCTGAAGAAGCCAACTGATCTGGAACTACACTGTTTGCAAAGGCAGGATATATCCGGGTTCAGCAGGACAAGGGTTAAAGGACTAAGCCTGCCCAGGAAAAATGTGAGTAGGTTGACTGACCAGCTTAATGTGACCTTAACAGTGAAGACTGGATAGTAAAGTCCAAGTCAAGAAAAAAAAAATTAAAATCAAAACCTCCATTCTGAAAGGTTGTAGACCAACATATACTCTAAAAGAAAAGAATTTGTTCAAAGGGGAGAAATTTCTTTCTTTTTAGAGTTGACCACTTTTCAGAGATGTGTTTGGAAAAGCAAATAGGAAGTCTTGCTTGTAAAAGATGGTGGCTAGTATGCCAGCTGTATTCTTAACTCAGACTGACAGTTTTGCTTTGACACACACAGAATGTAAAATTAAGGGGAATTGATACACTTTTAAGGGAACCATTTGTCAAAATTGTTTAACCTCTAAATCTGGTAAATTTTCCCCCAATATTATATGGGAGGCAACTACTGTGACCAGGTTAGCTTTACTACAATTTCTGAGTAGAGTCTACTCTATGGGGAGTAAGTTCCCTTCATTTAGAGTAGACCCCTTTTCAGAAGGGAGTCAAAAACACCTTTGATAGTTGCCTCCCTTGAAAATGTACTGTAATTATGTCCTAAACTTCAAAAAGATGCTGGACTGGAGGAGCAAATTGCTTTTGGGTTGCCCACCCATTTATTTGTTTGTCAGCAAGTTATCAGTCAGCAAGGTATCCCGATAACTATGAGATAGGGCCTTGGAACTTGGTGTCAGAGCTTATTGGGACTGAGGAATAGATCATGTGATTAACTTCTGAAAGACAATTGATTAATTTTGTGAGAACTTTGGCATTTTGTAGGGACAAGCATATACAGTTGACTCTGGCTATCTCGAATTCCAAGGGACTCTCTGAAATACTTTGAGATATCCGTACTTCAACATATCAGATTTGCAGAATTGAAGAAAAACTAATTCGATTAACCACATTTAACAAATATATGCGTAATTAGACTCTTGAAGTTAGAGATATATTGAAAATATTGTGGAAAAGAGGAGAAATTGCTCCTAAGGAGCAATTTCTCCTCTTTTCCACAATATTTTTTACATGTTGTTAGATTTTCATGTTTAGGCAGGGACCAGATTTTCACTTTGAGATAAGCCGTTATTCGAGATAAGCGAGGTCGAGATAACGAGAGTCAATTGTAGTTGGACCATTGGAGGCATATTGTTTTACAAACACGCATTTCTGGTTTTCTTACTTCTCAACAAAAACAGATGGACACTCATTAGAAGCACCTCACAGGCACTCCAAATGAGTATCTACAATAAAAGAAAACATGCAGAAACTCATTAGAAGTGCCTCACTGTCAGAGGCACTTATAATGAGTACCGACATCATTTGTTTTCATGGAGAAATAAGGAGAATATTATGTGGATACTGACTCTGGAGTTATAGTCTTAATATTTCAGGTAGTCACAGTTTTATTTTAATTCATATTATTGATTGAATAAAATTGCTTTCAGTGAAGGCCTGCCTGTTTATAGACTAATACACATGCAGATATGTCAGTGTATTATACTGTCATTTAGTTTTGCATAAATTCCAGATTGCTATGGTTGTCATGAGAAGAGGGAGATACCATGTGGAAGTTCTGAAGACTTTGCCAAATCTTTTAGTTGTGGCAATATGTGTTCAAGGTATACATGTAAAACTATTTTAACATTTGGTATGCTGGATAAAAATTGCCGCAGGAAACATTTTGAAATATTTTTCTTTTTTTTTTGCCAGAAAATAGGCAGACATGTCATGCAAATTTTTTCTAAAGGAGACACAACTAGTTGCAAAAAAAAGTACCAAGTCTGGTAGATACCCACAACTAGTCTCAAAAAACACAGTCTAAGATTTGCTTTTTTGCAAGTATTTGTGGGTACTATTACATCCACCCTGCACCCCCACCTGACCACTTTACGGAAAAAAAAATGTCAGAGAACATATTATTCCCCTTGTCCTTCCAAACTCGCTAGTATTTTTGTACAGTAACAAGAAAAGTCACTGCTTTATGGTTGCAAAGAGCATTTTTTATTACATTTTCAGCAGTGATTTACTGAGATTTCTCAGTGAATTATAATCGATAATTCACTGAGTGAATTATTTCATTTCGAACGCTTTGACGTCATAATTGCTAGGTGACGTGGCTGACGTTGTTGGTAACAACAATAACAATAGTTGACGTTTCACGGAAAATTTGATAATATCATGGAGATCAGACTGCAATTTTCACGTCCAGTTGGTGTTTTTGAGGAAAGACTTGCAACACAAATATAAAGTATGATTTTCTTGATAATCCAGTTCAACTTTCGTGACATTGTTGTGTCTGTATTTCAAGCACAGGATGATTTTTGCATTAAAGTGAAAACAAGATGGCGACTGATTTTCAAACTAAACCACGCCTCCTGAAATCCATGCACTGACTGGAACTATTTTGGTAGGAATATCATAATGGCTGAATGTGAAAATTCAAAGGTAAAATATGAATGAAAATGTAATAAACAGTTTATTTAGTTGTTTTGATTGATTACGGACAAATTATTCACGTGTGTTCTAAGGCTTTCGTGTAAAAAACTCGTTCACTTCGCTCACTTATTTTTTACGCGCAAGCTTTAGAACACTAGTGAATAATTTCTCCGTAATCGATCAAAACAAATAAATAAACTCTATATAACAATCATGATTTTGATATGTGTTACCTATATCTCTACATCCAAATTATCATCTAGCCAAGTTCTGCTTACAGATGGTCAGGTGGTTTTTCCCTGGGTTCTCCTTTTTTCTGCCCACCTATGATGAACGATCGGCCCAATATAAGTGAAATACTCTTGAAAGGGCTTTAAAACTCAAATAAAAAAAAAAATATATATCACCTATTGCTTCATATATAGGGTACCAACCTCATCCACAAACAAAATGTTTGGCATATATGTACCATGCTTGTGAAGGTTTATGGAGGAGGCAGTTTTGCAAATGGCTTTACATTTCCTGTTTGATGCACATATGAACCATACTATAAAATGTTTGTAGAGGAGCTGGTTTGGCAAATTGCTTTGCATTTCCTGTTTGGCACATATGAACCATGTGGGGGAAGGTTTGTACAGGAGGTGGTTTTGCAAACTGCTTTGCATGTCCTGTTTGCCACACATATGAACCATTCTTGAGATGATTTGTAGAGAAGGCGGTTTGGAGGACTGCTCGGGGCGTCCAGCTGATATTGGCTTACAGTTGGGCAAGGCCTGCTATCCTTTTAGCAGGTAAGGGTAGAGGGGGAATGTTTTTATTTCTTCTGTTTCTTCACTTTCATTCCTGTTCCTCTTTCTTCCCTGTCCCCCTCTTTCATCTCCTCTACTATCTCTTCTATCTCTTTTCTCCCTTTCTCTGGGAGACGACACAAAATGACCCTCAAGGGTTGACGTGTCGTTAAACCCCAACACAATCAATCAATCAATCAATTGGAGGACTGCTTTGCATTTCATGTTGGCAGCACATATGAACAATTCTAGAGAAGATTTGTAGAGGAGGCAGTTTGTGGAAGTGCTTTACATTTCCTGTTTGATGCGCATATGAACCATGCTTGGAAAAGGTTTGATAGAATGTAGATAAACTTCTGCTTTGCTGTTAAAACAGAATTGTTTTCTAACTTAAAATGCTCTTATAAATATGTACCTACAAAGCAGTGATTGTACCTCAATAAGTTGTTGCCACAAACAATGACAAGCTGACTCCTCTGTGCAAAATCACAATTTACTCGGTCTCCGATTTTTTATTTTTTTGTAAGTTCTTTGTTTCCAAAGGTAACCTTTTAGAGTTGTATTTTACCTTCTCAGCATGACATTCTGATATATTTTTTCACTAAATAGGGTTTGACATTTCATGCAAATTGTCTCCTGACAATAAACTTGCTGTGTTAAAAAAGTTCAGCAGTCAACATTGTGAAATATTTTTGCATCAGAATAGGCTCTGGCATTTGCACTATTTTTATACCTGCCACACGATAGTGGCGGGGTATTATGGTTTCACGTTGGTCATCCATGTGTCCGTCTGTCAGTCCATCAGTCATACATCCATCCATATTTCGTTTCCGGATGATAACTTAGTAAATAATAGATTTTCACCAAACATAGTATGTGCATTGATATTGTGGAGATCTGGTTTTGGGATTGCAAATGGACAAATTTTGTCAAATTTTGACAGATTTATCTGCCCAAGACATGACCATATTTTCATTTCCGGGTGATAACTTGAGTAAACATCAGTGGATTTTCACCAAACTTGCTATGTGTATTGATATTTTGGAAGTCTGATTCGGGATTACTAAAGGGCAAATTTTGTCAAATTTTGATGCAGTTATCTGCCCAAGACACGACCATATTTTTCTTTTTGGATGATAACTTGAGTAAATCTCAAAGGATTTTAACCAAACTTGGGACATGCATTGATATGAAGGAGATCTGGTTTGGGATTGCTAATGGGCAAATTTCATCAATGTTTGACAGAGTTATCTGCCCTGGGACACGATAATGTCAGGGTATTATAGTTTAACGTTTTTGTTTACAAAAAAAAACAGAATAAGGATTTTTGCATTTCATGCAAATTATCCTCTTACAATTAGCTTACTGGGTGAAAAAGTTCAGAGGTCAACATTTTGAAATTTGTTTCACAAAAGATAGTCTGACAAAAGAGACAACAAGGAAGACAATCTGTGTCATCACTTTCTTCTAGTTTGGAGCTACTGTTTCTATTCTCATTAATTGTTTAGCTTGCAATGGCTGAACTTTCACTTTTTGACTTAAGCTTTCCTAAAAGATCTGTAAAGTGATGTGTGACGCAGCATTCCAGGACTTCCAAGTTTCAAGCCAAGGACTTCCAAATCTGACGGTGTGGAAGTCAAGACTTCCCAAATCAGAAAATTAGTGCAAGCACTGACACATGTCAGAACATACATTTTATTACTTTATGTTATATTATATATGTAGGCCCAGTTGTTCAAAGCTAACGACGTCGTCAGTTAACAATTCGTTAAAATTTACTTCGAGTGATACGCAAATATGCTGAAATTTTTTGCTGAAAAAAATGTGAGTAGCTTTTGCAGTGCAAAAGCTACTCACATTTTTTCAGCAAAAAATATCAGAATATTTATATATTGAATCCGCTAAAACAGTTAACGAAATGACTCTTAACAAGCTCATTAAGCTAATGATGCTTTTAACAACTGGGCCCTAATATTTCAGGGTGCTAGACTGTGGAAATCACACGTGTGAGAAAAAGTGTCACCCTGGTCCTTGTGAGAGCTGCCCAGACCTGCCGTCCAACATTACCCACTGCCCCTGTGGTGCTAAGCCCCTGTCTGAATTGTCTCAGGAACCCAGAACCAGCTGTATGGACCCGGTACCTACATGTGATAACATCTGTAATAAGGATCTGCCATGTGGACCAGCAGGTAAAGTTTTATTTATCCTTATTTACCTCTGCACTGTTCATATAGAGCAGTTTAATTGATAATATTTACCCTAGACAGATAAATATGCCTGGGGAAACAATGTAGTTTATGATCAAACAGCTCCTTTAGGATATAGCTGATGCACAGTACTGGCTATTCCATTCCCAAGGCGGGGATGGTCTGGTGTGGTGAAGGTGTCCAACTGATATTGGCTTACATTGAGCAAGGCCTGCTATTCTTGTAGTAGCTAAGGGTAGAAGGGAATGTTTTTATTTCTTCTGTTTCTTCATTTTCATTCATTTTCCTCTTTCTTCCCTGTCCCTATATTTCATCTCCTCTACTATTCCATCTGTCTGTTTTCTCACTTTCTGTGGGAGATAACACAAAATGATCTACAAGGGTCAATGTGTCTTAAACCCCAACACAAAATTCCATTCCCCATGGAGCCATATATCAAAATACCTCTCAGCTCTGCTTCCAGTAGTGCCTTTTGTTTACAAATATTGCTATCTATGTACTCATACTAGAAAAAAAAAAAAAAAAAAAAAAAAAAAAACCTGTTTAAACCTATAATTATCAAAGTTTCTGATTTATTCAAAATTCCTACCCTAAGTATCTATTCGAATCATAATGTACAAAAAACTAACAATGATAACAAAAAATAAGCAAATGGGATACAGATTCACATGTTGTAAGATTTTCTTCTGAATCACATCTGTATACAATTTATTTTTGTACAAATATCTTGTTTATTTTTGTGTTTATAACAGTTACACAAACAAAATATATTTAAACCAACACAATTTTGGCCTTTAACAGCAGCTTGATAAGGAAAGACCAAGGTTTTTCTAGCTTAAATTTGGGACCCACTGCACAACACAATTGTAATTGTTTTCTACCAGTATAAAAAAAAAAAAAAAAAAAAAGTGGGTAAAAGATACCCAATTTCAGTGACTTTTGAATTTTTGCAAGACTCTTGTCTATTGATTGCTAAATATCAGTATCTTGCATTGTAGATGCTTTAGACTTTTCCAGAATAAAAGCATATTTGAGTCTGCACATGAAAAAAGGGGTACTTATCACAGAGGTGACCAACAAAGGCTCAGGCCAGCCTGCACATAAGCCCTGTCCTACCAGAGCCATTGCTGTTTTAACATTTGCAGACATTTATTAGAGACCTTGAAGGAGGTTCTGGCAAAAAAAAAAAAAAGCACATCTGTAGCCCAAATAGAGGACTGTGCATGGGCATTTGAAGAACCACAAATCAGAAATCCATAAGGTCCCTAGTTTGTGTTCCAGCTCATTTTAAAGTATCAGTCAGGGTATGTCTGTTCTTTTCACTCATTTCCAATATCAGTTGTAATAAAGAAACTGAATGTTGGTAGAAAATGCCAAGATACATGTATGTTCAGATAATCGCATACTACTGGCTAAAAAGTCACCATTGAGTCCTCACACAACAGCTTTAGTTTTGGAAGAAACTGAAGAAATCTCAGGCCCCTACAAACCAGTGATTATACCTCAATAAGTTGTTTCCACAAACACTGACAAGCTGACTCCCCTCTGCAAAATAATGTCAGCTGGTTGTGAGTAGACCCATTTGCCACTTACAGGTTTTTGGTTGTTGTTTTTTTCATAAGACTGCTACATGCATGCATTCTTTATTTTAGGCAAGAGACACAAATGTAAAAATGTGTGTCACACAGGTCCATGTGGCCCCTGTGATGGTGAGACAGAGCTGAGCTGTAGGTGTGGTCTGATGGATAAAGAATTCAAGTGTTCAGAGTTACACAAGTTTACTGGTTAGTTTACTTTCTTGTGCTTTAGCATAAGTCTAGGTAAGAGTAAGTATCAGGCCAATAGTTTTCTTATTCCTCCATGAAAACATATGTTGTGGGTACTCATTAGAAATGCCTCACCGAGGGGCTTCTAATGAGTACAACAACATTTGTTTTCGTGGAGAAATAAGAAAAATATCGATACTTTTGGATTCAAAAAAGCATCTTATCAAGTCAGTTTCTGGCGAAAGAATGTGCACAAGTACTGGTTAACCGCTTAGAGAACTAAACTTGCCCAGGAAAAAGTGTGGGTAGATAAACTGGCCGCTCTCCACATGATCCCAATGGGTTGACTGGGCCGTACAGCCTCAACACAAACAAACAAAATCTTATCAAGAGGTATGCTTCACTTAGCATTCGTTGTTAGAATATCTATTATTGTATAAAAAGCAGTGTCGCACATTATTAACAGCCATGCATTAACTGGCGAAAATCTGTGTATTAACAAGGCAATTCACACGCTGTTAATGCACGGCTACGCAACTTTCAATATGATCGTACCGGGGCCACAGATTTGCTGCCGTTACGAGATGTGTACTGCCCGGCCCTAGAACGAGCATAGTCAGTGGAAATTATGCTCACGAGACATCTGTGAAAAGGCGAAACAAAATAGTGCAAGAAATAATGCGAAATGTAGCAAGCCGGCCTCGGTGGCTCGGTTGGATGCGCCGTCCGACTGGAGACCAGGAGGTCGCGGGTTCAACCCCCGCCAAGGTCGGCAACATTCTTTCGTGGAGATTGATCATGAAATATTTTCTACGGTCATTCTCTCCCTTCCGCTGATTCAAGAAGGGCAGTTGTCAGTTTCTGGCGAAAGAATGTGCACAGTACTGGTTAACCGCTTAGAGGACTAAGCTTGCCCAGTAAACGTGTGGTTAGGTAAACTGACCGCGCTCGACATGACCCCATTGGGTTGACTGGGCCATAAAACCTCAACACAAAAAAAAAAAAAAAAAAAAAAAAGAAATGTAGCAAATGTTTTCAGTTTTTATGCAATAATAGCGATCGAACATGGTTTTTCAGTGCATTAACATTCACCAGGTCCCTTGGGAGATGTTGAAAACCGCGGCCTTCGGCCACGGTTTTCAACACCTCCCAAGGGACCTGGCGAATGTTAATGCATGAAAAACCATGTTTGATCCCTATATTGAGTTTGATTTTCAGCACCATAAAACAATTTACTGTATTCATAGCCTGTGAGAGGGGTATCCAGATAAATGTTTTTGTTGTGACCGCTTTATTATTGGCATTGTCATTATTATCAGTGTCTGTGTTAGTCTGTGCATTTACATCACAAAAACATACCTATATAATTTCGACCCCCTTAAACCCCACTTTTATATAGTAAAACTGGGGTTTACAGGGGTATACATTATTTTTCTTTTTTCTACGCAAAAGCATAGATTGTGGGTACTTGTTAGAACCGTCTCGTCTAGGCAGTTCTAACGAATACCCACAATCCATGTTTTGAGCAGAAATAAGAAAAATATCAGAATTTTTATCTGAAAATTTTCATTTTTTTGGTGGTAAAATTCTCAGTATATTTGAATAGGCATGTTTTCGTAATGAGATCCAGTTTGTGAAGACCTAGGCCCATAGGCTAATGGAACTTCATACATACAATCACCATGATATCCCATGAGACATCCTGCCCAGTACTGTACACTGTTATTTACACTGGGTGTCTTGTGAACTCAAATCCTCTTACAGTTTTGTACTGTTCGTTTTGAAACTTTGCATGTCTTTTCTTCATAGCATGAAGATTGCATGTGATTTGGATATAATTTTTAGATCATTTTTGTCACTTTTTCCACATTGTGGAGTTAGTCATTTTTCACCCACAGTATATAAATTGTGGGTACCTTGTGAGCAAAACTCCTCATACAATTTTATACTAATCTTTTTGAAACTTTGCACATGTTTTCTCCATAGTCTGAAGTTGTGCATGTGCTTTTGATATAATCTTTGCCTTAATTTTTGTCACTTTACTTTATGAACTTTGTCATTTTCTGACCTCAGATATATAATGAGTACACACAACATACAATTTCATGATTATGTAAGAAAAAAATCATTAACTATTTGTTTTCTTGAGATATTCAAAGAGTTTTGTAGGGACTGAAAAAAGAGTTCGAATCATCCAAGGTAAACGAGCAATCCATGTTCGAGCCATTGAGGTTATACTGTAATTGTTAGATCATTATTTTTGTCACTTTTTCCACATTGTAAACTTGATCATTTTTCACCCTCAGTATATAGACAGTGTGTACTTCTTGAGCACAACTCCTCATACAATTTTATATTCATCTTTTTGAAACTTCGCACGTTTTCTTAGTCTGAAGATTTGCATGTGTTTTTGATTGCAACTCCTTGTACAATTTTATACCAGTCTTTTTGAAACTGTGCACATTTTCTCCAAGGTCTATAAATGTGCACATGTTTTGGATATAATTATTAGATTTATTTTTGTCGATTTTTTCACCTTGTTAACTTCTGTCATTTTCTTACCTCAAATTTTATAAAAGCGTATAGACAATGGGTACCTTTTGCGCGCAACTTCTCATGCATCATAAGAGAATATGCATGTGCTTTCCCTGAAGTTCCTATATTTATTTCTTTTATCTGTAATAAACATTACTTTTTTTGTGGGGCAGGTGCGACATCAACTTCATCGAAATTCGATCTTTATTTTTCAGAGGATGATGGTGTATTCTTATGTGATAAAAGATGTAACAGGAAGAAACTTTGTGGCCGACACAAGTGTGCACAAAACTGTTGTATAGTAAGTAGATTTATCATATTAACCCTTAAGTAGAGCCGACCTCAGTGGCTCAGTTAGATGCGCCGTCCGACTGGAGACCAGGAGGTGGCGGGTTCAACCCCCGCCGAGGTCGGCGACATTCTTTCGTGGAGATTGATCATGAAATATTTTCTACGGTCATTCTCTCCCTTCCGCTGATTCAAGAAGGGCAGTTGTCAGTTTCTGGCGAAAGAATGTGCACAATACTGGTTAACCGCTTAGAGGACTAAGCCTGCCCAGTAAACATGTGGTTACGTAAACTGACCGCGCTCGACATGACCCCGTTGCGTTGACTGGGCCGTAAAACCTCAACACAAACAATAACCCTTAAGTATTGGAACACACTATCTACTGTTATACCATATTTGTCCTAAAATTTGAAATAGTCCCTGCTACTACCTCTTGATGTGTCTGAATTATTGCTTTATGTTGGCAAACAGTGTAGACTGTCATCAGACACCACATTCTGCGGCATCTGATCTGGGTATAAACTGTTTGCAAAGGCTTATCTGTCCCAGTCCTTTGGGTTATTAGGGTATAATAAATTTCAAAGCTGTAGCTTAAGAGTTTCAATGTGAGAAAATGTACCTCATTATGAACATATCGAGGGTTGATCGCAAGACTGTAGCAAATCAGATGGTTGTTTTTCCCAATACTTAATCTCCTCACCATGAAGGCATTATGAAGATTACAATGTTTCTTTCTGTAAACAATGGAAATTTAGGTGCCATTGCTCGTATGAGCAATGGCACCTAAAGTTGCATTGTTTACAAAGGAGTCAAAGTTGCCCCTAAACAAGGGTTTCAAAAATATGTTTGAGTTACTACAGTCTTGCGCTCAACCCTCGATATACACCCAATAAAGAGTCAAATTAGCCTGAGCATCAATACAATCTAATAAGTAATCCTGCACATTCTTTGGATAGTCAAGGACCCATGGTTTCTTCAGGTAGACAGCCAAGACTGTTCAAGACTGCACAGATGTGAAGGCTTATCAGAGTCTTCATTGGATGCATATGTCCAGTAGTGCATTGTCTGATTCGTAGATAAGTGAAGTGTCCGGTAGGCTGAGTGAATCACAAGGTGTTGGGTTCGAATTCACCAGAATTCAGCTCATGACTGTAATGCGCTTCATTGCACATAGTCTTTCATTGTCATTCATTGTCTCAATATGACAAATAATGTTGAAAGGGCTGTAAAACACCTAATTATCGTGATCAGAGTTGTCAGTGGGTTGACATTCATGGCTTAGTTCTGTTTTTTGTCAATAAAAAAAATTTAACTAGTTTTCTTAAACTCTCCTTATTTACATATGTTATCTCTCCTAATAAACATATGTTGTGGGTGCTTATTAGAATTTTTTAATTACTTCAAGGTGGTTCCGCTGCATCAGTGTAGGGATCAAACATGATTTTTTCATGCATTAACATCCGCCAGGTCCCGTGGGAGGTGTTGAAAACTGAGGCCGAAGGCCGCAGTTTTCAACACATCCCAAGGGACCTGGCGAATGTTAATGCATTGAAAAACCATGTTCGATTGCTATTATTGCATAAAAACTGAAACATTTGCTACATTTCGCGTTATTTCTTGCACTATTTTGTTTCGTCTTTTCACCGATGTCTCACAAACGTTATTTCCACGGACTATGCTCATTCTAGGGCTGGGCAGTACACATCTCGTAACGGCAGCAAATCTTTGGCCCCGGTACGATTATATTGAAAGTTGCGTAGCCATGCATTAACAGCGTGTGAATTGCCTTGTTAATACACGGCTTTATGCAGATTAATGCACGGCTGTTAATAACAGGTGGCACTACTTTTTATGCAATAATGGTTTTTATATGTGGCATTTGTTTTGTCATTGTTTGTCATTTCTTCTTCTTTTGGTGCCTTGGAAAAGCTGTGCTTCCTGATGGTGGCATTTCCTGGGTATCTTCACTTATAATTTTTATGAGACAGTTGATGAGTACCCACGGCTCTAGATTTTTGGAAACATATGTTGTGGGTAACCTGACTTTGATTTTTTATGCCCACACTAGCCAAAAGCAGCTCTCGGGCATATAGGGTCTCACCATGATGTTACGTCTGCACTTGTGTACATGCATATGTCGCAAAGATTTAACCCTTGTCATGCTGAATAAATGAAGATGCCACACCCACGTCTTATTTTCAGCCAACCAGGTAGCTTGATCCAGATTGTTAGCATAAATTCATATACTGAATGGCAAACAGTGCAGATCCAGATCAGTTGGCTTCCTCAGAAGCCAGCTGATCTGGATCTACCCTGTTTGCAAAAGCATGGTCTATCCGGGTGCAGCAGGACAAGGGTTAAGCTTGCATTCAAGTTTACATTCAGGTTTACATTGACATTTATGTACATTCACAAGTAGGGTACCCTTTATGCTAAGAAAATTCAAATTTAGTTTGCTATCTGCCCACACTTAAATCTTAAAATCTGTGCTAGAATTGCCTCTGGGTCATACCCTGAGGTGGGGTTAGAGGGGCAGGGACATTTGTGTACTTTAGACACGCCTAGTTCCGTTAAAAGTACATGTAAGCAAAAGTTTACAAGATCATTAAAAAATGCATTTAATAGAGGCAGAGAACATCTGGAAACACATATAAAACTGTATATTCGTTTTAATTATGCATCACATCATTAAATGACTTTCAGAAAACAGAACATCCCTGTGATTTGATTTGTGGAAGAAACTTGAGTTGCGGTCTTCATAAGTGTGATGAACCTTGTCATAAAGGCAACTGTCCACCATGCCTGATGGCTAGTAAGTGTATTCTGTTATTTCTATGAACAATTTATATAACTGTATTTACCCTAAATATAGGGACACTTTAGTTCCTTGCCATGATTGTCCTATTGTTTGAATGAGTTGATTGCACAACTGTTAATGTGTCTGGAATTTGCTGGAGGACTGGTAAAAGGTGTAGACCCTGATCATATCGAGGGTTGAGCGCAAGACTGTAGTAAGTCAGGTGGTTGTTTTGCCCTAAACTTAATCTCCTCACCATGAAGGCGTTATAAAGATTACAACATTTCTTTCTGTAAACAATGAAAATTTAGGTGCCATTGCTCATATGAGCAATGGCACCTGAATTTGCATTGTTTACAAAGGGGTCAGTTGCCCTAAACAAGGGTTTCAAAAATGTGTTTGAGTTATACTACAGTCTTGCGCTCAACCCTCGAGATGCTGTGTTCTGCAGCATCTAGCTGGGTCAAAACTGTTTACCCAGGACTGTCTTTTCAAATAGTTAGTGTTTTTACTATATACTCCTTGCATACTTATACTTGTATATCAAGAGGTATATAGTTGTCACATCTGCTCTAGCACAGGTGACCTAGGCATGCAAGTTTCCATCTATTTGCCCATCCATCCGTCAACATTTACCCTAGGTGTCTTGTGAGTGCAACTCCTCTTACAGTTTTGTACAGATGGTTTTGAAACTTTGCTTGTGTTATCTTCATGGTATGAGGATGTGCATGTGATTTGGATATAATTGTTAGATCATTATTTTTGTCACTTTTTCCACATTGTAAACTTGATCATTTTTCACTCTCAGTATATAGACAGTGAGTACTTCTTGAGCACAACTCCTCATACAATTTTATACCAATCTTTTTGAAACTTAGCATGTTTTCTCAGTTTGAAGATATGCATGTGTTTTGATATAATCCTTGCATTAATTTTTGTCACTTTTTTCTGCTTTGTGAGCTTTGTCATTTTCTAACATTAGATTCTATGCCACATCCAGACACTGTCGGGATATGACTGAAAGCTTGTTGAAAGCAATGTAAAGCCCAAATAAAACAAACAGACAAACAAACATGATAGAATAAAATTTCTTGCACCAAACTGTTGTCATATTAATATTCTCTTATCATCATCCTGAAATGACTGAAATATTATTGATGGGATGTTAAGGAATTGACTGATGTCTTTTACAGAATCAAATTGTTAGTTTACATTTGTATCTGTATTCTTTTATGGTACTGTAAGTTTATGGTACTGTAAGTATGAGGACATCTTAACTCCTTAATACAACTAATATTTATCCATGCAAGCATACATGTATGTTGTAGGTACTCAAGCTGAACACTTGGCTAAATCACTTCAATGACCCACAACATTTTTTTATGGACAAAGTGCAACTTATCTAGAGTGAGGATAAGTAATTTCACCTTTTGCATTACGCTTGTGCTAAACTTGCATTGCATATCCCCCGCCGAGGTCGGCAACATTCTTTCGTGGAGACTGTTCATGAACTATTTTCTAAGGTCATTCTCTCCCTTCCGCTGATTCAAGAAGGGCACTTGTCAGTTTCTGGCAAAATAATGTGCACAATACTGGTTAATCGCTCAGAGGACTAAGCCTGCCCAGTAAACATGTGGTTGGGTAAATTGACTGCGCTGGACATGTCCCCATTGAGTTGACTGGTCCGTAAAACCTCAACACAAACAAACATGATAAAATACTCATTATACATCCCCCACCACAAGCTATGTTTTTCAGGGAGGTGTGTGTTGGGGGGGGGGGGGGGTGTGGTGAGGAGGTGGGGAAGGCAGGGGTGTATACTGTTTTCACATTCTGTCTGTAAAATATCAGCAGACAGCAGTTTGAACTATTTTGTTATTTGTCCCAGAAAATAGGCTTTAATATTTCATGCAAATTGTCTCCTCAGAGACAATTTGCATGAAATTTCAGAGCCTTTTTTCTGAAAAAAAAAAAAAAAAATGTCATCAATTTGTCATCTGCTGAATTAGCTCAGAGAATAGTAAATTAAAGAATTAAAAGCATATTAAGATTATGATTTTCATGTATCTTCAGGTTTTGATGAGTTGACTTGTACCTGTGGTGCTGAGGTTCTGTTTCCTCCAATTCCTTGTGGAACTAAACCACCAGAATGCCATAGGCCTTGCACCAGGGAACATAGCTGCAGCCATCCAGGTTGGTATTTATACACAGATTACCCAAGTACACATTAATCTCTTTATAACATGGTTCGTTATAACACAGTTTTGGATACAACACAGTTCAAAGATGGATCCCAGAAGATGTATAGATTATATAGAAAAATGACCATAAATGGTCATTTTTTTATATATTCTATACATTTTTGTTTGGATATAACACGGTTGTATTGGTTTATGCTTTGGGTCCCAACAATATTTTATAAAGAGGTTGTGGTGTACCTTAGACTTGTATTGGCCAGAGAGCAACAATTAGCTCTTGACCCCTGCAGTAGCTCAGTGATGAACAGTACAGGTGACTGAGTGGTTAGCGCTCCCAACTTCAGATCATGAGGTATTGGCTCAACATCTGCTGGAGGCAGAAATCAGTTCATGACTATGGTGCTTTATTGCATAGAGCCTTTCATTATCACCCTTCAGTAGCTCAGGAGTCAAGCACCTTCTTTGTGTATGTGAGTTTCCGGATTCGGCCCCTAGGTATGACATATTAGAAGCTTTGAAAAGATGGTACTAGCTGACAGCACAAGATAAGCATAGCTCCCTGCATGGTTGGGTGAGGCAAAGGTGTCATGTACCTTTTGTCACCAGGGTATCTAATTGAGTTTGGCTCACAGTTGGGCAAGGCCTGCTATCTTTGCAGCAGGTAAGGGTAGAGGGGGAATGTTTGTATTTCTTCTGTTTCTTCACTTTCATTCATTTTCTTCTTTCTCCCCTATCCCCCTCTTTCATCTCCTCCACTGTCTCTTCTATCTCTCTTCTCCCTTTCTCTGGGAGACAACACAAAATGACCCACAAGGATTGCTAAGTGCTGGTTAATTTCTTCAAGAAGAAAGCTGTAATTTTCATCACTTGCTGCAGGGATGGTTGAATGAAGCTAAGGTGCCTGTAGCTTTTGTCACTGGGCGTCCAACTGATATTGGCTTACAGTTGGGCAAGGCCTGCTGTCCTTGAAGCAGGTAAGGGTAGAGGGGGAATGTTGTTATTTCTTCTGTTCCTTCATCTTCTTTCATTTCCCTCTTCCTTCCCTATCCCTCTCTTTCATATTCTCTACTATCTGTTCTATCTCTTTTCTCTTTTTCTCTTGGAGATCACAAGGGTTGACATGTTGTTGAACCCCAACACAGTCAGTGAATCATCACTTACTAACTCTATCATGTTGGAAAAATTTTGTGTAACTGGCTGAACCTGTGGCGTTGTTGCTAAAGTTTTGAAATTTCTTTTCCAAAAGCAATGCTCATGTTGAAGGATTTTGAAATTATCAAAATTGATTGTTTTGTGAGTAACTTTATAAATCTGTCATTCCTAAGTACTGTTGCTTTACTTATGAGGAAGTCTGGGGAGCTGAGTGATTTTTAACTTTTACCACTCTTTGGACTAATTCAGTTGATAACAAATTGATAGTATTTTTCTACTTTCCCAGAAAACAGGTTTTGACATTTCAGCAGAATATATATATCTAAGAACTGTTGGAGCTAGAGCCTCATAACTTGATGAATAGATTGGTAGTGATGAAAAGTTGACCTGATTAACTTTTGAATAAATTCTTTTTACCTTGTCTTATCTTTAGAGACAAGCATATGATTGGGGGCACAGTGTTTTACAAACACAATTTCTAGTTTCTCCACAAACATCTGTTCACACTTATATTGGTGCTATGGGGATGGTTGGGTGGTGCGCAGGGGTCATTTATCTTACATCACCGGGGCTTCCAACTGATATTGGCTTACAGCTGGGCAAGGCCTGCTATCTTTGTAGCAGGTACGGGTAGAGGGGGATGTTTTTATTTCTTCTGTTTCTTCACTTTCATTCCTGTTCCTCTTTCTTCCCTGTTCCTCTCTTTCATCTCCTCTACTATCTCTTCTGTCTCTTTTCTCCCTTTCTGTGGGAGACAACACAAAATGACCCACAAGGGTTGACATGTCGTTAAACCCCAACTTAATCAGTATATTTATACTCTTTTCCTTTTAGTTCGACATAACTGCCACAGTGAAGAGAAATGTCCCCCTTGTACTGAGCTGGTGAAGAAGATGTGCATGGGAGGTCATGAGGTAAATAACTGCCAGATTTAAGTCTGTGAAATATTGTTCAAATACAACTGACTCTTACTATCAGAATCTCAAAGGAAATCAAAACTGATGTTTAAGTCAGACTAAATAAAGGGCAATATTGGTTAAGTTTGCTATATGTTCATTACAGTTGAACTCTTTTATGTCAAAATACTGTAAATTAATGTTAAACCAAAAATTCCCTTTGAGATAACAGTAGTCTACTGAAGTTCTCTTTTCATTTTTGCAATTACAGTTGAATCTCGTTATCTCGACCCCTCTTATCTCGATCCTATCATTTATGTCGAACTGATTTCTAAGTCCCGATTATTTTCCCTATGTATTTATTGTATTTCAGCTTCGCGTATGTCGAATTACTTTTATGTCACACTTCGGCTGTCTCGTCCATCATTTTCCGTCCCTGAATATATTTTTCACAGTTTTTACTACCGCGTATCTCGAACTCGGACCATGACGAAGGAAAAAAAATGTAAGCAGCGGCACCGCCGGTCTCTCAGTTAATGAAAATCATAATAGGCCATTGATAAATAAATCAATATTTTAATTTTCCCCTTTGTCCAGGTAATTACAAACAACACAAACAATGTCTAAAATCCGTAATTATGAAATCACATGCGTGTCGAGTCGGGTTTGACACGCGGCGCTCAACACCGTCTCGTGTCATTGATTTCTAAGATAAAAAGCGGCCCAGAATAGTGTTATAGAAGATTAATCAATGAAGTTTCTTTAATTTATTGTTTAGATATGCTCTTCACTACTGAGTACTGTCCGTCTGAATGATATAGTGTCTTCAAGAAAAGTCAGTGCGCGACAGGTTCCGACTCAGATCAGCCTGTATTGATCAGGCTAGCTAAGTCTGAATCTTCGCTTGTTACTCTTTGGTCAGGCGGTGCTCTTTGGTAAGCCCAGATAAGGCTCATGCGTGGAAAATTCGTGGGCGTGCAGGCTGATCCGAGTCTTGGACAGTCGCACAGTCTTCTAATAGGAGTTGTGCACGGCCTCAAATAGACGAATCACACGTGGGTACCGATGTTAACTCTTCCGACCCTGTAGACTGGTACAGATACCGGCACAAATAGTGTAGGTCCAGATGATACGGTTCATAACGAGCTTTCTCTGCAGGATCTACAGTTTGCCACGCTGAGATGGTTCGTTTATGCCAGGGGAGATAATCCAAACTAGCTTACAGCTGCCGCTTAACATTGTAAGCGTTTTATGCGAAAGCGGAAACCAGTCAACTCTTTATCGAGTCGTCTATGCGAAGGGAGCTAATCCAAACCAGTTCATAACGTATAGCTAACACAGCCCGGAAACCAGTAATTCATTTATAGCTCATGGAAATCCAAATTTGCAGGAGTATTAAAAGACAACAAGAGACGTTTGAAATTTATAATTATTAACATTTATTGATGGTATTATTTCAAGAAAACCATTGCATCTCCTAAAACAAACAGTAACAATGCAAACTGAAGTACGCGTAAATTATTTAAATTGCCATATACATGTGCCTTCCAAGCAGGTTGAGTCGAACAGTCATCATACCTATGACGTCACAATATGGTTGTCTCGAACTACTGATAACTCGAACATTTTTGTCAGGTCCCGTGAAGTTCGAGATAACGAGAGTCGACTGTATGTTCCTTTAGAAGCTAGTATAAATAAAAAATATAGTATTTGGTTTTATTGAATAGTTTTGAAAATTTATTGACTCTGTCCGAGAAATTATACATGTTGCTTTTTGTATTTCTCTGACAATGTCATGTAGACCCTGAAATAACTGATGAGCACATGGTGTATGCTATAATGGAAAGATAAGAAAACATTTTTTGCTCAGATACATGGAAATCTCTTTATAATAAGAGTCATTATAGCATTGTTTTGGATATAACAGAGCTAAAGGATTAACCTCCAGATTGTTGTATCCAAATAAAAATGTATAGGTTATATAGAAATGACCATTTATGGTTAACATATTTGCTAAACCTTATCCTGCTGAATTCTGATATACACTGTATTTGCAAAAGTGTAGATCCAGATCAGTTGGCTTCTTCAGAAGCCAACTGATCTGGATCTGCACTGTTTGACATTAAGTATGTGAATTTATAGCAACAATCCAGATCAAGTAATCTGATTGGCTGTAAGTTGGAAGTGAGCGTGGCATCTTAATTTATTCAGCATGATAAGGGTTATGCTAACACAGGTTTTACTTTGGATCACAGCAGTAGTGTTATAGAGAAGTTATAAATGCTATATCTAGTGCAATGTTATTGTCATTATCACAGAAATTCTGCCATCTTCACTTTTACTCTACTATGTGCCCATTTATCTAGGTACAGCTACAATGCTTTTGAAGAAAGCATAAAACCACACTTTGCATCATCACCATGCACTAAAAGACTGTTTGGGCCACATCATGCACAAACATGTCTTCAGGCATATGAGGACAGCAAAGACCCAGATCAGACTTTGCATCCAGTCATCAGACTTTGCATCCAGTCAGTCTGATCAGGGCCGGCCTCGGTGGCTCAGTTGGATGCGCCGTCCGACTGGAGACCAGGAGGTCGCGGGTTCAAAACCCCGCCGAGGTCGGCAACATTCTCTCGTGGAGATTGATCATGAAATATTTTCTACGGTCATTCTCTCCCTTCCGCTGATTCAAGAAGGGCAGTTGTCAGTTTCTGGTGAAAGAATGTGCACAATACTGGTTAACCGCTTAGAGGACTAAGCCTGCCCAGTAAACGTGTGGTTAGGTAAACTGACCACGCTCGACATGACCCCATTGGGTTGACTGGGCCGTAAAACCTCAACACAAACAGTCTGATCAGGACCTGCACTGTCTGCTTATAGAATCATTGGGTACTGTAGATTATAACAACAGTATAGCAAAGTTCCTGAGCAGACTATATACAGTGAAACATTGTTACAACATTTGTTCCCAAAGAAGTTGCCATTAAAATGAATTTGCTATTGTACAGAATACTTAATGAGCAGATCGATATGTAAGAAACATCTTGTTTTGTTCTTATTTCCTCATAGAACATATGTTTTGGATATTTCTTAGAATTGCCTCATGGAGGCAATTCTAACAAATATCCAAAACATATGTTACTTTAAAGTCTTAAATACACTATTCTTGCATAATTTGTGACTAATTGTTACCTGTTGAATGAGTTTCCTGTCAGTCAAATTGTCATTACACTACAACCTCTGTATAACACGGTTCGTTATAACACGGTTTTGGATATAACACAGTTCAAAGATGGATCCCAAAAAATGTATAGATTTTATTGAAAAATGACCATAAATGGTCATTTTTCAATATAATCTATACATTTTTATTTGGAAATAACACAGTTGTTTAACTAACACAATTTATGGTATGGACCCCAACAATAGTGTCATAAAGAGGTTGTGGTGTATAATGATTTTTGTCATTGTATCGAGTGTCGGTATAAAGATGGTTGTCTGCACCTGTATCTCTGTTAGCTGATCTGCATCTTTACTGTTTGCATGTACCCCAAAGACACCTTTTCTCACAGCTCATTTTATCATGATTATATTACAAATGTTTATTTCAGGTCAGAGCGAACATTCCCTGCAACCTTCAAGATATCTCCTGTGGTATGCCGTGTCGAAAACCACTTCCGTGTGGCGAACATACCTGTCCTCGCACATGTCATAAGGTAAATGCTGGGCTTTGTACAGCACTTGAATAATCAGCGCAGTGAAGACTCAGTTGTTCAATTAAAAATATTTTATTTTATGTGTTGTTTTACTGATACTGCTCTCATGGCAGATTCAGCAGAATACAAACATTTTTTTTTTTTTTCATATTTATCCAGAAAATAGGTGTTGAAAGTTTTATGCAATTTGTGTTCTTTTTTTTTCTAAAAAAAAAAAAAAAAGGATGCTTTGATATCTTATGCAAACTGTCTCTTAAGGAGACAATTTGCAGGAAAGATCAAAGACTATTTAATGGGAAAAATAAAAATAAAATATTTAAAAATGTTGGCTGCATGTATTTTTTACCCACCATGCTAGACATTAATACTGTTACATAAAACATATATATCGCTATGGTATGGTATTAACAGTTGAGTCACTTGGAATAACAGACTTAATGATATATGCAAGCAGCAGAGACCCAGATCAGCCTATTTAAGACAAAAAATTTATTTAAATAGACATCTGAAAAAGTATATGTTTAGTGTATAAAGTGACATTTTCTATATTTTCGTAAATTTGTAATTTTTCATAAAAAAAAGAAGAGTTTTACCAAAAGTATTTTTTTTTCATGGGGAGCTGTTTCAGGGAAAAAAATCAATGATTGTTGTGTCATGAGAATCCCATGCAGAATCTGATTTTGCTGTAAATCAGACATCTAGATTTGTGAAAACAAGTTTATACATGTAATTGATCCCTAAAGCCCCATTTGAAATTATAGCAGGCAACATTCTAGAAAATTATTTTATTTTGAGGCTTGCTATTTCATGATTCATCCATCCAGGAGACAATTCACATTAAATGTCTCAATTTCTCAGAAAAATAAAGTATTTTAGAATGCCATCTGCTGCTGTTGTAAATGGAGGTTTAACTTTAACCCTCTCTGAGCTAATTCAGCAGAAGACAAATTGGTGATAATTTTCTTATTTTTCACAGAAAACAGGATTTGACATATGCAAATCGTCTTGGAGACAATTTGCATGAATCCTATTTTTTGGGAAAAATAAGAAAAATATTTCAAAATGTCATCTACTGAAAATTTTACTCAGAGTGCTAAGTGTTAAGAGCTAAATATCTTGACATTATAGGGTAGGTGTCTTGAAGAAGGGGAGGTATGTAGTCAGCCCTGTCAGAGGAAACGAGAATTATGTGAGCATAAATGTGCAGCACCCTGTCATGGAGAGGAGCATTGTCCCAGTACACCTTGTAAAGCTCAGGTAAGTAGTACGACTACTAGACGGCCTAGCGATTCGATTGGATGCGCGTCCGACTGGTGGTTAGGAGGTTGTGGGTTCAGCCCCCACCTGATCCATCATGAAAACACGCCTATATAATTTTGACCCCCTTAAACCCCAATTTTATATAGTAAAACTGGGGTTTACAGGGGTATACGCTATTTTTTTTATTTTGCTAAGAAACATAGATTGTGGGTACTCGTTAGAACTGCCTCAGTGAGGCAGTTCTAACGAGTACCCACAATCTATGTTTTGAGCAGGAATATGAAAAATATCAGAATTTTTTATCTGAAAATTTTTCTTTTATGGTTGTAAAATTTTCAATATATTTGAATAGGCGTATTTTCGTAATGAACGGCATTCTTTTATGGAGATAGATCATGAAATACTTTCTATGGTCATTCTCTCTCTTCCGCTGATTCAAGAAGGGCAGTTGTCATTTTCCGGCGAAAGAATGTGCACATTACAGTCGACTCGTTATCTGGAAATCCAAGGGACTCTATGAAACACTTCGAGTTATCCGTACTTCGACATATAAGATTTTGCGGAACTGAGGAAAACAATTGATCAAACAATCACCTTTAACAGAATGAATAGTTAAAAAGTTAGAGATATATTGAAAATATTGTGGAAAAGAGGAAAAATTGCTCCTTTTCCATAATATTTTGTTGCCTGTTGGTAGATCTCTGTGTTAAAACAGGCACCAGATTTTCACTTCGAGGTAAGCGGTTATTTGAGATAAGCGAGGTCGACATCACATAAGTTGACTGTACTTGTTACGGCTTAGAGAACTAAGACCGCCCAGTAAAAGTGTGGTATGGTAAACTGACTGCACTGGACTTGACCCCATTGAGTTGACTGGGACATAAAACCTCAACACAGGTATGACTGAAGATCCTCATAGCTCCAGATAAGGTGCTTTTTTCAATAAAACAAAATGATATTTTTGTGGCACCTGCATTAGCATGGGCAACTTAGGCCTGCAAGTTTCTGTCCCTTCATTCATCTGTGCACTTACGTCCATCCTAGTATTCACCCTGGCATCCACTCTAAATGAAGCCTACAAACTGGAAAACTTTACAGTTAGTTTCACTTCACTAACTGTTTTTTATCTCACTGACCTAAACAAGCATGTTTCTGGCGAAAGTATGTGCACAATACTGGTTAACAACTGTTTTCAAAAAGAAATAAAAGTGTGTATACCCCCTCTTATATGGAGCTTCGGATGTGAGCATTATCTTCCAAAAATAATGTCCTATAATGAATAACATTAAAATGAGGCTCCAGCATAGTACAGTCAAATCTGTATTAAGCAAGCACCTATGGGAAAGCCAAAAACTGATTGCTTTAGACAGGTGCTTGCTTAATTCAGGTAGATTTCCACTTCTTTGCCTTTATTGGGATCTGAATTAGTGTCCTTTAAAGGCAGGTAATTGCTTAATACAGGTGACCTTTAGGACAGGTTTGACTGTAATGCCTATACTGCTAAAATGTTTCAGTAATGGAGTGCAGAATTTTACTTGCTAGATTAAATTTAATGATGGAGAAAATAGTGATTAAAGGGAATTTGCAAGTATACTCTCCTCCAAAAGAAATAAATCTGACTTGGAATATGTGCTTCTCTTCTCTTTGGGGGCTACTTTTAAAGGAAAGAATTTGCTCCCGCTTGAACAAATTCTTTTCTTCAAGAGTAGCTCACACTGTTTGAAAGGTTGCAGACACTAGGGAGGCAAGTACCTTTTGAAAAAAGTTATCTCCCTTCGCAAAATTATGGCAAAGTCTTTCAGGTATAGCCATTCACGTCAGCCTGCCTTGCAACTTACATGAAAGCTTCTTGATTTACAGAGGCATTCTTTGAGAATATTTATCTGATTAGTAACTTAGAGTATTATGTCCCACCACTTAAGGGGAGGGGGACATTTTGTTTCTGGTACAGATCCCATTGGTATTGTTGTCAGAGTCACACATTTTTGTCTGCATAATATCTTGTGAAACAGTTGTTGGATTCTTAACAAATTTTTGTGTATATATATATTTTTGACATAACAAAAACCTGATTAGATTTTGGTGACCTTGACCTAATTTTCAAGGTCACAGCAGTACAAAAACTGAAAATTTACGGTGGGGGTGGGGTGACATCTGATTTTTCTGAAAACACTGTTACTAGTTTTTTTTTTCTGTCCTCTAGGTAACAGTAAAATGTCCCTGCGGCCACAGAGAAAAGAAGATGATGTGTTCTGTTGGCGGCCAACAAGATGTGGAGAACTATCAAAAGTAAGTCAGTCATGTCTTTACTAGTCAGTACAATATTAGCCAGTGCACGACAAAACCTACAATAAGATCTGTGTGACCAGCAAAGACTCAGATCAACCTGTATATAGACCCAGTATGGAAGTGGTTCTTGTTTATCCGTCTTGGATAGCTTGGAGGCTGTAGAAGGCATATGCCATCAGCAAAAACTCTGATCAGACTGTGGATGCACCAGCTGATCTGAGTCTTCAATGGTCGCACAAATCTTATTTTAGGTTTTGTGCACTGGCTCATATTTTGTTATACTGCATCAGATATTTTATTTCTAGGAATATGAATATATAATAAAAAAAAAAAAAAAAAAAAAAGGTATGAGAAAAGTCCAAGGAGTGCCACAATCACAAACCGCAGCCCTTCCCAGACACCAAGAGGAAGAGGAAACCAACAAAACCAAACAAGCACAAATTGAACAAATGTACAAAAAGCACTAAGATTAGCCATCTCTTCTCCAAGCCAGTCAGTCGCAATGCTAAAAGGACTGAAAAACACAAGAACAAAACAAAACAAGGTAAGACATAAAACAAATCGCCTCATAGAATAAACCACAAAGCAACAAAGAGCAAGATCAACACTGGGACCACCGCCTTAGAACGGTCAGTAGAATAAACCACCGGGGAGGTTTAAAGCACTTTTGCAGCTAGCCAACTTCAACTGGGTCCCGATGCTACTCTTAATACAGAAATACATAAAAATTCAGTTCACATAAGTTCTCCTAACTCAGTCAATACCAATACATCAAAGCGAAATCATAAAAATCAAATTAATCACTATAATAAACAAAGACGAGTACTCATGGCTAATTCTACTGTATGTCAGAATAAGTCATAGACATGTCCTTAGTACACCACTTCTCGACAAAATTGCAATGGTCATCATTTTTAGGTTTCTGCTCATTAATGAACATAACAAATAAAAACATACAGATTCTTTATTTTATGAGGAAAGGGAGCTTATAAGCGGGCTAAGCATGTCCTTTTCTGTTATCTAAGAAAATGTATTCATAAAAAAAAAAAAATTGCACCTTGATAATTTTAACCTTTTCACCCCTGTAGACAAGGTCAGATACTTTTGCAAACAGCGTAGATCCAGATGAGATGGCTCATAATGAGCCATCTCATCAGGATCTACGCTGTTTGCTGTTTTGTTCTTGATTTACAACTGTCACCCTTTTGATAGCAATGATGGTGTCTGAATGCAGAGATGGAAGAGTAGATTATGGCTGCCCAATGGGAAAACGTGTCTTTGGGCATATGTGGACAGCGAAGGCTCAGATCAGCCTGCACATCCGTGCAGTCTGATCAAGGCCTTCCCTGTCCACTTACAAAATCATTGGATACTATAGAATGTATGAATGGAGAGAAAAGACCCAGATGAAACTTCACTCATGCACGTGATGATCTTAATCTGCACATTTTGAGCATGTTCAAAGGCAGTTTTTTGCTTGGCGCAGCCCATTTCAGAATATCAAGGTTGAAAGGGTTAACTTCATGGCAACCAGGGCCCAGTTGTTCAAAGCGTCTAGCTTAATGAGCTTGTTAGTGGTCAAAATGTCAACTGTTCTAGTAGGTACAATACCACATTCACAGATATTTTTGCTGAAAAAGTGTGAGTAAAATGCAAAAATTACTCACATTTTTTCAGCAAAAAAATTAGCATATATGCCATATTTAACAAAGTTTTAACAATATGTTAACTAACTACATTGTTAGTTTTGAACAATTGGGCCCAGAACCATCAGAAGTAAAATCCCTGAAATAACTGCCACCACACCTCAAGTTTTGTTTCTCTCCACTTGATTTTTTTTTCTCTGGCAAAACCTTATATAAAGTGGACAATTATGTTTTGTTTTGTTTTATAGAATCACTATGCAGAGTTTAGCAGACAGTATTCAAGGAATGATGGGATGTAATTCCGTCAATATCAACAAATTTAGCAAGACTGGTGGTGGTAGAATGTAAGTATTATATGGTCCAGGGTCCCCAGCTCGGCAATATAACTTCATTGAGATTGATCATGAAATAATTTTGACAGTCATTCTCCTCTTCTGCTGATAAAGAAAAATCAGTCGTCAGTTTTCGTTCAAAGTAAGTGCACAAAGTACTGGTTAACTCTTTAGGACTAGGACAAGGCCTTCCTAGGAAAAAGTATGAGTAATTTAACTCACTGGCTCAGCGCAACCTTAACTGTTGACTGGGTCGTAAAGCTCCAAATCAAACCAAAACCAAGTACACTACAACCTCTTTATAACACGGTTCGTTATAACACGGTTTTGGATATAACATGGTTCAAAGATGGATCCCAAAAATGTATAGATTATATTGAAAAATGAGCATAAATGGTCATTTTTCAATATAATCTATGCATTTTTTGTTTGGCTATAACTAGGTTGTTTAACTAACATGGTTAATGCTAAGGACCCCAACAGTAGTGTTATAAAGAGGTTGTGATGTACTGCATATATATGGTAAATGTTCTAAATCTAAGTTTTCATATGCCAGATTGTCTGATAAAATGGCATATGCAAACAGTGCAGACACAGATCAGACTGCTCCTTGGAGCAGTCTGATCAGTCTATACCATTTGCTTTTTTGAAATTTAGGACATTTACTATAACTACCCTAGAATTCAGGTAGAAATAAGAGAAATAACTAACTTTGCAAAGGGAGTGTGTTAAAATGGTTGTCATTTCCTGCAGCAGTTCATTATGCTTGATACATGTAGTTAACTCATTTGTCACATCTAGGTATACAGAGAAAAGCCCACTCTTGGTAAAGCTGAGGTAATTTCTTCCTTTTGCAAACTGTTGGACATAGTGTGAATTATTTCCCTAAAGAAATCTAGGTAAGGGAAATATGCATTTTTACACAGGAAGGCAGTTTTAGGAATATTTCTGGCCAATAGATATCATTGGCCTTTTGAAGGAAATTCTTGTAAAAATTAGGTATACAACAACACTTCCCCATACCTTTACATTATAAAAAGGCCCAGTCCCAAGAAGTAGGGGCCTTTTGGAAAAATAATGGGCCTTTAAGCACAGAGCCCCTTCCAGAAATATCCCTGCAGTTTATATGGTTTCCTTTGCAAAATTGGTATTTTAGCCCTTAAAACACCAAGAAAACCTGCATCTGAAAATGTCGTCTGTTTGTCGTCTGCTGAATATTCTTGCAAATTATTTAAACCTGTTTTATGCATACAGGCAAAAAGTGTGGACCCAGATCAGACTGCTCCTAAAGGAGCAGTCTGATCTGGGTCCACATTGTTTGCAGGAATAACTTTTAAATTCACAAGCAGATGACAAAGCAGACGACAATTGTTGTGATATGGTTTAACGGTTAATTGTCAAAGAAGAAGCGTCTGGGTGGCTGAGTGCTCCCTCTTTGGGTCAGGAGGTCCCAGGTGAGAATCCCGCTACAAGCGGAATTGAGCTCATGACTGTACGGTGCTTCATTGCGCAGAGGCTTTCATTATCACCTTTGGGTTGGTGGGTGAGGCAAAGGTGTCGTGTATCTTATGTCACGAAGGCATCCAACTGATATTGGCTTACAGTTGGACAAGGCCTGCTGTCCTTGCAGCAGGTAAAGGTCCTCTCTTTCATCTCCTCTACTATCTCTTCTATCTCTGTTCTCTCTTTCTTTTGGAGATGATACCAAGGGTTGACATGTCGTTAAACCCCAAAATCATTCAATCATTATCAGCCTTCCATTGTCTGGATATGTCTTAAAATAATTCTGAAAGGGATGTAACCAAAACATTGTTATCATCGTCCTTGTCAAAGTTATTTCAGCACTTTGCAAAATTGACTCCTTAGGAAACTATTTGCAATATCTTCATTCTCCGTGCATTTACAGAAAATAAACCTATAGTTAGGTGTTGGGAAGTAATATTGTTCATACTCCAATGAACACATTGATCCACGCGAAGTTACATGATCTTTACTTGACGTCAAAATAAACATGGTTCTCTACAATATGATTAGACAATGGTGGCATTATGATGTCAATGACCCTGTTCTACTGTAAATAGGAAAACTGCATGCAATTGTTTTCTTGTTTCAGTTTTAGTCATCGAACCAGATTCTTTCATCAAATAGTGGATGGAAAATAATATAAATACATAAAGAAATAAAGGCAATTTATTTTAACCCTTGTCCTTCTGAACCTGGATATACCCTGCCTTTGCAAACAGTGTAGATCCAGATCAGTTGGCTTCTGAGGAAGCCAACTGATCTGGATCTGCATTGTTTGCCATTAGGTATGTGAATTAATAGCAACAATCTGGATCAAATAATCTGATTGGCTAAAAATTAGAAAAGGGAGTGGCATCTTAATTTATTCAGCAGGACAAGGGTTAACGTGCATTGAAGAATGAACAACATTGGGTTGCGAGCAAAGTTTACTTGAACCCCTTCGGGGTTCACTTTCTTTGCTTGTGACCCGCCCGATGTCGTTCATACTTAAATAAATGTTAAAACAATTACACCACAACCTCTATAATTCTATTGTTGGGGTCCATAGCATAAATCATGTTAGTTAAACTACCGTGTTATATCCAAACAAAAATGTATAGATTATATTGAAAAATGACCATTTATGGTCATTTTTCAATATAACCTATACATTTTTGGGATCCATTTTTGAACTGTGTTATATCCAAAACTGTGTTATAATGAACCATGTTATAAAGAGGTTGTAGTGTACCTACATTTCTTAATGAAATGTGAAATCCTGTTGTATGGGAAGAAAACATCTAATTAATTTTGTAAAGGTTAATATGTGTGTCCTATTATCCAGAATTAATTATAATTCTAGACAGCAATGACCCAGATCAGACTGTACAAATGTTGAGTCTTGTATGGGACTACATTACCTTTTCTTGTTTTACCAGCTGAACTGGAGTACCTTTTCTTGGTTCCCAGTCAAACGTGGGTTCTTGTTATTTATTTGTTCACAGTTTGGAGTGTAATGAAGAGTGTGCTCTGCTGGAGAGAAATAAGAGGTTTGCCCTGGCTCTAGAGATACAGAATCCAGACCTCAGTGCTAAACTTGGAAACCCAACTTACAGTGACTTCCTCAAAGATTATGCCAAGTATGTACTTTCATAATTTATACAATAGAAAAATAGAAATGAAATTGCAGAGAAAAAAACAACAAAAAAAAAACAAAAAAACACAAAACATGCCTTCCTGAGTCATAGAATGAAGAAGAGATTAGATATAAACAATGATTAACCCTTAGCACTCTGGGTAAAAATTTCAGCAGACGACATTTTGAAATATTTTTCTTATTTTTCCCAGAAAACAGGATTTGACATTTCATGCAAATTGTCTCCTGAGGAGACAATTTGCATGAAATGTCGAATCCTGTTTTCTAGGAAAAATAAGAAAAATATCATCAGTTTGCCGTCTGCTAAAAATGCCCAGAGAGTGGTAAAGGTTAAGCAAAACAGGACAACCGGAGTAACTTAGATATAAAGGAATGCAGAAGAGCTGCAACAGAGGAGCTGCATTGGAATGGAAAAAAAACTGGGTTGCATGCAAGGAGAAGGGCTTAAACTAGTTTTATTTACATGGAACCTCACCATTAATTCTAACACAGCTGTGAATTACAAACTTGTTCTGGGCGCTTAGCTGTTATCTACTGCATCAGTGAAACATTCCAGAAAATGCATATAATCAAAATCACAATGAAACAGTGTCAGTCTGAAACCAGAGCAAAAGAAAGCCAAAAGTAGGACCTGACCACAGACACCACCTTTCTGAAACTATTTTTAGGAAGCCACCCTGCATAGAACTCTTGTTTTGGATGCCCTTGATAAAACACCTGTATGCAAAATATGCAAACACTAAATGTTAAAAACCAGGCTAGCTCCAGGTAAGAGGGTTGTAAAGAGAAAAACTTATGTATATAGTGAGTACTCTAATTTAGCATTGCCATGGCAAAGCATTACTGCTAAGAACCAACACTTGCACAAAAGAAAAAGACCCTGTGCAATTTCTGAACCAATAAGGCCCTGTTTTGCTGCCAAAATTGTTAATATTTTATTTTTCTATGAAAATGTGTTATGGATACTCCCCGAGGCACTTCTTATATCCAAAATATGGTCTATTGTAAGGAATGGAAGGCTAAAAACTTTCAAAAGTCTGGCAACAAGAAGCATCTCTGAAGTTGGGCTCCATGGCACAGTCAGTAGTTAGTCTAACTGGAGATCCAGGAGTCGCAGGTTCCAATTCTAGCATGGCCATATAACTATAAAGGGGAAAAATTCATACTGTCCATAATATTAATAGTTTCTGTTTTCCAGCAGTAAATAATGGCTGATCTAACAATGTTTCCATATATATATACAGTCGACTCTCGTTATCTCGAACTCCAAGGGACTCTATAAAATACTTCGAGATATCCGTACTTCGACATATCAGATTTGCGGAACTGAGGAAAACAATTAATCGAACAAACACTTTTAACAGAATGAATATGTAATTTGACTCCTAAGTTAGAGATATATTGAAAATATTGTGGAAAAGAGGAGAAATTGCTCCTCAGGAGCAATTTCTCCTCTTTTCCGCAATATTTTGTTGTCTGTCTGTAGATCTCTGTATTAAAACAGGGACCAGATTTTCGCTTCGAGATAAGCGGTTATTCGAGATAAGCGAGTTCGAGATAACGAGAGTCGACTGTATTGTATTATTAAAGGTAATATCTTGTACTTTTCAGGCAATTCCCTCAGTTTGTTGCTGGAGTAGAAAAATCATTGGCTGAATTAGTCCAGACAGCTAAACAGGTATGTACTGTCATTCAGTAGTTCAATCAGGAAAGCATACCTATATAATTTTGACCCCCTTAAATTCCACTTTTATATAGTAAAACTGGGGTTTACAGGGGTATACATTATTGTTCTTATTTCTGCTCAAAGACATAGATTGTGGGTACTTGTTAGAACTGCCTCATCAAGGCGGTTCTAACAAGTACCCACAATCTGTATTTTAGCAGAAATAAGAAAAATATCAGAATTTTTATCTGAAAATTTTCAGTTTTTGGTGGTAAAATTTTCAGTATATTTGAATAGGCATGTTTTCGTAATGCCACATCTCTGTTTCCTCTCCACTACTAGCCCTTCTATCCTTTTTCTACCGTTCCCTTGAAGACAACTCAAAGTGACCCACATCGGTTGATGTGTTGTTAAGCAAGAATTCAAACATATTTTTTTTTTTTTTCATAAAATTCATCTCTGAAAACCTTAATGATTTGGGATAAAAAGAACTTGATTATAAAAATTGATACTATTTTTGAATCAAAACAAATTTTTCAAGAGTCATTAGAATTGTCTTTATCAAAGGACATTCCAGTGAGTACCCACAAGATACTGTCTTAAAAAATATTGGGACACATTAACTTTTTACTATAATTGTCCTAAATTTAAACAACACCAATTTACTACCAGTTGATATGTCTAATAACTGCTGAATGAGTGACAAATAGTGTAGACCTTAATCAGATGCTGCATACTGCAGCATCTGATCTGGGTGTACACTTTTTACACACTTGTCTCTCTCAATACATAGGGTTATTATGGTAGGTCTTGATGCAAAATTAAAACATGCTGAATTATTGTCCTACCAGGACTGTATGCATAATGTGACATATTTGAGCATAATCTTACACTGCTACTGGTTTTATTTTCAGTCAAAGCAGGCTTCCAGAAGTCATTCATTCCCGATCATGAGCAGTAATCAGAGGCGCTGTATACATGAACTGGCTGAGCACTATGGGTGTGAGACACAGAGTTATGATTATGAACCAAAGAAAAATGTTGTGGCCACTGCCCCAAGGTAGTATGATACAATAATTACTATTAATATACTATTAACCCTTGTCATGCTGAATAAATTAAGATGTCACACCCACTTCTAACTGTCAGCCAATCTGATCCATGTTTTTGATACAAATTCACATGCTGAATAACAATCAGTGCATATCCAAGAAGTCAACTGATCTGGATCTACACTGTTTGCAAAGACAGGGCATACCCAGGTTCAGCAGGACTAGGGTTTAAATAATGTGCTAAATGGATCATTTATGGACAGTAAATTTAAGGGGACTGGTTACCCTTGGTAGGTTTTTCACCATTTTCTTTTTTTTTTTTTTTTTTTTTTTTTTTTTTTTACAAAGGAGACAACTGTTATTACTTCCTGTTTTCATTCCTGATCCCAAAATCCCTTTTGGAAGGGGCCTATTCTAAAAGGAAAGAATTTGCTCACCATGGGAGCAGATTCTTTTCTCTTTGAGTAGACGACTTTAAGGAGATAAAAACAATTTTGAAAGAGTTACTTTCCCTGAACGTGTATTCATTCTCCTTTTCAATAAATGGTTAAACCTCAAATACCTGTGAATTAGATATTGTACTACTAGAACAGTTAACATTTTCAACACTTACGAGCACATTAAGGTTGATGTTTTGAACAACGGGGCCCTGGATTACAGCTTTAGGCTGTCTCTAAAGTTTCATTGTGTTCTGTCACCTCATAAAACAGTGATGTTACAATAGTACTGAGAACAAGAAAATAGCAAAGTTTAAGATAAGGAGCCTTTTTCATTCCAAAAGCTATTGAAATTTTTCTTATTTCACCACAGAAATGTGTGTAAGTACTAGTGCTCATTAGAAGTGCCTCATTACATAAGTTTTCATGGAGAAATAAGGAAAATATTTTGTGGATACCCTCTCATATCTGGAGCTGTGTTCTTATTTTACCCCCCTCCCCCACAACCTTTGTTTGCAAACTTTGTTTGCGGGGGCAGAGTATACTGTTTCCACATTGTCCGTCCATATGTGCGTCCATGTGTCTGTCCAGGTCGCTGGTTTTTTCCTAATATCTTGAAAACGCAGTGATGGATACTCATCAATTTCTGCAGAAACATTGATATCAATAAGATGTACCTACATAAGAAAAAGTACAGGCTAGGGGCCAATTCTCTTGTTTGAAGTGATTTTATTGTACTTTAATATGTTAAGGGTTAGGATACTTCACTCCTTATCATATTATCCTAAAATTTGAAAAGTTATTTACTACCTGTTGATGTGTCTAAAATAGTGCTGGATTAGGCGGCCTTGGTGTCTCAGTTGGATGCCTACCAGTGATCAGGAGATTGCAGATTTGACCCCCGCCAGGTCAGCAACATTCTTTTCTGAAGATTTGGTCATGAAATATTTTCTATGGTCATTGTCTCCCTTCTGCTGTTTCAAGAAGGGCAGTTGTGAGTTTCTGGTGAAAGAATGTGCACAATACTGGTTAACCGCTTAGAGGACTAAACCTGCCCAGGTAACTGACTGCACTTGACATGACCCCATTGGGTTGACTGGGCAGTAAAACCTCAACACAAACAAAATGCTGCATTAGTGGCAAACAGTGTAGACCCTGCATTCTGCAGCTTCTGATCTTGGTCTACTCTGTTTTCTCATGCCTATCTGTCCCAATATTTAGGGTTATTACAGTAGTCATATTTTATCCGAGAGTGTTTCAATTATTTTAGAAAAAAAAAAAAAAAAAAAAAGAAATACAAGCTTTCTTGTTGATATTTAAATTGTATATTTTTGTCTGTTTAGGGACAAGTGTTGGCTCCCATCTGTGACACTTACAGCCCTGGTGCAGAGAGAACTACATCCCAGAGCCCCACCACCAATCCCACATGTCCACAAGGAGGAAGTGTTAAGGTAATTATGAAAAGATTCTATTGTCAAGTAAAAAACCTGTTAAGCTTAGAGACCAATCAATGTATAAATGTTTGCAAACCAAAGTAAACCTTTCCACAGGATGTACACTGCTTCTCACTCTATACTTTATGTTAAGCAGTGTTTTAAAATCCAAAAGTGGAATAATCCAGTTTATTTGTCTAGAGGCAGTTTTTAGACAGGCCTGGGCCCAGTTGTTCAAAGCGTCTTTAGCTTAACGAGCTCGTTAAGGGTCATTTCGTTAACTGTTTTAGCGGATTCAATGTACAATATTCTGAAATTTTTTGCTGAAAAAATGTGAGTAGCTTTTGCATTGCAAAAGCTACTCACATTTTTTCAGCAAAAAATTTCAGCATATTTGCGTATCACTCGATTAAAATTTTAACGAATCGTTAACTAACGACTTCGTTAGCTTTGAACAACTGGGCCCTGATTTGAATGAGTTCATTTACCTTGACTGTAAAATGAGCCACACCATGAGGAAAAGGCTTCTTGGACTTTCTGTTCACTCAGTCTTTCAGTAATAATAATAATAATAATAATCGACTTTATTTATAGAGGATAACACATTTAGTAAACTAGTACTAATCTTCCATGTGGCCCTCTTTTTTCCTGGGTAGAAACCAGTACTTAGCAATGTGGATAAAGTCTCTTGCTCAAGGAAACAACACTTGATGTTAGTGGGGATTGAACCCGGTACCTCTCGATCTCGAGTCCGATGCTTTACCACTGCACCACAGCGCAGTACACATGTCCAATCCCTTAGTGATGTCTCACGTCTCGATCTTTGGCTCAAGTTGACCCTTGACCTACCACTTACGTAAGCGAACAGTACAGGTTCTGGCAAGACTGCTCATATATGCAGGCTTGTCTGAAACTTTGCTATTTGCATAAGCTATAATGGCTCATTTTTATACCCCGCCACACGATAGTGGCAGGGTATCATGGTTTCACGTTTGACATACGTGTGTCTGTCCATCCATCAGTCGTACGTCCGTCCGTCGGTCCGTTTTTCGTTTCCGGATGATAACTTGAGTAAACATCAACTTATTTTCACCAAACTTGGTATGTGCATTGATATTGTAGAGATCTGGTTTGGGATTGCTAATGGGCGAATTTCGTCAAATTTTGACAGAGTTATCTGCCCGAATGGATGGGTATTATAGTTCTTGTTTTGTTTGTGTTGAGGTTTTACGGCCCAGTCAACCCATTGGGGTCATGTCGAGCATGGTTAGTTTACCTAACCACACGTTTACTGGGCAGGCTTAGTCCTCTAAGCGGTTAACCAGTATTGTGCACATTCTTTCGCCAGAAAGGGTATTATAGTTTAACATTTTTATTTCATGATACGTTTCAAATGATTTTTACTCTGCGGTCATTTTACCACTTCCAGTGATTCTGGAAGGGAAGTTGTCAGTTACTGGCAGTAGTATGTGCACAAAGTACTGGTTTACAGCGTTGAGATCTAAGCATGCCCAGGAAAAGAGTGATCATGTTAACTGACCAGCACAACATGACCTTAACAGTGTTGATGTGGCCATAAAATTCCAACTCAAGTTAAATCAAAGTTCAGTTTCCTACTTGGCCAGTTGATGTGCCTAAAACCCTGGGCCCAGCTATTCAAAGCATTGTTAGCTAAACAAACTTGTTAGTTGTCAAAATGTTAACTGTTCTAGTAAGTGCACTATCTAATTCACAGGTATTTTTGCTGAAAAAATGTGAGTAGCTTTTGCAAATGCAAAAGCTTTTCACATTTTTTTTTCAGCAAAAATATTAGCATATATGCAGTATTTAATGATCAAAGTTTAAATGATAGGTTAACTAATGGCATTGTTAGTTTTGAACAACTGGGCCCTGTTGATGTGTGGCAAATAGTGTAGATCCTTATCAAACCTCATTTAGCACCAGTCTGATCTGAATTTACACTTTTTGCTTTAAAGCGTATGCCTGACAAAGAATTTAGGGTAAGTAAAGTGTACTTAGTTTCCATTCTGTACTTTACAGACAAAACAACATGGCTGCCAAGCAGTCCACCAGTCTCATAGGTAACACGTCAGACCCTGCCCCCAATGCCTGGCACACTGTTGGGAAGAAATCAAAGTCTACCAAAGCTTCTACTACCTCTAGACTGGACAGGTTCGACCTCGGTTTGGACAAACCAGATTACACTAAGCTCAGCAAGGAAACAAAAGATGCTCTCAAGGCAGAACCTGTAGTGGATTATTTTGATTTCACTTTTACTTAGCAGAAATCAGTGCATGTGTATATAGGGAGGTATATTACGAGATACCTAAAATAAGCAGAGAATCAGAGATGGTCATGAAGGAACTGTGATCTTCAGTTACTGGTGGTAGGAGCCACAATAAGCCAAATAGGTGGTACCCTAACCCATTTATGCCTATAGTTCCCAAAAAGGGACACTGGCAAACAGTATCAGAGCTCTCACTAGGATTTCAAAAACAAGAGTTCAGGACTCATATCTTGAAAAAAGTAGGAGTCCCACTGGAAAAAGTGGGAGCCCCATCCCGAAAAGTGGGAGTCCCACAAATTCACTCATTTCACTCAGAGTAGTAGTATATTTAATAATTCTTTGATGGACTGATTTTAATTAAATTGAGACAATGTAACTCAGTCATCTTTATTTCTTTCAAAAACAATACCTGTGTAGATGCAAATTAATGCTGAATTACTACAGTAAATGTTCTAAAATGTCCTGGAATAACAAGAAGTACAGACCTAGATCTGATGTATCCTATATCAGTCTAATGCAGTCGGAACATTGATTGTACTGTTTGCTCTCATGTCTTATTCCAGAAACTGTTAACACCGTACAAATTATTAGGACATTTACTGTTGCAAGCTCCAAAAGCACATAGTTTATAGCACATTTGAATTGTAGTAGCGAACGGTTTTCCACGGGTAAACAATACGTCATTTGTTTGTCCGAAACTTGCAACGGTTTATGAAGTTTGTCATATCAGGTACAAAAGCATGGGGACAAGAATGAAAGCTGTCACGTTTGTCATCTGCAATGCGTAACTTTCGGACAAACAAAGCTATTTATAGTTCAGTACCTATATAGAATCATTCCCTTTTTTCATAGGAAAAAAAAAAAAAAAAAAAAAAAAATACAGAACAAAAACTCAGTAAATAAAACATAACACGGGTATTAGAATATTCTTTATACAGTTGGTATGGGTATTTTGGCATTTTGACGTTATAACACAAACACATACATAAGAAAGAATAAAGAAAAACGAAGAATTTAGCTTCCATGTTTATGTTGCTCAAATCGCAAACAAAAGCAATTAAAATTATTTTCTCTGTCATCCCTAATCAACCGAAGTCTGAAGTCGGTAACTTGACATGCAGTTCCGATGTTGTTTACATCACTTACCTGTTTTTTCACCTTTAATTATGCTACTGATTAAATGTTAGTTTGTTATTATCAAAACAGCATGATTTGAAAACGATTATCCGATTCTTGCGTAATTACTTTAATCATATTGTTTGCACATCAGTAATCCTGTCTATCACCATTCACACTTTGCTTCACTACACACTACACATGGTCTGAGTTACCGGATTTGTCAACACAGTATGACATCGGATCACGCCTCCTTGGCTCAGTAAGTGTGGCACGGTAGAATCAAAGCGCTTTTGATCTGTGGGTGTTTATTTGTCTCTCAGCTCCTGGATTTTTGATGCGGGCCGACAAAAAAAAAATGTGTATGGGGGAATCCCTCATGGTGAAACATGCATCCTCGGGGGGGAAAGTTTGCATCCCGGTACGCGCAATCCTGCTTTTCTGAGAGCTCTGAGTATAGACCCAGATCAGGGTCTACACTGTGTGCATAAAGTTAAGAATATCCTACAAAACTTGGTAATAATAAAAACTAACCAGACACCCCCTATATAGGAAATAAATTTGTCCGAAGAGTTGATGTAGAAGAGTCCACTCTGCATAAATTTTTTAAGGTGATTGGATGCTGGTGGAGGAACGTTTTGCTTTTGGGTTGTCCGCTTGTCACGCTTTTCTTATGAGCAAGATATTTTGATTACTGTTTGAGGTAGGGCCTTGAAACTTGGTGAGCATACAGGGGCTGGAAAGTAGATCAGCTGATTAACTTTTTAAAAACATCAGATTAATTTTGTGAGAGTTATGTTCCTTTTTAATTCTCGGCCTCGGTAGCTCAGTTGGATGCCCCATCCGACTGGAGACCAGGAGGTCGCGGGTTCAACCCCCGCCGAGTTCGGCAACATTCTTACGTGGAGATTGATCATGAAATATTTTCTACGGTCATTCTCTCCCTTCCACTGATTCAAGTTAGGTAAATGACCGTGCTCGACATGACCCCATTGGGTTGACTGGGCCGTAAAACCTCAACACAAAGAAACATTTTGTAGGGACAAGCCTATAGTTAGCAGCATAGTGTCTTACAAACACACATTCTAGTTTTGAAAGGGAGATGCCTGTATAGACAGTAATTTTCTTTCCTAGTATTTGAATCCTTTCAAGAAGGTCAGTTGTCGGTTTCTGATGATAGAATGTGTACAATACTCGTTAACGGCTTAGAGGACTAAGCCTGCCCAGTAAAAGTATGGTTAGGTAAACTGACTGCGCTTGACATGACCCCATTGGGTTGACTGGGCAAAAAAAAAAAAAAAAAAAAAACATGGGGGAACACATCTATCCTGTGAGAGTAGCCCCTCCGACCCACCACCACCAGTGATGTAAGAGGTATATATTTCCTTGTAAGAGATATTTCCCTTGAAGGTGTGTCCATTCCTCTTAACCTTTGTCATGCTGAATAAATTAGGATGCCACACCCACTCCTAATTTACAGCCAATCAGATTACTTGTTCCAGATTGTTGCTATAAATTCACATTCTTAATGGCAAACAGTGCAGATCTGAAGAAGCCAACTGATCTGGATCTACTCTGTTTGCAAAGGCAGGGCATATCCGTGTTCAGCAGGACAAAGGCTAACAACAAAGTCCTTAAACTGCAGTCTGAAAAAGGATGTTGCGCCTGATGTTTATCAGTTGGACCACATCATGCGAAAACGTCTTCAGGCATATGCGGACAGCAAAGGCCCAGATCAGATTACACATCTGCGTAGTCTTCACTGTCCACTAACAGTATCATTGGATACTACAGAATGTATGAATGGAGAGCAAAGGCTGGATGATTCTTTGTGCAGATGCAGGATGCACCCCCATTCATTAGTAGTGAGGACTTTGAAGGTGAGAAACAAAGACCCTGGCTAGGATGTTTGCCCAGGTTTATTTTGACACTTGGTGTTTTTTTGTCACAGTACGAATTAAGCTTCATCTGCTTGAGGCAGCATCACATTATAACATGTATATTGCTTTAATCATTGCATATTTGTAGATAAGAGGAAAATGTACTGATCAGCTTGTACACCACAACCTCTTTATAACACTATTGTTGGGGTCCATAGCATAAACCATGTTAGTTAAACAACCGTGTTATAACCAAACAAAAATGTATAGATTATATTGAAAAATGACCATTTATGGTCATTTTTCAATATAATCTATACATTTTTGGGATCTATTTTTGAACCGTGTTATATCCAAAACCGTGTTATAACGAACCGTGTTATAAAGAGGTTGTAGTGTATCTCTCAGATACAGACAGAGAAGCCCAGGTCAGTCTGATCAGAGCCTTCTCTGTTTCATGGATAGAGTCATAGTTCATCATCAGGTGCTTTCTTCAATAAAAAAAAAAAAAAATATTTTTTTTTGATTTTTTTTTTTTAATTTATCCATAAAAACATATTTTATGGGTACTCATTAGAAGTGCCTCAGTGAGGCACTTCTAATGAGTATGCATATAACGTATGTTTCATTGCATCTATTAGCCGTCCTTGGTGACTTCCAACTGGTGATCAAGAGATAGGGGGTTCGACTGCCACAGGTTGGCAACATTCTTTCATGGAGATGGATCACAAAATATTTTCTACGGTCATTCTCTCCCTTCGCTGATTAAAAAAAGAAGGGCATTTATCAGTTTCTGGCGACAGGATGAGCACAATACTGGTGAACGGCTTAGAGGACTAAGCCTGCCTAGCAGAAGTGTGGTTAGGTAAACTGACTGCTTGACATGACCCCAATGGGCTACTGGGACATAAAACCTCAACACAAACAAAACAAAGCAATAAAAAATCTGATTTTTTTTTTTTTAATTTATCCAAAAAAAAAAAAAAGGTATGTTATGGGTACTCATTAGAAGCGCCTCATTGAGGCGCTTCTAATGAGTACCCATAAAGTGTTTCATGGCAAATAAAGAAAAAATATTATGTGGATACTCCCTTGTATCTGGAGATATCTGCTGTATCTATTGATTCTGTGTATATAACAACCACATAATTTATCTGGCTGTTAAAAAGAGGTGGCTGTTGTGGAGAGGTTAAATACTAAGGAAATTACCAGATTAGGTATTAAAAATGTTGTTGTTTTTGGGAGGTGGCTGTTGTGGAGAGGATAAATATTAAGGAAAATGCCACATTATGAAATAAAAAAGTGGTTATGATATAGGGAGGTGGCTGTTATGGAGAGGTTAAATATATAGGAAATGTCACATTAGCAAAGCAAAAAAGTGGTTGTTATAGGGACGTAGCTGTTGTTGAGAGGTGACTGCTCATTGAGGTTCCATTATACCCCATTTTCATTTTCATAAGAGCCTGGCTCTCTCGTATTACACATCTCATGTTTTTGATACACATTAGAATTGCTTCAACAGGGCAGTTTGACAAAGTGCAGATATTGTATATTTTTATTGAAGAAATTAGAAAAATGTTAATAGTTTTGTTGAAAAAAACAATTGCTTTGTATGTGATAGCTTTTTTTGTTTTGGTTTAGTTAAGATCATAAAATATTTACTTATACCCCTTGAGTTATCAACCTTTACTTAACCCTTAAAACGCCAAGAAAACCTGCATCTGAAAATGTCGTCTGTTTATGTCGTCAGTTGAATATTCTTGCAAACTTTTCAAACCTATTTTTGCATACAGGCAAACAGTGTGGACCCAGATCAGACTGTTCCTAGAGGAGCAATCTTATCTGAGTCCACAGTGTTTGCAAAAATGACTTAAAATCAAAAGCAGATGACAAAGCAGACGACAATTGTTGTAATTGGCAGTTTAAGGGTTTTTGCATACAGGCAAACAGTGTGGACCCAGATCAGACTGCTCCTAGAGGAGCAGTCTGATCAGGGTCCACACTGTTTGCAAAAATGACTTTTAAAATCACAAGCAGATGACAAAGCAGACGACAGTTGTTGTGATTGGCAGTTTAAGGGTTAAGTGTCTTCAGGCTGACAGCTAAGACAATCATCCTGTGCAGAGGCACTGGCTATCTGAATCATTGCTTGTCAGATATGGAATTTTGTACAAAATGCTTTTCCCCAGCTCATATAATTTCATGAAAGACTGTAGCAGCTTTAATACTGTATTTACCTTAATTTTGTGTACTTTTTAACTGCTCCTTTGCCATACTCGTCCTAACGTTTGACTATACAGTGAACCCTCGTTACAATGACAACATTTGTTCCCAAAGATATTGCTGTTAAAATAAATGTGCTATTGTAAAGAACCCTTAATGAGCAGAATGATACGTAAGAAATGCCTTGTTTTGAGCGTATTTTTTCATAGAACATATGTTTTGGATATTTGTTAGAATTGCTGTAGCAATTCTATCATATATCCAAAACATATGTTTCTTGAAGTATTAAATCATATGTTTCTTGAAGTATTAAATACAATGTTTTGCATAATTTCTGATAAACTGTCACCTCCTCAGCGAAGTTTTCGTGCCAGGTAAATTATCATTATAACAGATTTTGTTGTTGTATCAAGTGTTGGTATAAAGAAGGTTGACTGAACATAAGTGCATTTTATTTAATGATTGTTGCCATGTCTGGAAACTGTTGAATGAGTGGCAAATAGTTTGGATCTGATCAGTGGCCAGGTAGAAGCCTAACTGTTAACACACAGGTCAGAATTAGGATAATACCTGAATTGGGCTTGAACCTATGCTTTACCATTCAGCATGTCTGTTTGTCCATTACTCTGTCAGGCCGTCAACATTTGGTTCAACCCAAACTTTGACCCTAATGCTCCAGTTCATTTCCATTACGAAAACACGCCTATTCAAATACACTGGAAATTTTACCACCGAAAAATGACAAATTTCAGATAAAAAAAGCTGATATTTTTCATATTTCTGCTCAAAACATAGATTGTGGGTACTCGTTAGAACCGCCTCAGCGAGGCAGTTCTAACAAGTACCCACAATCTATGTTTTTGAGCAGAAATAAGAAAAATAATGTATACCCCTGTGAACCCCAGTTTTACTATATAAAAGTGGGGTTTAAGGGGGTCAGAATTATATAGGAGTGTTTTCGTGATGCAAAGAACTATAAAGGCTACAGTGATGATAATTGGTGTAAGCTTGCACTTAGGGATGACAACACAGACAGCAGTATACATATTTGACCCTGGCCTATATTTCATGGTTCACTGACTTTGAAAATTTGAATCAATCCTAGCTGAACTTTTTAAGATTTTGCTCCCTTGCAGGCGCGGCATCGCTTTCAGCGGAATTCTTGTTGGTATTTTGAGTTTATTACAGGATTGCTTGCTCTTGGTACATTGTCCATTTTATTTTGTAAAGGTGATGCTGTGGGATATTAATAGGTGTTCCCCATGAACTCTAGTTTTACTTGATATGTGTGCCTTAATATGCTATCATTATGTATTCATTAACCCTTGTCCTGCTGAACCCAAATATACACACCTTTGCAAACAGTGTAGATCCAGATCAGTTGGCTTCTGAAGAATCCAACTGATCTGGATCTGCACTGTTTGCCATTAAGTATGTGAATTTGTATCAACAACCTGTATCAAGTAATCTGATTGGCTGAAAATTAGAAGTGGGTGTGGCATCTTAATTTATTCAACAGGACAAGGGTTAAATAGGAATCTGACTGTATTTCTTGTATTTGAACTTTGAAATGTAAGTAAAAAGTGTATAAAGCCTTTTTACATTTTTACAATCTGTTGAGACCTTTAAACTGTTAGGAGAATCTGATTGACATATCTCATATAAATTTGTGTTAGAATTGAAAAATGCATCTCTTGCAAAGTTTATGGGGAAAAATGTTACTGCTGCATTAACCCAAAGTATTAGGAGATAAGGCTGGAGCAAGAATGTTTGGACAAACAGTGCAGATCCAGATCTGCTGCTAAAAAAAGCAGTTTATCTGGGTCTGTACTAGTTGTCTTTCTACAAGCACTTTTTAGACTCACCATTAGTAAGTTAAATAGACTTGTTCAGATTTTAGGATATATTTGGTGCAGGTAAATGTATTAAGTTGTCCAGATATTTTAGGTACTGCAGCACACAGCCTCTAAGTAGGGTCTGACTTTACCATTATTTCTTATCATGGTGTTTGATTTGTCAGTAAATTCTTCAGTATTTGGAACCTTTCTAAGCTAACAGTAACTGCTCTGATCAGAAAAAGTCGTACTCTGTTTTCTGCATATGGTATTTTCCCAAAAGTCCTGGCACAACAAAGTTTTATGGGTAGCTGAATGGTTAGCTCTCTGGACCAGATCACAAGGTCGATGCTTGAATCCTGATGGAGGCAGAATTAAGCACAGAGCCTTTCATTATCACTCGTCCATTTTCCATATGACTTATTAGCTCACTGGGAGCTTTGCCATGGCCAGTTGTTCGTCATCCGTACGTCGTTAGCTTTTCACATTTTTGCGTCTCTTCCAGAACCATAAGTTGGATGCTGGCCTCGGTGGCTCAGTTGGATGCGCCGTCCGACTGGAGACCAGGAGGTTGCAGGTTCAACCCCCGCTGAGGTCGGCAACATTCTTTCGTGGAGATTGATCATGAAATATTTTCTACGGTCATTCTCTCCCTTCCATTGATTCAAGAAGGGCAGTTGTCAGTTTCTGGCGAAAGAATGTGCACAATACTGGTTAACCGCTTAGAAGACTAAGCCTGCCCAGTAAACGTGTGGTTAGGTAAACTAACTGCGCTCGACATGACCCCATTGGGTTGCCTGGGCCATAAAACCTCAACACAAACAAAAAAAAACATAAGTTGGATTGAGCTGAAACTTAGTGGGAGGCATTTTGACAACATGGAGATTCAGAATTGCTAAAATTGTTAAGTTCCGATATCCAAGATGGCTGCCATGGTGGCTATCTTGAAACTGTTCAAACAACATCTCCCAAACCATAACTCAGATTGAGCGGAAACTTGATGGGAGGCATCACAGTGACACACAGATTTAGAATTGCTAAAGTCATTCCATTCCAGTATCTAAGAGGGCTGCCACAGCAGCCATCTAGAAATTATTCAAACAACATCTCCTCTCAAACCGTTAGTCAGATGGAGTGGAAACTTGATGGTAGGCATCGGAGCAACATAGAGATTCAGAATTGCTAAAATTGTTCCATTCCGTTGTTCAAGATGTCCGCCATGAAATTCTTCAAATGACACCTCCCAAACCGTAAGTCGGATTGAGCTGAAACTTAATGGGAGGCATCACAGTGACATAGAGATTCAGAATTGGTAAAATGGTTCCATTCCAATATCGATTCTTCAAACGACATCTCCTCCCAAACCATATCCGAAACTTGATGGAGGCATCGGAGCGACATAGAGATTCAGAATTGTTAAATAGTTCCATTCTGATGTCAAAGATGGCTGCCTCAGCCATCTTAAAATTCTTCAAACGACATCTCCCAAACAATAAGTCAGATTGAGCCAAAACTTGATGGGAGGCATTGGAGCGACATAGATTCAGAATTGCTAAAATCGTTTTGTTCTGATGTCCAAGATGGCTACCATCTTGAAATTCTTCAAACAACATCTCCTCCCAAACCGTATGTTTGATTGAGCCAAAACTTAATGACAGGCATTGGAGCAACATAGAGATTCAGAATTGCTAAAATTGTTCTGTTGCATTATCCAAGATGGTGGCCATCTTGAAATTCTTCAAATAACATCTCATCCCAAACCGTAAGTTGGATTGAGCCGAAACTTAATGGGAAGCATTGGAGCATTATAGAGATTCAAAATTGCTAAAATCGTTACATTTGGCTATATAAGATGGCGGCATCTGCTCTGGAACCCAAAGTCAGATTGAGCCCAAATTTGGTGGATAGCATTGGGGCCACATGGAGGTTTAGAATTGTTAAAATCAATACATTCAGATATCCAAGATAGTCACCATGTCGGGCAGCTTGAAAATCTTCAAATGACATCTCCTCCCAAACTGTAAGTTGGATTGAGCTGGAACTTGATTGGAGGCATCGGAGCAACATAGAGATTCAGAATGGCTCAAATCATTCCGTTCTGATATCTAGGATGGCCGCTACAGTGGTCATCTTGAAAATCTTGAAACAACATCTGCTCCTGAACGGTATGTCGGATTGAGCTGAAACTACGTGTGAGGCATTGGGGAGACACAGAGATTCAGAACTGCTAAATTTGTTCCATTCTGACATCTAAGATGGAAATTCTTAAATGACATCCCCTCCCAAACCGTAATGTGGATTGAGCCTAAACTTGATTGGCATCATCAAAGAGATTCAGAATTGCTGAAATTGTTCTGGTCCGATATCTGATGGACATCTTGAAAATCTTCAAACCTCATCTGCTCCCTGATGGTAAATCAGATTGAGCCAAATTTTGGTGGGAGGCATTTGGGTGACATGGACATTCAGAATTGCTAAAAACATTTTGTTTCAATATCCACAATGGCCACCGCAGCAGCATTTTTGAAGATCTTCTATTGTTAGTCACCTGGAGCTTATGCCGTGGTCTGTTGACCATGGTCCATCCCTTATCCGTATGTCCGTCAGTAACTTTTAACATTTTAGACATCTCCATCAGAATCATATCCATGTTGGCAGCCAGGACGGTCGTCTTGAAAGTCTTCACTTGTTATCTGCTCTTGAACAGTAAGTCGGATGGAGCGGAAACCTGGTGGAAGGCATCTGGGCAGCATGGAGATTTAGAATTACTCAAATGGTTCTCTTCTGATATCCTAGATGGCCACCATGGCAGCCATCTTGAAAATCTTCAAATCACATCTGCTCTCAAACAGTAAGTCTGATTGAGCTTAAACTTTATGGGAGGCATTGCGGTGTTATGGAAATTCAGAATTGCTAAACTTGTTCTGGTCTAATGTCCAAGATAGCAGCCATCTTGAAATTCTTCATACCACATCTCCTCCAATACAGTAAGTCAGATTGTGCTGAAACTTGATGGGAGGCATTTGGGTGACATGGAGATTCAAAATTGCTAAATTGTTCAGTTCCAGTATCCAAGATTGCAACCATAGTGGCAATCTTGAAACTCTTCAAACAACATCAGATTCGACTTTGCTAAAAGCTGTCTGATCTGATAGCTGAGATACCCTCAATGGCACAATGTAACATATCATATATAATGATCAGCCTAATCCAGGTGAGCGATTCTGGCCCACTTGGGCCTCTAGTATTATATAATGTTGAAATGGACATACAACACCAAATCATTAGCATCTGGCAGCTTAAGCTCTTACCATATTTAATTCCCAGTAAGCATTCTTTATAAATCTGCAGCGGGCCATTATCGGCCCGTCAGCTACCCTGACGGGCCGATAACGGCCCGCTGTAGATTTATAAAGAATGCCAGCTGGGTTTATCCTTATGATACGGATTATTTGTCTGTTTAGGTTTGATTTAAATATTTCTGCTTACATAATTAGTGTGCTAAATAAATATATTGATATGCACAATAAGATAACTCTAATTTTGAATGTCTATTACAATGTAATATTTATTGATCCAGTTTGATTGGGAGTGGCAGATTGCATGTCAAAAGATGAATACTATGTCATTGTTGCCTTGTTTTTATTCATGTGTTACTGCTTTATTTTGTTCATGGGACAGGATGAACTTGTTATTTTTTGTCAGGGCTAAGAGTTAGATGGGGTATCGGGTAAAATTTTTATCATTTCTCCCTGAAATTGTATGTTGTAGGTACCCATTAGAAGTGCCTGGGTGAGGTGCTTCTAATGAGTACCCACAACATGTTTTTGGAGAGAAATAAGAAAAAATGTCAATACTTTTTTGGTTTAAAAAAGGCACCTTGTCTGGAGCTATGCAGCTTGTCTGTGAGATCATGCATTAACATCTGTACAGAAAAAGATCATTATTGACTTCAGTGCAAGAAAAAAATTCAGTACCATATTTTCTCCAAGTGTTTGGACTGACAGGCCTGAGCAAACAATGTACCATGATAACCCTAAGTATTGGGACAGACAAGTTTTGCAAACAGTGTAGACCCAGATCAGACGCCATAAAACACGGCATTTGATCAGGGTCTACACCATTTGCCACTCATCCATCTGGTTTCAACCCTTTTCATGCTAAATAAATTAAGATGCCATGCCCACTTCTAATTGTCAGCCAGTCGGATTCCTTGATCCAAATTGTTGATATAAATGCACATCCTGAATGGCAAACAGTGCAGATCCAGATCAGTTGGCTTCATCAGAAGCCAACTGATCTGGATCTACACTGTTTGCAAAGGCTGGGACATGGGTTAAATGCATTGACAACAAATTTGATCAAGCCTGGTTTTATTACTGTTGATGAGTCTAAAAATTGCTGGACTGGTAGCAAACATTGTAGACCCTGATCAGATAGCACACTCTTCCATGTCTGATCTGGGTCTAAACTGTTTGCTCAGGCCTGTCTATTCCAATACTTATTTTTAGTAATTTCTGTGGGAAATATATGTAGAACTTAATTTCTTGAAGGAAATTTTTTAATACACTAAAACCTCTTCATTACATTTTTGCTGCGATCCTAGGCAAAATTTTGCTATCTAGACAACCATCTTGTATTCAAATAAAAATGTACACTAGATTATTGAGAAAAAATGATCTAAATGTTCATTTTCTTTGTAAACTGTACATTTTTGTATGACAAATGTATAGATTTGATAAACAAAAAATGTATTGATTATATAGAAAAAATACCATTTTGGTCATTTTTCTATATAATCAATACATTTTTATTTAGCTCAAGCATTTTTTATTTGTATGCCATCAGTTACATACATAAGTAATGCTATATAATAGTAAACATCAGTATACAAATAGGTTTCGAAAAAAAGGCCTTGCAACTTTTATGAATTCGTCTCCCAACAAATCATAATAAAAGATTCTTCTGTGATCACAATCACACATACATAAGTAGATTACGCATTCTCTGTTCCATGAAGGATAGATCATTAAATTTTATAACCAGAAAAGGTGAAAAAGTAAAGGGTTACAACACTTCTGGGGCCCGCTTTTAAACCATCTTAAATCAATAACTGTCTTATGATAAAAGATCTTATAAAAAGGTTCCAGTGTAATTCCGCTTTAAAGTGGATCGCGAAAACATACTTATATAATTTTGACCCCCTTAAACCCCACTTTTATATAGTAAAACTGGGGTTTACAGGGGTAAACATTATTTGTTTCTTTTATATCTGCTCAAAAAACATAGATTACAGGTACTCGTTAGAACCGCCTCGCCGAGGCAGTTCTAATGAGTATCCACAATCTATGTTTTGAGCGGAAAGATGAAAATATATATATATATATTTTTTTTTATCTGAAAATTTTCAGTTTTTGGTGATGAAATTTTCTATATATTTGAATAGGCGTGTTTTTGTAATGGAGGAAATACCTGCTTTAGACCTCTGTCACAGCGTATGATGGGTGAAGTTGATATAATATTGCAAAACTTACTGACATTATTTAAAAAATTCAGAAGAATATCAAACAGAATCTGAAGGTGAAATCATTTTAGGCATGTAATGTATTTGTATAACCCATTTTAGTCTGGAGACCCCAAAAGTGTAATTAGCAAACAGTGCAGACCCAGATCAAATGCTGCAGAATGCGGGGGTCTGATCAGGGTCTACACTATTTGTATTAACTATAGGATTTTTTTTATAAAACAGTAATAATAATAATAAAAAAAAAACAACAGGACGTCCCGCTATTGGAAATAAAATGGTCCAAAGAGTTGTTGTAGAAAAGTCCATTTGATGTAAGTGAATTAACTCAAGACTTGCAAATCCTATCAACAAACTTGCGCTATCACACTTATTTATCAGACTGCAAATTCTCTTGAGGAATTATTTCCTGTATTTTAAACTCAAGATGCTTTAACCTATATTTACTTTGGGAGAAAGTAAGGCGCATGCATTGTTAAATCCATATTTACAATGTCTTCAATAAAGTTATTCTTAGCCAGTTGTCATTTATTGTAATTGCCTTATTCGTACTTTGCGGGGAGGTCGGGTGGTGCGAAGGTGTCATCTGGGCGTCCAATTGATATTGGCTTACAGTTGGGCAAGGCCTGCTTTCCTTGTAGCAGGTAAGGGCAGAGAGGGATGTTTTTACTTCTCCTGTTTCTTCACTTTCATTCCTGTTCGTCTTTCTTCCCCGTTCCTCTCTTTAGCTCGCCCGGACTATGTCCCTGGAGAGCTTATGTTGTCACCCAGGCGTTGGCGTCCGCGTTAGCACAATGTTTAAGTTTTCAAACGTGTGCATAGTTTTTTAACTGTTTAAGGTACTACCTTCATATTTGGCTTACACCTACTTTAGGGTAAGACCTTTCAATAGCATACACCCCCATTCCCAAAATAGACTCTTTATGTAGGTCATGGTCAGTTCTTACTTTGTCTTTTTAAGTTTTGAAAAGTGTACATAACTGCTGAAGTATTCAAGATAGAGCTCTAACATTTGGCCCACACCAGCCTTGGGGTTAGACCTTTCAATAGCACACACCTCCTTCTCAGTTTGATCTTCTGCCTAGGTCAAGGTCAGGTCACACTTTGTCATTTGAACCCATGTTCGAGTTCTGCGTTTAAGTTTTGAAAGGTGTTTGTAACTGCTGAAGTATTCAAGATACTGCTTTAATATTTGGCCCACACCAATAGTAGGGTAAGACCTTTCAATAGCTCAGACATTTTCCTCAGTTTGGCCTTCTGACTAGGTCAAGGTCAGGTTATACTTAGTCATTTAAACCCATGTTCAAGTTTTGCGTTCAGTTTTGAAAAGTGTTCATAACTGCTAAAGTATTCAAGATGCTGCTTTAATATTTGGCCCACACCTACCTTAGGGTAAGACCTTTCAATAGTACACACCCCTTCCTCAGTTTGACCGTCTGCCTAGGTCAAGATCAGGTCATATTTTGTCATTTATAGCCGTGTTTAAGTTTTGAAAAGTGTACATGGCTGCTGAAATATGAGATATAGCTTGCATATTTCATCCACACCAGCCTAAGGGAAGATATTTCAATGGCATATACCCCATCCCTCAGTTTGACATTCTTCTAACATCAAAGTCAGGTCCTACTCTGTCATTTCTGCTGTGTTTATGTTCTGCATTTAATCTTTAATATTTAAAGATTGTTTTCTTATCCGATCAGCTCATTTCCGGCGAGCTGCGTTGTCTTCTGACAACTCTTGTTTATCTCTTCTTCTATCTCTTTTCTCCCTTTCACTGGGAGACGACACAAAATTACCCACAAGGGTTGACGTGTCGTTAAAGCCCAACGCAATCAATCAATCGTCGTTTGTATTGATTGGGCCGGCCTCGATGGCTCAGTTGGATGCGCCGTCCGACTGGAGACCAGGAATTCGTGGGTTCAGCCCCTGCCGAGGTCGGCAACATTCTGTCGTGGAGATTGATCATAAAATATTTTCTACGGTCATTCTCTCCCTTCCGCTGATTCAAGAAGGGCAGTTGTCAGTTTCTGGCGAAAGAATGTGCACAGTACTGGTTAACCGCTTAGAGGACTAAGCCTGCCCAGTAAACGTGTGGTTAGGTAAACTGACCGCGCTCGACATGACCCCATTGGGTTGACTGGGCCGTAAAACCGCAACACAAAAAAAAATGAACTGATTGGATTGAGCTACGTACATTGACGATGGATCTAAAATGAATGATCAGTGAGAGTAGAGTGAATAACCAGCTAGCATTCTTTATAAATCTATAGCGGGCCGTTATCGGCCCGTCAGCTACCCTGACGGGCCGATAACGACCCGCTATAGATTTATAAAGAATGCTGATTGGGTATAGCTGAATTGTCAGGGTTTTCTAGGATAAATTAGCTAGCGTCAACCAGTCAGGTCTCGTCAGTGACCCTCTTAAAAATTTTCAAAAATCCCGGAATGGGACCACTGATCACAAAGGACGAGAAAATATAAACTACATAAAAGTGACGGGCGGGGAGACGTTTTACGGCCGCCACATGGAACTAACACCAGCTGTAAGGAAGATAGATTCGAGAAAGAATGACCCATGAGAGCGATGAACACACACACACACACACAGAAAGATTGACCCATGAGAGCGATGAACACACACAGAGAAAGATTGACCCATGAGAGCGATGAACACACACACAGGTGTAATTAACACACTCAGGGCCGAGTTGTTCAAAGCATCGTTGGTTTAACGCGCTCGTTAATGACAAACTCGTTGTTGCTAAGTTATTTTCAAATACATTGATATTTTTGCTGCAAAACATGTGAGTAGATTTTGCAATCACATTTTTGTTCAGCAAAATATCAATGTGTTTGCCATATTTCATGGAAAGATAGAAATTTCAACGTGACGTTAGTTAACAACTTCGTTCAGTTTTGAACAACTGGGCCCAGGAGTATAAACATAACTGATGTGTTGAAATTTTGCGGGCCACACAAGGTAGTTTTAGGCTTCACCAGTGACTGTGGCATAACGCAGAATTGATTTATGGGGACTAGATACACTTGATGCCCCTACCCCACTCCCCAATTCAGTTACTCTTAAAAGAAATGAATATGCTTTCAAGGGAGTTGACTCAAATTTGTTCTGCCTTCCTCTCGGAGAGGGGTTCAATCTAAAAAAAATGGCTTATCAGTGGGCAAGAGTGCCCAGATCGTGTCAAATTCTGCAGTCATGTGAAGTGATGCTCCTATGTAGGACATACCGTTTTTTACCCTTGTATTTGGACAGCCTGAGAAGGAGACCCGGATCAGATGTTCTGCAGCGTATAAACAGGGTTTACACTGTTTGCCACTCATCTTGCAAATTTTAGAACAATATAGCAAGGCGCTGTGCTGTCACAATATTTTCACATAAACATGCCTATATAATTTTGACCCCCTTAAACCCCATTTTTATGTGGTAAAACTGGGATTTATAGGGGTATACATTATTTTTCTTATTTCTGCTCAAAAACATAAGATGGTGGGTACTCGTTAGAACGCGTACCCACAATCTATGTTTTGAGTAAAAATATCAAAAATATCAGAATTTTTTATCGGAAAACTTTCAGTTCTTGGTGGTGAAATTTTCAATATATTTGAATAGATGTGTTTTCGAAATGTGGCAAGTGAGTGGCAAACTGTACACCTGATTAGATGGTCTGCATAGTCTGCCTGTCTCAATACTAAGGGTAAATACGGCTTAGTTTACAGAGACTTATTGAGTTATTGAAAAGGACCTAAAAGTGGAAAGAAAACAGTAAAAAGTAAAATTAAAACAAATTTTTACTGCAAATATGAGATGGGAACAAATTGTAAGAAACCGCTAAATGGATCCGTCAAGATATGTGTAAATGTACAGAAAATAATCGAACACTGGTCTAGCAAGAAACAGGAACACATACACTTGATGTGTACGCACATCCTCTCTGTCTTCGAGCTAACATAGCAGATTTCATATTGTAGCTCTCAAGTCGAAGCTGGAAAACAAAACAAAAAACGAGCCGCAATATACCTTCTGACATGTGCGCCCAACGAAGACTCAAATCAACCTGCGCATCCGCGCAGTCTAATCAAAGTCTCCTTTGTCCACATGATGACACTTTGCATACTTGGCTATCAAAAATGCGCCTAGTGAAGATTCTGATCAGACTGCGCGAATGCGCAGGCTGATCTGAATCTTCGCTGGGAGTCATATCCGAAAGTCGCTCAGACATGATAAAGGAAATTAAAGGGAACTATGGAATAGTAAAACACAGGTCACATTCTGTTCCGTGTCTGGTATTCGTCCTAATCCCAGTTCGGCCACATCACCTTCGTTAAGATTGATTACGAAATTATTTCTACGGTCATTCTCACCCTTCTGCTGGTTCAAGAAAGGCAGGTGTCAGTAACTAGCAAAAGTATACACACAAAGTACTGGTTAACCGCTTAGAGCAATAAGCCTACCCAGAAAAAGGTGTGAGTAGATTAACTGACCGACTCGACGCGCTAGCAGTGTTGACTGGGCCGTAAAACGCCAATTAAAAATCGACGTGTTTACGCAGAATTCTGCTACGTTCTTAACTACCCAGCTGGCTGACGTGAATGATGATGAAATGCTTGGTCCAGCATTACGTAAACGAGCCATCGGTGTCCGTGCCATCGAGGTTCGACTGTAGGTCATGTCCCTCTTCATCCTTTCTTGGGAGAAGACACAAATGACAATGCTGTACAGGTATTGTATTTTTTGGAAATGTTTTGTCTTAGCTGAGTTTTTTTATAATTTTGAGTGATGAAGTTTGAATGCTCATATTTCAATTCTTTCTCCAAATATCTGAGATTTGTTTTCAAAAAGCAATAGTTCAATATATTATCTGTAAGACTGCAGCGTTATATCTAAGGAAAATCAATCAGGTTTTTGTAAACATCAACAAGAAACCTAGGTACCCATTTTAGCTATTTTCGGCACTTTTAGTAAAAAATCATCAGAAATTCACCCAATTTTATTAAGTGTGACTTAACATTTTTCAACCAAACCTAATAAAAACAAATTATTACAACTTCAGTTATTATCCAAAATCATTTTTAATGACCACAGTGCTGTAAAATAGCACTAAAATCAAGACAAGATTACATAATTTTGCCAAGTCCGGGTATTATTTGGTTCGAAGTGACGTGAAGAAAAAAAAAGAAAAAAAAAAAAAAAAGAAAGAAAACAAAAACCAAACAAACAGTATCGCTGTATGTAACCTAGGAATACTGTGAACCACAATATTCAGGGACGGATCCAGGTTTATTACATAGGGTTGTCACAATTGTGAAGGGATTCGAATTGATCCAGTTACCCTATGTGTTGGAACAGAAAGGTCTGAGTAAACAATATAGACCCAGATCACGTCTGATCAGGGTCTATACTGTTTGCCAATCATCCAGCAATTTCAGACACGCTCCTACGCAGTAAAACGATCTTGTCGAAATTCTATAGTACACGGATAAAAGAAAGGCGTGTGAATATTTTAATATTTTGAGTTAGAGAAAAAGCGGGGAGGGGGCGGGGTTCGGGGACTGACTGAACCCCTCGAATCCATTAATCCCTCGAATCCACTCTGAATCCGCACTCGTTATTAGATGAAACGAACTTTATGTCGGTCTCGAAAGTAGTGTTTGTAAAGTAACGTTAAAGACAACATTCGTGTAAGCTCTAAATTTTTTTTGTGTAATAACATATTTACCCTAAATATTGGAACATATTTTCTCCTTACCATACTTATCCTAAGATTTAGCAATAATATAAGTGAAGATACTCAGGAAATGTCAAAATCAAGAAGCACAGTCCTCCTGAGGCACCGAACGAAGAAGATATGAGGAACAAATAATACGCCACAAACGCCACATGAAATCACAGACGCACAAACAAATACCTGCAACGGAGGAACCGCCTTAGAACGGCCAGTATGAAAACTACTGCGGGTGAAGTGAGGTGGGATGGTGAGATGGGGTGGGGTGGGGGCTTAAACTAGTTTTACTCCCTCGAAACCCCGCCCTTAATTCTGATGCAGCTCAAAGTTACAAATATATGTTCGGTCCACATAGGGTCCTCTACCTCATCTGTGAATCATCACAGTTAAACACATACATGTATAATCAAAAATACTGTGATAAAACAAAGCAAAGGGCTCAAATACAAGCCAGAACACAAAAAACCCACAAACAGGCCCACGATGAGCCCTACCACAGACATTGACAGACAGGCACCGACCATCTGAAACAGATTTACCATTGTAGTCTGGAGACCCCTAAAGGGTAATTGGCAAACAGTGGAGACCCAGATCAGACGCCGCATTCTGCGGCGTCTGATCAGGGTCTCCACTGTTTGCAAATAGTTCTGCCATTTTTCTCCAGGAATATGTAAATAACATAGACTTACATACCTAAAATCGAAATTAGAATCGTCCAATATACATGTATAGTGTGAGGGAGTTCATTCAGTCTACAATGGGTTGAGGAGGGAGCCGTCATTTAGTCTGAGGACCAACCCACCGTCGTACCAAGCCCATTTTACTACCTGTTGTGTGTATAATTGTCAGATGAGTGGCAAACAATGTAAACATGTACCCTAAATTGATGACACGTTTTGCAGTGTCTGATGTGTGCCTTCACTGCTTGCGCAAACCTATCTGAACCCACTACGTAGTTTAACTACGGTAACTTACCTTGACAAATTTTCTTAGCAAGCTGTTCTTTTAATATTGCGTTTAGATCATTATAACTTCCTGTGTTGTACAGATACTTTACAGCAGGTTCACTGACAATGTCCTTGAGTTCAACAATGTCACCAATACCAACAGCGAACACGACTACGCCATCCTCCTTCAGTTGTTCAGCCTCTGTTTCAGTTCGATCCGGGTAGTCTGATTCCCGATTGGCGATAACAATGGCGATACGGGCTACGTCTTGACGTACAACTGTAGAAGTGAGTCCCTGGGTTCGAACTCCTTCTAGAGCAGTATCTGTTCTGGTACCTCCAAGGATCTGATAGATTTTCTTTACGGCGGCCTGCAGGGATTCTTTATTGTTGTCATCTCCTAGAGAGATTTCTTGTTTATACATGTCCGAGAATGTTGCGACGCCCACTCGAATGTTTTCCGGTCCGATTTCAAAGCTATCAATGACGTCACTGACAAATATCAGCTGCTTTTCGAAATCCTCATGCCAGATATTTGAAGAGGCCTCGACAAGGAAGAAGACCTCCGCTTGCTTGTCACATTCTGCAACAGTTAATACCGTATTTACCCTAAATATTGGGACACCTGAACTCCTAATCATACTTATCCTAATATTTATACATGTAAATTGCACCTCTTAAACCTGTTAGATGAGTGGCAAATAGTGTAGACCCTAATCAGACGCCGCGTTTTGCGGCGTCTGATCTGGGTCTACACTGTTTGCTCAGGCCTATCTGTCCCAATACTTAGAATTAGTACGGTAATTCGAGTTTTGACGTGAGAAAGAACAAAAAAAAAAAAAAAAAAAAAAAAATTAAAAAAAAAATAAATAAATAAATAAAATAAAATAAACAAAAAACAAAAAAAAACAAAAAAAACAACAACGAACAAACAAAACAACAACAACAAATAGTTAGTGATATTTTAGGGAATTTTCTATTTTATCATGAAAATGTATACTGTCTGTACTCATCAGAATTGCCTCGATGAGACGATTCTAATGACTACACTCAACATACTATTATTTTTATAGAAGATCAAATAAGATATCCATAAAGTATTTCCATTTGTCTCCTGACCTGGCGCTCTGGTTTACCCTTAGTGGCTCGAACTACCTATGTCTCGAACAAATTTCCATGGTCCCACATAAGTTCGAGCCATTGAAAGTTATAATTAGGCCTGGCTCATATACAATGTGGCGCTTGAAGATGATGAATCTCCGTAGCTCATGTTTGTTGATAATAGCAAATAATAGTGGATCGATTCCCCCTGCCAACCGCTAGAGGCAGCACCGGAGGCGGTCTAATTTCCTGAAAATTACTAGTTCCCTTTGTCTGTATAAAACCTGAACGGGCTTACACTACTTTAACTCATTCAGCCCGGTAGACTGGAGACCAGGAGGTCGCGGGTTCGATCCCTGCCGAGGTCGGCAACATTCTTTCGTGGAGATTGATCATGAAATACTTTCTACGGTCATTCTCTTCCTTCCGCTGATTCAAGTAGGACAGTTGTCAGTTTCTGCGAAAGAATGTGCACAGTACTGGTTAACCGCTTAGAGGACTAAGCCTGCCCAGTAAACGTGTGGTTAGGTAAACCGACCGCACTCGACATGATCCCATTGGGTTGACTGGGCCGTAAGACCTCAACACAAATAAAAGACCTAAATAAATACCTATGCAAACAATGCAGATCCAGATGAAACGGCTCATCAGGAGTCGTCAACCAGGATCGACACCGTATGCCATTTTGTTCCAGATTTTTTTAGCTTTATCCCTATTTGCAACAAGGGATGCATCCAAATTCAAACACAACAGAGTCTACTATAACAAAACTCAGGGATGAAAGGGTTCATGTGATTTGACTGGTTGAGAGAGCAAATTCAAACATCAATAAACTCACTGAGCAACAATCTTGGAACTACACAAAACTGTAAAAAATTCAGAAAAATGAACAAGCGGAACTTGTTAAAAACCTGCGACAAAGTTACATACCTTACAAATATCTCATCACGAAAAATGCCTATATAATTTTGACCCCCTTAAACCCCAGTTTTATATAGTAAAATTGGGGTTTAAAGGGGTATACATTATTTTTCTTATTTCTTCTCAAAAACATAGATTGTGGGTACTCGTTAGAACCGCTTCGACGAGGCGGTTCTAACGAGTACACACAATCTATGTTTTAAGCAGAAATATGAAAACTCAGAATTTTTTATCTGAAAATTTTTATTTTTTGGTGGTAAAATTTTCAGTATATATTCGAAATAGGCATGTTTTCGTAATGTGCATCATGTCATTAATTTTTACTATGGGGAAAATGTGAAAATATTTGATTAAGAAAAAAAAATACAACAACAATGACTGGAATTAAACTACTTTCTGAAAGATGTCGAAAGCATAGCAGGGTGATGATTTGGTACCAGTCTTACGATGAAAACCGTAACAAAGGAGTGAAGCATAGCTGAAAAAATATCCCGTCTTTCCTGGGATTCGAACCCGGTCCTCCAGGTTAAAAACTCCAATGCTCTAACCACTGAGCCAAAGAGCGGACTCCCTGACGCAGGTGTCAGAGATTGAATATACACTTAGAAGCTATGCGTAATCTGCTAAGGCAGATAATCGAGGAGCGCTCGGTTGTAACACTCCCCCTTTTCAAGGAAGTCATCATTTATGATGATGTGAAGCCATTTTCGGCAAAATGAAGTCCAATCCCGGACGAGCCCCCATCTTACGACATGAAAGCCGTAACAAAGGAATGCATAGCTGAAAAATATCCCGTCTTTCCTGGGATTCGAACCCGGTCCTCCAGGTTAAGAATCCAATGCTCAAACCACTGAGCCAAAGAGCCGACTCCATGACGCAGGTGTCAGAGATTGAATATACACTTAGAAGCTATGCGTAATCTGCCAAGGCAGATAATCGAAGGCAGGAGCTCTCGGTTGTAACACCAGTAAGACGATTTGGTACCAGTAAGACGAATTGGTACCAGTAAGACGATTTAGTACACCAGTAAGACGATTTGGTACCAGTAAGAAGATTTTGTACCAGTAAATTGATTTTGTACCAGTAAGACGATTTGGTACCAGTAAGACGATTTTGTACCAGTAAGACAATTTGGTACCAGTAAGATGATTTGGTACACCAGTAAGACGATTTTGTACCAGTAAGACGATTTGGTACCAGTAAGACGATTTGGTACCAGTAAAATCGATTTGAACTCAACTGTTGTTTAACGACCGACCGTTCTATGGCCGTGGTTCTGGTGGTGGCTCTTCTTTTGTGGTCTTGTGGCTACTCGCTGCGGGGATTTTTTCATGTTTTGTCGAATGCGTTACGTTATTGTTGTGTTGAGTGGATCTTGTCTAGCATTGTGATCATGGTTGCTTTGGTTTGTGGTTTGTGTATTATCTGTCACGGTTTGGTCGCTCTTCCTCTTAGTGGCATTGGAAGGCTATGATTTTGTGATTGTGGCCCTTCCTGGAAATCTTTTTTTACTATTTTGTACTCTGTTTGTGAATAAAAAAAAACAAAAACAAAAAAAAAACAAACAAACAAAAAAAAACAAAAAAAAAAAAACAAAAAAAAAAAACAAAAAAAAAAAAAAAAAAACTAGAAACATTCCTGTAATAAGCTAAGAAGAATAATATTCGTACCCTTAGTCCAGTGATGAAACCCCCATTGTACGATTCCTAATACCAACTAAGTTATTAAGGTTTGAAGTGTATGTCCATTTCGTCTCAATAGCTTTCATGACGTAAGCAACTGCTTCATGTGAATATTTTTAAAAATGTTTAGATACTTCTTATGAATTCTAAATATTTCATATTTACATCTAGGGCTTTAATGGCAGCATATTTTGACCTTTCGTGTGGTGTTTACTCTCACTTGTAATTTAACAAGTAAAATTAATAATAATAAAAAAAAGAATAATTTGAAGTTCGATTTCTGAAGTCTTTTTATTGAAATTGTGTATACTAGTCTTTCGGGATGTAAATTCAACCATTTATTGGTTTTATGTAACGCTTGGTTTTCAACAGAGTGGTAACAGCAACCTATTACCTAGTCATGAAATGCACTTAGATGTAGCCTTATTTTGGTGTCTTTTGCAGACTCTCGTATATAACGCTGCTAAAAGGACCTAGACTTTTATTTCCTCACAGAAATCATTTTCGTAAGTCTTTGAAATAAAAAGAAGTCGCATGGACTCAGATCCATCTAGTAAGTCGGACCGATTACAAGATACATGTTTTCAGACGCCAAGAAAGTCCCAGCATTCCTCACACATGCGAGAGGAGGCATTTCTCTCTCTCTCTCTCTCTCTCTCTCTCTCTCTCTCTCTCTCTCTCTCTCTCTCTGTGTGTGTGTGTGTGTGTGTGTGTGTGTGTGTGTGTGTGTGTGTGATTTGATTTTTTTGCTATTGTTCTTTAATTAGATGGCCACATGACCATCCTTTGCTTGGACGCTTCTTATTGTAAAAGTGTTTTATTTTCTTCAGCTGAGAGTTCTTGTCTGATGAGTGTATGACCAGATAGACAAGGCACTTGAATAACTAGCTCGCTGTAATTAAAGAAAATGACCTACACTATTTTCTTCGTACTGATGGTTCTCTTGACAAAACATGGCGTACTAAACATGGCGTACTTTATCTTTTCCTTTCCATTATAGGGATCAAACATGGTTTTTCGTGCACTAACATTCGCCAGGTCCCGTGGGAGGTGTTGATTACCGAGGCCGAAGGCCGCGGTTTTCAAAACCTCCCAAGGGACCTGGCGAATGTTAATGCATTGAAAAACCATGTTTGATCGCTATTATTGCATAAAAACTGAAAACATTTATTACATTTCGCGTTATTTTTTGCACTATTTTGTTTCGTCTTTTCCCCGATGTTGCGCGAACGCTATTTCCACGGACTATGCTCGTTCTAGGACCGAGCAGTACACATCTCGTAACGGCTCATATCTGTGGCCCCGGTACGATCATATTGAAAGTTGCATAAACAGCGCGTGAATTGCTTTGTTAATACACGGCCTTCGCCGGTTAATGCGCGGCTGTTAATAACGTGCGACACGGCTTTTTATGCAATAATACTTGTTATTAGCACTTCTCTGTGGCTCAAACATGTGCACTCAGGTTTTGACACCTGTCAGTAAGTTAGAAATAACGTTTTTTTTTTTATTAGAACTTCCTGGGCATGTTTTTCCTGTTGCTCCTCACTTAACAAATGAGGTCCCATCTAGCACAGATCTTTCTCAGGTACAAAGGCTTCTTCAGAATTATTTGCATGTTGCCTTCTGATATGCTGGTACTACTTGGCTATGCCTTTCGCCAACGTTTGGGCATCCTGTTCACCACGAGGTAATAGTGCCATATCTTTGACAATTTCCGAGTTTAAAAACTTTTAAGTCACCTAAATACTGTACACAAAGAATGGACTGAGGTCATAGATAAGATTTTGTTTCGTAAATTTAATTTCATGAAAATGACTTGAGAACCGACCACGGCAATCGAAAAGACAGGCACTTTTAGATAAGATTTGTTAAATCTTAGTGAAAAAAAGATTATTCAATAATAAAACGCCAACAAAAGACATCTTTCTAGGTGATGTAGGAATATTGCAAGTAAACGTACCTTTTTCTTCTAATGTTTGAGATGACGCTGCATAAACACCAAATACCTGCATGAGTAAATATAAATGTTACGCAATTTGGAAATAGCATCTCCCAGCTAGCATTCTATTTAAATCTATATCGGACCGTTGCCGGCCCGTCAGGATGACAGGATTCCTGTCGGGCCGACAATGGTCCGATATAAATGTAAGTAGAATGTTAGCTGGGCTTATGCCACAGCTGAACAGCGAGTTCTCAGATTAATCATTCTCATAGTGTATACACTGAGTTGGTAAGCGGACAATGGAGGTCCTGATCAGTCTGGCGTGCTTGTGCAGACTGGTAATGTTCTGGCTGATCTAGGCGTTTGCTGTTAACATAAATGTTCACAAAACAGACTGAAAGGTGTATCGCATTGGTTTTCCAAGATGGCGACATACCTGGGCTACGTTCAGAACAGCAAGTTACTCGCGAACGTTTTGCCCTGACTTCCTGCTCCTGGTGGCGCTCATCATTAGCTACAGGGATCCAGGACAAAACGTTCACTTTGCACTATTGAACACAGCCGCGACTGGCTAGTTACAGGGCGCAGCCATTTTCTTTATGTTTCCTTTGAAATGAATTTTGATTGTAGCGTTAGATTTAAAATGAAAGTCCGAAAGATGTATTTTTGTAATATCTGAGCTTAGAATAATCAGAGTAAGTTAAGAAAAATGAAATAAAATAAAATGTTGACCGATCGAACATTGTCGTTCAAAAACACAATTTTCAGCAACACGGGCGCTCGAGTGAGCGCTCACCTTATAGAACGCGCCTCCGATATATATGTACCCAGCTAGCATTCTACGTAAATCTATAGCGGGCCGTTATCGGCCCGCTATAGATTTATGTAGAATGCTTACTGGGTAAATACTCACAACATCTGCGAACAGCAAACATATAAATGCTGCTATGATAAGTTAAATCGATTACCCCTTTCTGAAAAAAAGTGTCTTGTAAAGTGGATGTTGGTTAGCAGTGTATATCCTGATCAGATATGACGTCTGATCAGGATCTGCGCTGTTTGCCATTTCACCACACAGAAAACCACTATATTTCACATCAATCTGTTAACCAACAAAATAAAAGCAGTTACCGCCAAACACATTATAAGAGAAATTCCAATTGCCATCATAACAGTTTTAAATGCGTTTATTTCCGAAAAGGGCAAGTTTATAAAGTTATGTGTAGGTTATATTTCCAAAATATACAAATTTACAAGTTTATTTGTAAGTTTTATAACTAAGACCGTCCGAATAGAAAACGAACTTATGATAAATACGACCAGCGCAGTCTGATTAGGGTCTACACTACTCCCGTGATGGTTTGAATCTTTAAAGTCTATGCATTATATTAGCGGCTAGTATGTAGACCCTGATCAGGCTGATGCGCAGGCTGATCTGGGTCTATTCTGGTCGTATATACCATAAGGTCGATTTAATATATATAATATTAGCCGCAATGTCAGTAAACGTACCTTCGGACATATGCGCCCAGCGAAGATTCAGATCAGACTGCGCAGTTGCGCAGTCTGGTCTGAATCTTCACTGGGAGCATTTTGGAGTTTCTTCATGTGGACAAGGAAGACTCTGATAAGACTGCACAGATGCGCAGGCTGATTTGATTATCACGAGGCACACGTGTCAGAAGGGACGTTTTCTCACATTGCGATTCATACTAAACCAGGGATAAAGCCTCAGGGACATTAATTCCCGCTGTTTTCTTGCTTGAAAATATATCGACTGCAGAGATTTTAATTTTGTTATGCTAATTTCGTATTTGAACAACTTGCATCTATACCTGTGCAAAAGCGGAACGACTTTAATACATACAAAGCTTTTTATGTACTTTTAAAATTATACTAGTCTAGGGTCGGGGTAAAGCAGGTTATTACGGGACTTCGACAAGTCGGTATTTTCAAATGCACCTGCTCCAGTTACACTCACTTTTTTATGAAAGCGTATCGAGTCATAGCTTAGATGGTAAGTTTGTTGGAATATACAACACCTGAGAGCTATCCAGGTCGGAAGTTCGAGCCCTACAAACAACATCAACAACAACAGCAAAAACAACAGTAGAGACAACAACAACTGTTTTTTTTGCTTTGCTCGTGTATCCCTCTGATTGTTATTATACGAATACCAGCAGACGAAGTATGTAGAGGGGTGTATAGTTTTCGTCTTTCCGTCCGTTCGTTCGTCCGTCCGTCCGTTCGTACGTGCGTACATCGAAACGAATGTTAACATTTTGCATCAAAGTTTTGCGTGAAGTCTTTTTTTCCTTTTGCATATATTTTTGAAAGCTTACACTTTAGGATGTTGATGTGTGGTTAGTGTTACTACTTGATGATTACAGAATAGCTGACTTCATTTTGCTGATGCTGCTGGCCCAAGGTCAAGGTCATGGACTTGGGAAATAGTGTGATGTTTACGACAAAGTTTTACGTGAAGTTTTTGTCTTTTGCTTGTTTTTCTAAACGCTTTGACTTAAGGTTATTAATGTGTGATTTGTACTACTGCTGGATGATTATACCCTCGGCATACGAAGGATGCCGAAGGGGTATATAGTTTTCGTCCGTTCCGTTAGTCCGTTCGTCCGTCCGTTCGTCCGCCCGCCAGTCCGTCCGTCCGCCCATCCGTCCGTCCGTCCCTTTCTATAGCCAAGTTTTACTTCGAAGTTTTTTGATTACATATAACTCTGCAGCCACTGATCAAAAACTTTTTTTATATTTGGTATTGGGGTACCTGGGAGGGTTCTTCTCTATTCTACATCTATGGACCCCTGGGTCTTGCCCCAGGGTGGGGCTAGAGATCAAAATCTAGGACACCCCAATAAAGTAGTATATTGCAGTTTGTTTATACAAACAACCTCTTATTAAAGAAGGATGGGCATCAGACATGTTTATCACATTAATGTTCAGTGTAATAATGTCAAGGTCATTGTGACCTTATTTTCAGTGATTTTGACATATTTTGAAGCCTATTTCTTGGATTAACGCCTCAATAAACTAGTATGTTGCAGTTTGTTTATACAAACAACTTCTTAAAGAAGGATGGACATCAGACATATTTATCACATCAACATTTGGTGTAATAAAGTCAAGGTCATTGTGATCATATTTTCATGCTCCAGCGATTTTGCCTTATATCTTGAAGACTATTTCATGGATTAATGTGATACTTGAAATATTGGTTCTCTGTGACACTACGATTGACAGCATAACAAATGTAGGTCACATTGACCTATATTTCATGGTCCAGTAATTTTTCTGCATATCTTGAATGTTAATTGATGTATGAACATCATTATTTCAAATTATGAATTAGTATGATCCAACAGTTGACCTAAAAGTTAATGTAGGTCACTGCGATCTATATTTCATGGTCCAGTGATTTTATGTTACATCTTGAAGACAATTTGTTGTATTACTATCATATTTTGGGGTTATGTGACCTATATTTCATAGCCCTGTGATTTTGTCTTATATCTCCCACTGTTTGATACCTAAATGTCTTACATATAGTGACACAATGTGACCCAAACTTTCACCTCAAAGTAAATATAAATCAGTATGACATATATTTTATGGTCTAGTGATTTTGCTTAATATCTTTTAGATTATTTAATGTATTAACATCATAGTTGGTATAAAGCATCAATGTGACCATCAGATTAATTTCTCAAGTATATGTAGGTCAGTTACCTATACTTTATGGCCCAGAAAATTTGCTTCATGTCTTGAAAACTTTTTACTCCAGAAAAGTTGTACTTGGGATGATAGATCAGTGTCACTCAGAGACTGACATTGTTAACTATATATTGCCTTATATCATTGTCATTAACTTTAAAATATTTTATAATTAAGAAATGGTGCCGGCCGGGGGTATTCGTGACCCTCTGGGCACTTGCTCTAGCTTTTATTATTTTATTTATTAACTTAGCTTGTGTGTCATTTTTGAAATGTTATTTTAATGTAAATATTTCGTTAAGTAACCGTTTTCCATTGATCTAACTTAGCTACGTAGCCAACTACTTATGAAGACAGTATTTTCTCTCATACTACTTTATCATTTGGTCCTCTTTGACACTTGATAGCTTACTAGAGGAAGTTAAAGTTCACTGTCGTTACTGACAATGGCCAATCTTAGTGCTTGAAGTACAACTGTTAATGTGTTCTAAAATGGCTGATGGGACCAATCTTAGCTCTAAACTGCCTATTCCAGATAGAACAAGGGAGGAAGAAAGCTCTGTTAGTGACGCCAGATCTTCTCTGGCTTTCCGCTGAGCACATATCTCCTCGGCTTCGCTGAATCGTTTTGTTTCATATTCACCAGCATCCCTTCTTATGAGGCCTCGCTACTTTCCTCAGTCCAGTGCAATCTGTTCCCACGACTCTGTTGGTATGTTGAAGTCTTTAAAGGAGGCTTTGAGGGTGTCCTTGTATCGCTTCTTCTGACCACCATGGGAGTGTTTTCCCATTTGTAGTGCTGTAATGAAGCGTTTCTTTGGTAAACGTTCAACAGGCATTTTGGTAACATGGCCTGTCCATCTTAATTGTGCCAGTTTCAGGAGAGTATTTACAGTCTGCATCTTTGCCTTTGTCAGGACTTCTGTGTTTGGAATCCTGTCTTGCCACTTAATCTTTAGAAGTTTTCTAAGACAGCTTGTATGGAAGTGTTTCAGTACTTTGGCATGCCGTTTGTAAACTGTTTGTAAAGTTTCACTTGCGTATAATATTGTTGGCAGCACCATTGATCTGTAAACTTTCAGCTTGGTGTCGTCTGGTTCCACTTCAATCCAAAATATCTCCACGTAGTCGGTCAAATGCTGACTGGCTTTCGTTTTCCTGGCACTGACTTCATCATCAATGTGCATAATTCTTGACAATGCTCTTCAAAGGTACCTTCAAAACTTGTCTACCACTTGCAATTGTTGACCTTTCACTGTGATGGTAAGCTCCTTGTAAGGCTTTCTAGGTGCTGGCTGATATACCACCTATATATTTTTATGCTGATTGTGAGATTTTAGCTTACACATGAGTCAGATACTTGATCCACACCTTTTTGCATCTTCTCTGTGCTATGTCATTAGCAAAGAGGAACTCGTCTAGCACCTCTGTCTGCACCTTGGATTTAGCTTGCAACTAGCTTAGGTTGAAAAGCTTCCCAAAGCGATACCTAATAGGTATACCAAAGTCACCATCTTGGAAAGCATCTGTGAATATGTTAGAAAACATCTTGCTGAACAGCGTTAGAGTTAGTACATACCATTGCTTAACTTATCACAGGGAATTGAGCAGAAAACCCGTCATCATTTTTGACCTGTGAAAGCATCCATCGTGGAACTGCCGCAGTCGAACGTTGTCATACGTTTTCAAAGTCCCTTACGACTGACTGTGTCAAATGCTTTGAAAGGTCGACAGGGGTCATGTAGAAGTCCACATTCTGTTCCTGGCGTTTCTCTTGAAACTGTCTTGCTATGAAGATCATGTCATATACTGTGACATAACTCTGTCAGTTTCTCTTGTTTGTAGATCTCTACAGGTATTGCATCTGATCCTGGAAACTTGCCAGATGACAAGAGTTTTATTGCCTGCACTGTTTCAGAGATTGTTGGGGACTCATCAAGCAGCGGATTACATTTCACCTATGGTAGTTTGTTGATAGTTTCATCACTGACAGATCATAGCCGATTAAGGACAACATTAGTGTTCAGCCCATCTACTCTTTGTCAATATGAAGACTAGTTCCATCTGCACTAAATAGTGGGTGGTTCCTGAACTCTGGGGACCATAAACTGTCTTAAGTTCATCAAAGAACTTCTTCATATTCTTTCTGTCTACAAAAGGCTGGATTTCATCAGCCTTTTTGCTCAGGCAGGAATCTTGCATGTCTCTGAGGCTAGCCTGGACTGTCTTACATATGTTTGAATAGGCAGTCCTACTAGATATGAGCTGGTATCATTGAGGTATGCATTGCGTTTCTTTCTTTCTTTTTTTTTTTTTTTTTTTTAGTGTTTCACTTCAATGAGACCCTGGATTTCTTCGTCATTCTCTTTAAACCAGTCTTGGTGTTTGTGAGATACTGGCCAAGGGAATCCATTGCTGAAGAGTGAATGGTGTATTTGAAGATTGCCTAGTTTTTATCTGGATCCTCTGATATGTGCTCAAATAGATGTAAACGGCTACAGATATCATTGAATGCTTGCCTCTTGCTGTATTGTTTCAGTTTGGAGGCATCGAGTCTCTTTGGCACTTTCTTGCCTTGCGTCGCCGTGCATGCTGAATGCGCAGGTTGAGTTTGCTGACAACAAGTCTGTGATCTGACCAACAGTCTGCGCCACACATAGTCTTCGTCACTCTGATCCTGTCTGTCCTTCCTTCGCACTGCACTATGGCATAGTCAATGAGATGCCAGTGTTTGGAGCGAGGCGAGGGTGCATCCATGATGTCTTCTTACGAGTTGTTAGACGTAAGACTGTGTTGATAATCAGCAATTCGTACTGTGCACACTTCCTTAAAAGGAGGAGGCCATTGCTGTTGTACTTTCCTACTCCTTCAGCTCCAATCACTCCTTCCCAGGTTTGGTGGTCTGTGCCCAGTCTGGCATTGAAATCCCCAAGGAGGATGAGTTGTCTATCCAGGGTGTTGCAAACACTCCAAGTGAGATGACCGTGCCCCTTCTCCAATGAAACCATTTCCTTGGTATGACTGACATCAAAATGCTAGTGCCACAAGTTCGAAGACACACTCATTCCTTGCCTTGCTGGCAGCTGGTATTTGCAGCTGAAGCGTAGACCTACTCATTCTTTCAGTAAAATTTCTTTAGTTATTTATAAAAAAAAGTAACCCTTGTCATGCTGAATAAATAAAGATACCGCACCCACTTGTAATGTTTTAGCCAATCAGATTGCTTGATCCCGTTTGTTAATACAAATTCACATATTTAATATGAAACAGTGTAGATGCAGATCAGTTGGCTTCTTCAGAAGCCAACTGATTTGTATCTACATTGTTTGCAAAGACAGGGCATATCCGGGTTCAGCAGGACTAGGGTTAATAGAATACTGTAACACTTTCGGACTTGTTTCAAGGGGTAATTATGAAAGGCTGCATGCAATGTAGCACCATTCAATCATGAGACGAAGCTCAGCTCGTGACCATACTGCGTTTCATCACGAAAACACGCCAGTATGATTTTGACCCCCTTAAACCCCACTTTTATATAGTAAAGCTGGGGTTTACAGGGGTATACATTATTTTTCTGATTTTTGTTTAAAAAACATAGAATGTGGATACTTGTTAGAACCGCCTCGCCGAGGCGGTTCTAACGAGTATCCACAATCTATGTTTTGAGCAGATATATGAACAAATATCAGAGTTTTTTATCTAAAAAATTTCAGTTTTTTTTAAGGTGAAATTTTCTATATATCTGAATAGGCGTGTTTTCGTAATGATTGCACAGAGCTTTTCATTATCACTCCTTTAGTGTCCCGATCTGACTTAAATAATGTTGAAAGAGACGTAAAACAGAAAATCGTCATCGTCATCATCATCATCATATTTGTACTTTGCCATTTTTGTAATGTATAGTCAAAATTAGTGTTAAGTAGCCAGCTAGCAGATTGTGACAGTTTGATTATATTGGCCTGTAACGTCTCTAAAATATGTCATATAGTTGAGAATTTCAAATTATGCTTGCACCAGAACATGCATTCCAGTGGCATAGCCAGACCAGAATAATTAGTTGTACGCACACCCAGGGAAAATCTTGAACAAATTCTCCTTAGTATCGCTTCCAAACTATGGGGCTTCTATTAAAGGAAATAACTTGTAGTCCCTATTTTGGAAGCGACACATCCTTTAGGTAAAATTAAAACAAATGTCCATTACGAAAGCACGCCTATTCAAGTATAGTGAAAATTTTACAACCAAACAACGGAAAGCTTTCAAATAAAAAATTCTGATATTTTTCATATTCCTACTCATAACATAGATTGTGGGTACTCGTTAGAGGCGGTTCTAACTAGTAACCACAATCTATGCTTTTTAGCAAAATAATAAAAATAATGTTTACCCCTGTCAACCCCAGTTTTACTATATAAAAGTGGGGTTTAAGGGGTCAAAATTATATTGGCGTGTTTCCGTAATGACTTGTTACAAGTAGATATGTTACAACATGAATATTCTGCGACATACTGCATGCATAGTTGTTAACCAAATTACGGGTGATAACTTTGCTACCCCCTTTAATCCTTGTCCTGCTGAAAAAATTAAGATGCCATGCCCATATCCAATTTTCAGCAAATCAGATTACTTGATCCAGGTTGTTGATATAAATTCAAATACTGAATAGCAAACAGTGTAGCAAACAGTGCAGATCCAGATCAGTTGGCTTCTGAAGAAGCCAACTGATCTGGATCTGCCCTGTTTGCAAAGGCAGGGTATATCTGGGTTCAGCAGGACAAGGGTTAATTGCACGACGGTGGGTCTCAAACGGCTCCTCAATCTGTTTCCGATGGTCGGGGCCTGACTATCAATGTCTGTGGCCGGGCTCATCGCGGTCATGTTTGTGGTTTCCTTATGTTCTGGTTTCAAATCGCCATTGAGCCCTTTGCTTTGTTTCATCACAGAGTTTTTGATTATACAGTTGACTCTCGTTATCTCAACATCGCTTATCTCGAATAGACGCTTATCTTGAAGTGAAAATCTTATCGCTGCCTAAACATGAAAATCTAACAAGTAAAAAATATTGTGGAAAAGAGGAGAAATTGCTCCTAAGGAGCAATTTCTCCTCTTTTCCACAATATTTTCGATATATCTCTAACTTACAGAGTCCAATTACATAAATTTGTAAAATGTGGTTGTCCGAAGTATTTTTTCCTCAGTTTTGAAAATCTGATATGTCGAGGTACGGATATCTCGAAGTGTTTCAGAGAGTCCCTTGGAATTCGAGATAACGGGAGTCGACTTATGTGTTTTACTGTGATGTTTCAAAGATGAGGTAGAGGACCCCTATGCGAACATATAATTGTTACTGGAGCTTTTTGTTTGTGTTGAGGTTTTACGGCCCAGTCAACCCAATGGGGTCATGTCGAGCGCGATCAGTTTACTTAACCACACGTTTACTAGGCAGGCTTAGTCCTCTAGCGGTTAACCAGTATTGTGCACATTCTTTCGCCAGAAACTGACAACTGCCCTTCTTGAATCAGCGGAAGGGAGAGAATGACCGTAGAAAATATTTCATGATCAATCTCCACGAAAGAATGTTGCCGACCTCGGCGGGGGTTGAACCCGCGACCTCCTCGTCTCCAGTCGGACGGCGCATCCAACTGAGCCACCGAGGCCGGCTTGTGTTACTGAAGCTGCATCAGAATTAAAGGTGAGATGTCGCACGAGTAAAATTGGTTTAACCCCTACACCCACAGTAGTTTTCCTATTGACCCTTCCAAGGCATTTTCCTCTGTTGCAATTCTTTTTTGTTTGTGCGTCTGTGGTTTCATATGTGGCGTTTGTTTTGTCAGTATATGTTCCTAATCTTTACTTCTTTTGGTGCCTCGCATCGGGAGTGCTGTCACTCGTGATTTTGGCATTTCCTGGGTATTTTCACGTATATGTTTCCTTTAAGAGCGGTTTTTGGGGTGAAAAACAAAACAAAAATGTTTATACAGTCGACTCTCGTTATCTCGAATTCCAAGGGACTCACTGAAACACTTCGAGATATCCGTACCTCGACATATCAGAGTTGAGAGAGTGAGGAAAACAATAAATTGAACAACCACATTTAACAAATGAATGTGTAATTTGACTCCTGAAGTTAGAAATATATATATAAAATAATGTGGAAAAGAGGAGAAATTGCTCCTTAGGAGCAATTTCTCCTCTTCTCCACATTATTTTGTTACCTGTTGTCATAGTTTCTTATTAAAACAGGGACCAGATTTTCACATCGAGATAAGCGATAATTCGAAATAAGCGAGTTCGAGATAATGAGGTTCGACTGTATATTAACTGCTGTCTCTTTATTGCAAATAATGTTATTTTTCCGACACATATTACACAGATGCTCAATGGGACCCATTTTTCATAAACAGCTTTTAGTTGCTGTGCAGGAAAGGAAATAGGAAATCCCAAAAATTGTTTTTCTTGTACAATGGCGGAAACTCTACAATAGTGCAAGCAGTCCCTCTTGATCATTACGAAAACATTCAAAAATACCAAAAATTTTACCACCACAAGAAAAAAAAAAAAAAAAAAAAAAAAAAAAAAAATAGGAAAAACAAAATTAGATAAAAAAATTCTGATATTTTTCATATTTCGGCTCAAAACATAGATTGTAAACGAGTGTCTGTCAGCGAATGACGTGCATTTTGAGTGTCTGTCAGCGAATGACGTGCATTTTGACTCAGATAGTTCAACTTATGCTTTGTTGTGCTTTCTGGAGTTTGCAGTAGCCATATGTTCTAGGATATCGGTCTTCAGTGCGCATGCGGACAGTGAGTTATCAAATTGGATTGACATTACGAAAACATGCCTATTCAAATATACTGAAAATTTTACCATCAAAAAATGAAAATTTTCAGATAAAAACCTCTGATATTTTTCATATTTCTGCTCAAAACATAGATTGTGGGTACTCGTTAGAACCGCCTCTACGAGGTGGTTCTAACAAGAACCCACATTCTATGTTTTTGAGCAGAAATAAGAAAAATAATGTATACCCCTGTAAACCCCAGTTTTACCATATAAAAGTGGGGTTTAAAGGGGACAAAATTATATCCTAGGCGTGTTTTCGTGATGATCGTGATGATTTTCGTGATGATCTGAAGTCAGCATCATAAAAGATAAGGCAAACAAAGCAATATCTTTAAGGTGAATAGAAAGAAAATGAACTAACCAGATAACAAAATTTTATTATACACAGACAATTAAAAAGGTTATATTAGATGTAACATACAAACAACTGTACCTTTTAAACAAAACTGAAATCAGTGAACATGTATATACAAACAAAACAAGCTAAGAAAACAATTAGTGATAGATAAGGCGAATGCATTTGATCCGCGCCGTGGGAAAAGTTGTAATGGAAGACAACAGACAGTTAATTCCCCTGAGGGCTCTCTGTGAACAACTAGGTCCAGTTAACTGGATTCCTCTGCTTTTATCATTAGCATCTCCATTCAGTTTTGTTCGCTTGAGATATCTAATTTTAACATGGTCATATACCAATAATACTTCCAAAATATCAAACAGAAATATTTTCTGTGCAACAGAATATATAAAGCTAATAAATCTTTCATGTGAGTATAGAAAAACTGAAAGTTGAAAATCAGTTAAATCCCACCGAGGGCCTATGATAGAAACAGAGGATTCCAATTAGATAGACCTAGTCAGTATTTGTTCTACCTTTGCACTTTACCTCTTAAGGGAGACAATAGAAAAAGTACAACTATCTCATATTGGGGCATATGCGGACAGCGAAGGCCATAATCAGCCTGCGCAGATGCGCAGTCTGATCAGGGCCTCCGCTATCCGCTTGAATTATTGAATAGAATAGAATATATCGATGTATAAGAAAAGGTCTTAACATAAGTTTCGATTTTGCAGGCAGTTCGGAATTTTAACTCTTCATATATGGCTCAAAGACACCTTGTTCTCATGTCTCCACCCATGTTTTAATATTTGTCTTATACTACACTCAAACTTCAATGGCTCGAACATCTTTTGGACCATAGAAATTTGTTCGAGGCGTGAGCAGTTCGAGCCACGGCGCCAGGTCAGGAAGCAAATGGCGATAAATTAGGGATATCTTTTCGATCTTCTGCCCAATAATGGTATATTGAGTGTACTCATTAGCATCGCCTCGATGAGACGATGCTAATGAGTACACACACCATACAATTTCATGATAAAATAAGAAAAATTCCCGAAATATCTGTTTTCTTGAGCTATTTGAAGAATTTCGGAGAAACGAGTTCGAATTAGCCATGGTAAACGAGCATCGGTGTTCGAGCTATTGAGGTTCGACTGTTTATATAAACGTTTGCATACACTTTTTCCTGCCACTATGGCTTAATATCTCATTTTGTCGCCGTGTATAAAACAGTTTAAGGCGAATGGACACACTTTAAGGGGAGGCAACTGTCAAAACAAAAAAGGGGTCTACTCTAAAACCTAACAATTTGGGAGCAAATTGTTTGCTTTTAGAGTAGACCCTTTTCAGAAGGTGCTTATTCTGTAGGAAAGTAAACGGAAAGTCATAAAAGTTGTGTCTCTCGTAAAACAAGTGGCGGAAAAGTGTTATCTGTCCTCTTAACTGCAAAAGCCCTTCAACAATAGTACAGACGACTCTTGTTATCTCGAAGTCCAAATACTTCGAGATATCCGTACCTCGACATATCCGTACCTCGACATATCAGATTGGTAGTGGTCTGCCCTAAAAGAATTTCCTCCCTTTTGAGCAAAGTATTTCCTTTTAGAGTAAATAGTAGTACAGACGACTCTCGTTATCTCGAAGTCCAAGGGACACTCTGAAATACTTCGAGATATCCGTACTTCGACATATCAGATTGACAGTGGTCTGACCTAAAAGGAATTTCCTCCCTTTGGAGCAAAATATTTCCTTATAGAGTAAACCCCTTTTCAAAAATGGACAAAACAATTTTGACAGAGTTGCCTCCCCTGAAAGTGTATCCATTCAACCCACACTGTGTAGACTAGTGTTAGCCAGCTCTGGTCATATTTGGCTTTATGTTGGGTTTTATTTGCATAACTCATGTATGTTACATAGATGTATCGCTCATTACGCACATTACGCATGCGCGCGCTCAAAAAAAAAAAAAAAAAATGAAATGAAGAAGGATGACCTAGCATAAAATGTTTTCCTCCTTTATTATTGGGGTTACTCTTGAATGAAAGAATTTGCTCCCTCTGGGAGCAAATTCTTTCCTTAAAGAGTAGCCCCAATATCAGAAGCGATATCAGGAAATATTTTGTTTTAATCTAAGATTTTGCCTGGGTGTGCGTAAAAGTAGTTCCGTTCTGGCTGCGCCACTATGTTTCATCATCGGAACATTTACGAACAGAAAAGGTCAAGATCAGCAAATGAAGCCATGGATTAGTTTGATCAGGGACATAACTATGCCGTTTTATTCTAGAGTAAACAATTGTTCTGGAAGTGGACAGCAAACGCCCTAATCAGACTGCGAGAATGTGCAGATTGATCTGGGCCTAAGCTGTCCGCATAAGGCACAAAGGCAGACCTGTTTGTCCGCATAGCTTCGATACCACAAATTCACATTGTCAACCCTTTCACCCCTGAAACTTCCTTTGAAGTGGACTCTTCCGTTTCTGATTCTGGAGGAATCCATCATCTCCAAAATGGATGGCGCACAGGCAAAAAAAGTAAATAAAATTCCAAATAGTATAGTTACAAAACAAAAAAGGCAAACAGTATAGAGCCATTCCATCTGAACCTACACTGTTTGCAAAGCCTATTTCTGATCTGTAGTGTTGAAAGGGCTAATGATAAATTCAGTTTCACACTCGTTAGCTATAAGCACTTTCATAGAAGATGTGGACCTGCATTAGAATGCACAGTTAGTGTTAGTTACATTTAACCAGAACCTTGAATTGATCAGCATTGACAACACTGTCTGTCTTTTAAGTATATATACAAATATCCATTTTTGTAAAACAAATCACGCTCTCACATTTTGAATTTTTAACATTAAAATGCCAATAGCCGAAACAATAAAGGCTTTACCCATATGAATATACCCACATGTACAACTAAGTTTTGTGTCAGCAGCGACTGAGTTGGAGTTTTAAGGTCCAGCCATCACTATTAAGGTCATGTCGAGCTGGTCAGTTAACCTGTCCACACATTTCCTAGGTAAGCGGTTAATCCATTATGAAAACACACCTATTCAAATGTTTTGAAAATTTTACCCTCAGAAAAGGATAATTTTCAGATAACAAATTCTGCTATTTTTTCACATTTCTGCTCAAAACATAGATTGTGAGTACTCGTTAGAACGCAGAGGCGGTTCTAACGAGTACCCACAATCTATGTTTTTAGCAAAATAAGAAAAATAATGTATACCCTGTAAACCCCAGTTTTACTATAAAAAAGTGGGGTTTAAGGGGGGTCAAAATTATATAGGCGTGTCTTCGTGATGCACAGCTTGTACACATACTTTCGCCAGTAACTGACAATTGTCCTTGAAACAGCGGAAGGGGAAAATGATCGTAGAACGATTTACTGGTCAGTCTTGTTACATTGTATCTGGCCGGGCAAGGAGTCAGACGCGCTACCGACTGCGCTAATGCCCTGATCAGTTGGACATCTGAACAGTCCAATTAGGGCCCTCTTTGATCACCTTGTTGAAGCTTGGATCTTCGGATATGTACACCGAACGAAGACGTAGATCAACCTGTATCTGCATAGTCTGACCAGCGTCGTTGCTGTCCATCTGTAGAAACCTTGGATCCTCGGATGTCCACTGAGCCCCCAGCGCAATTTCTGATCAGTTCCCCTAAATTTATATACCGCTCTCTCGGCTAATTCAGCAGACGACACACTGGCGATATTTTTTCCCAATAAAATAAGGTTTGACGTTTCATGCATATTGTCTCCGAAATGTAAAAATATATTTTCTGGGAAAAATATGAACGCTTTTTCAAAATGCCATCTACTGATTTTTGCCCAGCATGCTAAGCGTTTAACACTGATTAAAGGGTTGCATTCAGTAAAAACTGCTGAATCTCGCATGTTGTACCTTATTAAACATCTTCGTCCCTGCTAATTTAGTTGTACGAACTCAACATAACTGTATCACAATATTACGTCACAACACTGATGTTTTTTTTTACCTTTACCACTCTCTGAGCAAATTCAACAGGCGATAAACTGACGATGTTTTTTCTTATTTTTCCCAGAAAATGTGCTTTGGGATCGTTGAACCCATTCTGATATCTTGGCAAATCGAGTTTAGTTTATGCATCAGGAAAACATACCTATATAATTTTGACTCCCTTAAACCTGACTTTTATATAGTAAAACTGGGGTTTACAGGGGTATACATTATTTTTCTTATTTCTATTCAAAAACATAGATTGTGGGTACTCGTTAGAACTGCCTCATCGAGGCAGTTCTAACGAGTACCCACAATCTATGTTTTGAGTAGAAATATGAAAAGTATCGGGGTTTTTTATCTGAAAATTTTCATTTTTTTGGTGCTGAAATTTTCAATACATTTGAATAGGCGTGTTTTCGTAATGCCAGTACTAGGGGGCGTATGAAGCACTGCAAACTTTATTGTTGCCTTATGAAGAGGCTTAATAAAAACCGGGACTCCGATTTTCGTTTTTTATGTGTCCGGTGTTTCCAAGAGCAGCCCTTATTGATGTTATTTGACACATCCCGAAAACATACCTATATAATTTTAACCCCTTAAATCCCACTTTTATATAGTAAAACTGGGGTTGACAGGGGTATACATTATTTTGTCAGAACCCCTGAGGAGACAATTTGTATGAAAAGACAAAGCCTATTTTCTGGGAAAAATAAGAACAAAACAATCAACATATCGTCTGCTGGAACTTTTAGCCAGCAAGCTCAGCGGCAATGAATACATAATTAGTAGGCAACAATCGAAACCTGACAGCGGAAATCAAAAGAGGTTCTTTTCATGATATGAATGTAGCGAAGTCACAAAGTTGTCTGCATCCGAGATCGCCATATTCCATAGTGTCAATCTGCTCAAGTTAGAATTTCTGAACATAGAGGCCAATCTGGGCTTCCTTGTCTGAATACTCCATATAACCTTTTTATTACTTTACGTACAAATTCATATTTCGCCAGAAAAAAAGGCTCAGAGAAGCGAAAACGTAACTCATCGCATGTGCGAACGACGTTGATCCTGATCGGACTGCGCATTCGCAGTCCGATCAGGATCGACATCGTCCGCTACATTCCGTATTCGTCCAAAGTACCGCACATATCCCTATAAGAGCACAGTCAAGCAATTTCGTAGTTTTCAGATTACAGTCTGTGTACTTTTACCTAATGCTTTATACGTTGTTGGTACTCACTAAATCGGTAATTTAAATGAGTACAGTAGCAAAAAATTATGCTTTTATACAGAAAATCAGAAAGATTACATAAGCAGCATTAAATAATCCTCTCATGAATCCTCTGCTGAACTTACTTTAAGTGTGCTCTTATTGGCTGCATATGTTACTACAAGTTTTGTTTTCCAGTAATTCTGAAAAACTTAAGCGCACAGTGCGCTAATAAGACTGAATACGGTAGCTTTTGTGCGGTCCAAATAATGTGTGTAAGACTCCGGTCAGACGTCACATATGCCAATGGATTGTCTGAGTCTGCGCATGTCAAAAAGTACATTAGATATTATATTTTACGTCATAGGTCACGTGTTGTGTAATAACATGTAGTCCTCTGAATGAAAACGTCTTTTTTTTATCTTCGTACTTGCATTGCAGACCTCATGTCCTTGTACATACAACTCTCAGGTCGAAGCTGAAAGAAGAAAAAAAAAAAAAAAAAAAAAAAACGATTATACAAAAATAGTACTGGTAGTATAACCTATCAAAGGACGACGATTTTTTTTTCTGTATAATAAATAGATAAAAAGATAGGCACCAATGTGTGATACACTGATCAGGCCATGCACCCTTGCTCCCAAACTGTTTGAAAACATGAGCCTTGTTTAAGTTGAACTTGAGATATTACGCTTACATGTTTTTGTTATACTAAAATGCCCAAGGCAGCAAACGGGTATAATAGAATGGGACATTATTGCATAAAAATCAGTGACGAACGTTATAAACAGCCGTGCATTAACCGGCGAAAAGCCATGTATTAACAAGGCAATTCACGCGCTGTTAATGCACGGCTTCGCAACGTTTAATATGCTCATCACGAAAACATGCCTATATAATTTTGATCCCCATAAACCCCACTTTTATATAGTAAAACTGGGGTTTACAGGGGTATACATTATTCTTCTTATTTCTGCTCAAAAACATAGATTGTGGGTACTCGTTAGAACCGCCTCATCGAGGCGGTTCTAACGAGTACCTACAATCTATGTTTTGAGCAGAAATAAGAAAAAATATCAGAATTTTTCATCTGAAAATTTTCATATTTTGGTGGTAAAATTCTTATTGTATTTGAATAGGCGTGTTTTCGTAATGTCGTACCGGGGCCACAGAACTGCTGCCGTCACGAGATGTGTACTGCCCTGCCCCAGAACGAGTATAGTCCGTGGAAATAGCGTTCGCGCGACATCGGCAAAGAGGCGAAACAAAATAGTGCAAGAAATAACACGAAAAGTAGCAAATGTTTTTAGTCTTTATGCAATTATAGCGATCGAACATGATTTTTCAATGCTTTAACATTCGCCAGGTCCCTTGGGAGGTGTTGAAAACCGCGGCCTCCGGCCTAAGTTTTCAACACCTCCCAAGGGACCTGGCGAATGTTAATGCATGAAAAACCATGTTTGATCCCTATATTAAAGCAGCTCCTTTTTCCTTAGACTACGAGAACAGTGAGTACAGGCGACTTGGATGATCATGATGTACTAGTACCTCTACGGGTCACAACAGCACCACTGCGAAGCCACATTTGCTGATTTGGGGAATTTTAGTATAACAAACCATGTCAGCATATCTCATTAACAGCTTTAAACAAGGCACAAGCTTAAAAAAACAGGGGGAGCAATAGAGGCATAGCATGATTATCTTTTTATACTACCAATATTTTTCTTGTCTATACATGTAGTTTGCCCCCCAAACATAGCGTGCATTTTGATAAGAACGGAAAATCCACGGACGTTCATCGGATGTTAAAAGAATAAGAACGTGGCTCAGTCGCAGACTAACTGTCTAGAGCGACAATATTTCGGTAGACATATGAGCCAGGGCCCAGCATTTCCTGCAAGACTGCATGTGCGCTCTGCAAAGACTCAGATCAGCCTGTGCATCCGCGCAGTCTGATGATAGTGTATGTTGTCCGCATGAAGACGCTTTGGGTCCTTGGCTATCCACAGATTCCCTGCGAAGACTCTGATCAGTCTGTGCGGATGCCAGGCCGGTCTGAGTCTTCGCAGGGCGTACATGCAGTCTTGTAGGAAATCATCACGAAAACATACCTATATAATTTTGACCCCCTTAAACCCCAGTTTTATATAGTAAAACAGGGGTTTACAAGGGTTTACATTATGTTTCTTATGTTTGCTCAAAAGCATAGATTGTGGGTACTCGTTAGAACTACCTCGCCGAGGCAGTTCTAACGAGTACCTCCAATGTATGTTTTGAGCTGAAATATAAAAATATTAGAGTTTTTTATGTTAAAATTTTCAGTTTTTGAGGTGAAACTTTCTATATATTTGAATAGGCATGTTTTCGTAATGGCTATGCTAGGCTCATATTAATCAGACTTCTAGAATTTCGAAATGACATATAAATGCCGGCTTTACGTGTTTACTTGTTTTACTATCTCGCTATTAACTTATAGTACCGTGATTTATCTGTCATTCATGCTTTATAGCTTTCAGACAGACATGTTTCAGACATTCTTTCAACTTCAGTACATAAATCACAAAGAGAAACAGTTAAAATGTGATAGGTTCAACATTGCGGTTGCCGAAGCAACACTCTTTCAATCAAATTTCGGGAAAAAGTATTGAACGTCAGAACTTGGACCAAACGAACGCATTTATTTTATATTCAGGGGTTTCTCTAGAACAACAAGTTGCGTGATATACATAGATATACCAGGTATTGATGAGTACAAGGTAGTTCTATATACAGACATTATATCATGAGACTGAACCCAGCTGGCATTCTATATAAATCTATAGCGGGCCGTTATCGGCCCGTCAGCTACCCTGACGGGCCGATAACGGCCCGCTATAGAGTTATGTAGAATGCTTACTGGGAAATGACCCAATACATGTAGGACATTTGATTCCCCTTGGCTTTTATTATGGTCTTAAGCTGTTTGAATTCCGCTCTGGAAAACAAAGACCCCCCCACCCCATCCCACTTCAAACACAACAACAGCAACATGTACATATATCCATAAATGTGTAAATACCCAGGAAAGTGGGATGGTCGGGTGTGGCGAAGGTGTCATGTATCTTATGTCACCGTATGGTCCAACTGATATTGGCTTACAGTTGGGCAATGCCTGCTGTCCTTGTAGCAGGTAAGGGTAGAGAGGAATGTTTTTATTTCTTCTGTTTTTTCACTTTCATTCCTTTATCTTCCCTGAACTTCTCTTTCATCTCTTCTACTATCTCTTCTATCTTTTTTCTCCCTTTCTCTGGGAAACGACACAAAATGACCCACAAGGCTTGATGTGTCGTTAAACCCCAACACAATCAAACCACCCCTGACCTCAGACTCGTATTCTTATGTTACTTTCTGGGGCTACTTAAGGAAATAAGGTTGATGTTTCAATCGAGTAAAACTAGTTTAAGCCTCCAAGTAGCTGTTTTTGCTGACCCTTCAAAGGCGATTCCTATGTTGCAGTTCTTTTCTGTTTGTGCATGTATGTCAGTTATTACAGCAGTTACTGTGCCCTTGCTTCTTGTCATTGTTACTAATCTCTTCTTCTTCAAGTGCCGCAGGAAGGCTGTGCTTCGTGATCGTGGCCTTTCCTTTATAACTTCATTTATATTTTTAAGTGTTTGGCCACAGCCCAGTCAGCATTCTACGTTAATCTATATCGGGCCGTCATCGGCCCGTCAGGGTAGCTGACGGGCCGATGACGGCCCGATGTAGATTTACGTAGAATGCTAGCTGGGAGATAAGCTAAGTAATCCGTACGCTGATCAAATAATTCAGTGCAGCTGGAAATGTGCCATGATTAAGGTAAAGGGCTGGGCGCTCGCAAAAATGTGTTAAAGTCCCCAGCAGTTTCACTGTTTTCCGTTCCAAGGCGGTATTTCCATCGCAATGCTTCTTCGAACTTCGCTCTGGACGCGAGGTTATAAAACTTTTTTCAAGCTCAATTCAGCTGGGCATGAAATTTTCTCTGCTAATAAATATGAAAATGCCAACAGTAGTTGGCATTTTCATATTTATTAACAGACAAATTTTCATGCTAAGCTATGTTAATCATAAAAGAATTTGAAAAGGTTAGTAATTTGAGAATTATTAGCAGAACAAATTTCATGCTAAGCTGAGTTGGGCATGAAAAACTCTTTATAACCTCGGGACCTGATTTCGCCAGTGTTGTTTTGTGGTGTCGTTTCGTGTCATTCAACCATTATTCGATGCCTTAGAAGGACTGTGTTCCGCGATTGACATCTGCCCGTAGTATCCCAATATTTATTCTTTACCCTTTCTTAATTAGTTACTTTTAGCAACCAGGCACCGGGGTTATAAAACTGAGTTGAATATGAAAAAAAAGTTTTATAACCTCGGGGCTCAATGTGTTCAATTAATATTGTGTAATGTATCCTAATTCCGAAATACACCACATATAATTATAGTTACATGTACTAGCCAAAAGTTCTAAACAGCCATATCCAATTTGTCTATTTTCTTCACAACTAAAATAAATCTAACAGGTCTATCTAATCCCCCAATAGGCAGATGTGTCAGTCAATTTAGACATTAAACGGTTTGACAAAACTCTGACCATTACATACAGGATGCGCCTATGAACACAGGTAACCCCCATTTTTAAAATGCACAAAATTCAGCAGTCTGTCACAATTTGTCCAAGATCACTTTCTGAAATATCCAATTTTCACAAGCAGAACCATTTCATTATTAAAGTATATGACTGAAAAAAAAATAAAATTATGCAGAAATGAACACTATTCCTGCATGATAGGTGTCGCTATGGGTCAAAATCTTGAAACTTACCCCACCACTCAATGCAAGCTTTGCATTAATTTTGAGAATAGGGGCGTATTCATCGTGGCCTCTTGGATGCAATGTACTGAATAATGCTAAACCATTAAATGTATGGTTTACTGACATATTGACCTATCTGGATATGCAAACATAATTGTGAGATTCTAATGTCTTTGAAGAAAACTGATAAAAAAAAACAACAACAACAAAAAACAAAACAAAACAAAAAACAACAACAAAAAAGCACTAAATGGCCGGTTAGAACTTTTGGATAGTATATATATGAAAGACTTTGGGTTTGATTTTTATTTAACATTCAACTTTAACTGCTGTCCTGATTTAAATGGTATTGCACGTGTTTTATAGGTTCGATTTTATCATAATGCTTTTACTTTTGCACGTTAAATTATATGCAAATAACTGCATAAGCAGACGCATGTTTACTGACCATGTTTTGTATTGAAATTTCAGTATTCCCCGTGTGATGCAATGGTCAGGTAAACAGTCATCGTGTAGCTTGTTACAGGGAGCCATTCAGTAGGCTGTCCATTATAGCTTAACTGCACCATATGGTAATAAATAAATAAATAAATAAATAAATAAATAAATAAATAAATAAATAAATAAAAAAAACAAATAAATATGTTGGTCTGTATTGGTGTTAAACAAAAGCTGATTTTGATCTCAAAACGTTCTTACCATTAGCCTGTTGACTTTTTGTGTGTATTTGTATGGGATGGAGACGTGGGGTCTTGGTGGGTTGTGCTGAATTAAGCGGACAGTCGGTGCGTGACATGATTTATATAATATTACAGGACTTTGTAGGTGTTTATGTTTTTAAATATTGGAACGTCTTAGGATTGTAAATTCGTATTTGTCTTAAATCTTCACTTGGCGTATTGTCAGTAAAAACGTAAAAACAAAAACAAAACAAACAACAGAAAAAACGTAACAATCCAATTATTCGGATAGCCAGTCCTGAGCAATTAGTGTAGTCCCGGACAGAACGCGGCGTCTGATCAGGGCCTGCACTGTTTACTACTCATCCAACATTTTTTTAGACAATCAACATGCAGCAAAAGGGATATGTTTAAATCCCAGAGCAAGTAAGTTGAGGAGTTCAGGTGTCCCAATTTTTTACGGGAATTACACCATATTCGAACCTGTTATGCTAGTGTTTTTGAATATTATTCTTTTAACAGGCCAACCATCACACAAATACACATATGTGCACAGCACCTATTTTTTATTACGGCCTACACGAATGTTTGGATTTTTCCTAAGAAGATGTTAAAGAACGAAACGCCTGGAAAAGTAATCTACAAAAATATTATGTATATGAGCCGAAACGTCCAAAAACGTACCTTGGTCCATGTGCGCCCAGCGAAGATTCAGATCAGCCTGCGCATTCGCGCAGTCTGATCAGAATCTTCACTTGGCGTATTTTGGATAGCCAAGGACGCAAACTTTCTCCATGCGGACCACGAAGACTCTGATCAGACTGCGCGGATGCGCAGGCTGATCTGAGTCTTCTTTGTGCGCACATGTCAGGATGTACGTTTCCTGACGTTTCGGCTCATATGTGCATGAAGCTTGGCTCGGAAAAGAATCGGTAAAAACTTAACGTTGCGTTACGAATACACAGCTGCAGACCTGTGAATATTCCTTTAATCTCTTCCGCAGAGCTCAGATGTACCTATCAATCAACGACCAAAAATTCATAATTTTAGACTAGCTAGCTGAAATTAACACGTGAGCCGGGGCACTTCATACGTAATTATATTCGAATAGCCAAGTACCAGATCTTTGCTGTCCGTATGAGCGCGCGCGCGCGCGCACACACACACACACACACACACACACACACACACAGAGAGTACTGTTATACACCAAATATCAATCAATGAATAAAAACACATAAATTTAGACTAACTAGCCGAACAAATCACGTGAGTCTGGTCACCACATACCTAATTATATGTGAATCAAGTCAAGCTCCAGATCCCAGCTAGCATTCTACTTAAATCTATACTGGACCGTTATCGGCCAGACAGGATTCCTGTCGGGCCGATAATGGTTCAATATAGATCTAAATACGGACACACTGAACAATGTCGACGTGAGCAGCGAAGACCCTGACCTAATTTCGTGAATATACAGAAGATTCAGGCCATGTATATTTTCGCATGATATTTTGACCAGCCTCATGACCAAGGATTGTCAGTTTGAACTGTTATAAATTGTTGTTCAATAATATTGAATATTCATGAATATGTAATTTTAACAACAATTTCTGTCGAAATTTAGGCTCCTATCAGTGAGGTCAAATAAAATCTATAAAGATTGCGTTTGGAACACATATAAAACATATATCAATAAAAATTGGAGCATTCATGGAGGCTCTAAATAACAACAATCTAGTTTGCAAGTTTGCGGAACTGGACTTTCCAAGATTCAAGAATGAGCCTAGCTTATTGATCCTCAATGAACGACACGTACTTCATCATGGTGGACTTTTTATTTTCATTTGCCTTCGGCAAATGAAAATAATAAATGCACTATGGTGAAGTACGGGCCATACTTTGGTTTAAACAGTATTTGTTTAGACTCTTCACATATACAGAACACAATATTACGTGGTCCTGGATCTGATAAATAGCTTAAAGCTTTTATAAATCATCTCTTAAAAGAATGTTGGCAGTGGTAATATATGAATGATGGGTACTAGATAAGCAGAATAACACAAAAGGTAAACATTAATAATAATAATAATAATAATAATGCAATAATAATAATAATAATAATAATAATAATAATAATTTGCAGAAAAGTGCAAAGAAACAAAGTAGAGGACTTGATGGCACTCTTAAGCCAGAGAGAAATAAAACCACAAGCTGAACCATAATATGTCAGGCAACAAAGACAGTAGTCGGGCGCCAGCCATCTGAATTAGACTGGTTGAAGGAGGAACCATTATTTAGCCTTATGCCCGATTCACCGTTGTGCAATTCAAACAGCTTTCATAGTTTATTTGTGAGGTATTATAGACAACCATAAAATGCTTCATTTGTTTGTATTTCAGATGTCCCTCCCCGATGTCTGTGAGGCTCGTCGGGAAAGGGTATTATAGACAACCATAAAATGCTTTATTTGTTTGTATTTCAGATGTCCTTCCCAGACAGAATATTCCATTGCGGAGTTGGTTACTATTTGTAAGCGTAGTGTAAAAACGGATACAGATGACCATTTCGAAAACATGTTTATAGTGCTGACCTACCTCAATTACCTAAATAATCTGACAGGTTACAAGCATATGGTGATAAATAAGGATACAAAACACAATCTGTCCCAACTACCCGAAATATTTTGATACTCAAACACTTAAATGCACTGATCCTAAAACCTGAACAGCATGATGCTATATATGAACTGTGTCTACACTCTTTGTTCAGGCACAATGTTCAGAACTTGATATTTAGGGCAAATATGATACTCATATTTAGGTTAAAACTGTTAATGTTTTCATATTATCCACCTTCAATATTCCTACCTCTTTTCACCCGGTCTTAATGTATTATACAGACGCATGCTTTGAACACAAGAAAATATACAGTTCATACACCAGTAACAACACACAGGTCAAATTAAACTATGGGGTCCATTAACATATGTACCTAGCGACTATTTTTCTCCAGCTTTTACTTACTTCCTTCTTGAATTTGTTTTAAAGGTTGATACTCGGGCTACTTTTGATGCAGCAAATATGGCAAGAACACCATAGCCTAAACTAATTTATTTCAAACTAATTTCTCCCTGACTGTTGTTAGATTATTATATTCTTCATTAATTAGAAAATGTATTCTGATTTTTAGAGTTTCATGAACACAATATATATGTACCAATGGAATTCGGAAGAATCTTCTACTTAATTCTGATGTAAATAGACATTTTGTTCACGAAAATACATAAAACTATGTATATATCAAATAGCTTTTTAAAAGTTTTACACGATAATCACTGTATAATTGATAACACAATCATCTCCTCCCTTGACATAACTTAACTACGTAGCCTGGTTATCAAACCTTTAAGACAATATTTTCTCAGGTAACTCTTACATGTACATTTCTCAGTAATACCTTATATTAAAATTCGAGCAGATACGTTTCATTTGGAAATAGTATTTTCAGATAGCAAAATGTAAGTATATGATTACAAAGTCAGGTACCAACTTTTGACCTCACCTACTTAGTAAATATTCCGATATCTTAACTTAGAATACATGTCCTAAAATGTACACACATCTATGATTCTTACCTTTTGATATGTCTAAAGCTGCTGCTAGTGAATGAGTGGAAACATTGTAGACGGTGTAAAAATGTATTATTGCATAAAAAAGCAGTGTCGCACGTTATTAACAGCCGTGCATTAACCGGCGAAAAGCCGTGTATTCAGAAGGCAATTCACGCGCTGTTAATGCAAGGCTACGTAACTTTCAATATGATCGTACCGGGGCCACAGATTTGCTGCCGTTACGACATGAGTACTGCCCGGCCCTAGATCGAGCATAGTCCGTGGAAATTACGTTCGCGAGACATCGTAAAAAGGCGAAACAAAATAGTGCAAGAAATAACGCAAAATGTAGCAAATATTTTCAGTTCTTATGCAATAATAGCGATCGAACATGGTTTTTCAATACATTAGCATTCACCAGGTCCCTTGGGAGGTATTGAAAACCGCCGCCTTCGGCCTCGGTTTTCAACACCTCCCAAGGGACCTGGCGAATATTAATGCATTGAAAAACCATGTTTGATCCCCATAATAGTTACCCAGGAAAGACCATAATCACGAAGCACAGGCTCCCCGAGGCACCAAAGGAAGAAGAGATGAGAAACAAACAATAACAAAATAAAACGGCACGAACATAATAGCGCCGCTTTTAGTAGGTCAGCAGAAAACTAATATAGAAGGGGCCTTAATGTAATTTTATTCTCACGAAACCTAGTCCTTAATTCAAATGCAGCTTCAAATTACAAATATATGTTCTGTCTGCGTAGGGTCATCTACTCATCAGTAAAGCATCTGCAAAACACTTATAATTGCAAACTCTATGATGAAACAAATAGGAGACTACGGATCTAAAGCCATGGGACAAAACTACAAGTAGGACCACGATGGGCCCAACACAGAGATTGAACAAGAGTGAGTTGCATAAGGAAAGCGCTTTTAGGTAAAGCTCTGTAGCGATTTGTTCTTGCTATGCAACGGTCCGTTTGATGGGAGCGCTTTCTAAAGTGTCAGTCAAAATGACACAAATTTCAAACTTGGAATTTCTCGTAAAATGCTAGCGGTGCTTGCTTTAGCGATTGGTTTTGTATTCTGTGGTCATTTCTGCACAATGCACTTTGTCCTTCGTCAAAGGACAATAAATAAATAAATAAATAAATAAATAATAATAATAATAATAATAATAAACACATTTAATTTCTTAAAACGGGCACTGGTTACGTCAGCGCCGCCATTTTGTTTTGTCTGATTGCTATGCAACGGTCAGTTTCAGATAGCGAGTCAGCTCCGAACACAGTTACGAAGCGCCACGAAGCGCCACGAAGCGCTTTTTGGTAACGTACCGTTGCATAGCGAAGCGCTACAAAGCGCTTTGTAATACTCGCCTTATGCAACTTATCCCAGAATCTTAAACAGAATCTGGAAGGAGTCGTCATTCAATATGTGTGCCGACTCCCTGTTGCGCAATAAAAAAGGGAACCACAGTTATCAACCATAATTGGGCTACCAAGCATGCATGGAGTTTGCCACAGAACAGTCAGGTTATAATCTATCTTTTTGTGATAAAATTTTTAATTGCTCCGGAAAGTCTGTTTTACAAATGATCTTGTTGAGTATATAGACTAAGTCACTATAAATTCATGTTCTGATAGACCTTCCGCAGAAGTGTTTTCAACGTTATATATGGAAATTAATTCAGAATGACAGCGATAAAACTTAGAAATGTCCTAATTAGTTTATGATAAAGGTATCCTGTTTAGTAAGTTTAGCACTGAAAATTAATTCTGATATAAAGGTCACTGACTTGAGCAGATGCTCTAGTAAAACAAATACACTAAAGATATATAGAACAGTATGTAGCATATCGTTATCCCAAAAACGGAAACTTTACAATATCATAATCAAAGTTATCCCGCATGTCATAATTGTACTTAAAAACATAGTAAACTTAAGGCTTGAATTAGGGTTTCAGTATCAGAGGAATTACCTGTATTTAATTGAGGTTATGTGGATCTTATCTACTATTTGTTCAAAATAACCTTTATAATATTTAATAAATCATCTCGAGGCATTGAATGCTTCAATAACATCGGATTTTAAATCCGATGTTATTGAAGCATTCAATGTCTCGAGATATTTTATCTTCATGTAAATAGAACACCACCGCCACCGCCACCACCACCAACAAAACTCATTTCAAACATTAAAACATTTCTTCTGTTGTAGTTCATAAGTCGGACATTGTCTTTGTGCCATTTTGTTTTGCCACTGTTCCTCATCGCTTCCTCTTTCGGCGTCTCGGGTAGGCTGTGATTTGTGATTGTTGCCGATACATAGTACACTGTATTCGATAACTTCATTTATGATTTTGCAGCTTTACTAAGTCCGATGATACATTGTACATTGTATTCGGTAACTTCATTTATGATTTTGCAGCTTTACTAAGTCCGACTTTCTACGTTTACCATTCTCAGGCTATCAGTTGATAATTCTGTGTGGCAATCAATTGTCTGATATTCCGGACAAACCTTAACCCTGTCTGCTTCAGAAGAGTTTAAATGCTCGTTATTTTGCAATATTCATGTACACTGTATTCGAGAACTTCATTTATGATTTTGCAGCTTTACTAAGTCAGACGATACATTGTACATTGTATTCGGTAACTTCATTTATGATTTTGCAGCTTTACTAAGTCCGACTTTCTACGTTTACCATTCTCAGGCTGTCAATAGATAATTCTGTGTGGCAATCGATTGTCTGATATTCAGGACAAACCTTAACCCTGTCTGCTTCAGAAGAGCTTAAATGCTCGTTATTTTGCAGTATTCAGAACTTCTGTACATTGGATAATGTCTTGCCATTTGACCTTAAAAAGCTTCCTCAGACAGTTAGTATAAAAATTGTCAATCCTTCTGCCATTCAGTTGGTAGAGTCACAGTATCACAGCTTTGCATACCTTCAGTTATGTACCCAGTCAAAGTCCTGTCGGTTTCAACGTTTAAACATAGCCTAACGAAGGTAACACTTGCTGTGACAAGCCTGGTATTTACCGTATTACCGATGTGAACAGCCCTCGCAACGTGCTTCAAAGGTAAGCACAGTCTTTTGTCATGTCATTAATTAAGTGAAGTACGTTTTACTATTTCTGTCGCTATTTTTGGTTTTAGCCTGTCATTATCTTCGACGGAACAAACCACCAAAGTGGTCTGATACTTAGTCCATTTGCAGATTCTTGAACATTGTCTGTAAGCTTGGCAGAAATCATATTACGTACATGAGCAAGTGTACCATCATGATATTGCCGAGACTAACTTTGGTCGCAGTCAGTAAATGCCATGTAAAGGCCAGTATTCTATTCTAGAAGCTTCTGTTGGAATACCATCGTCGTAAAAACCATATCAACTATTCCCATGTCCTCCCTGAATCCACACAGTCTCACTGGTAAGAACACGACATCGTCATTGTACTTCACTTTATTATGGTATATATCTTCTGGTCTGTGATAAGCTCATTTTGAATTTGATTTTCCAAAACAAACAATTCGAATCAATGCCAAATACATAGTGAAGATACCCAGGAAATGCCACAAAGTCTAGTTTTCTGTGAAAAATAACCATCACTGTCGTCAGCTTGTTTACCTTTAAAGCGCCAACCCAGCTGACACGCAACCTCGTAATAACGTCGCTGTGACGTCACCGCGATTTCATGACGTAACGATGTGTGTTTAGTGGGCAAGCACAACTAGGAGATGACATTCTCCTTTTTGATATTATTCATTTTTCAAAGGCATTGATTCAACATTTCATGTGAATCATCAAACCATATTTGCTCTGAAAAATACTACTATTATTATTGTTATAATAAAAAATAATAATGATAAACAGAATGTCGTCTGCTGCAGTTGCGACTGGCAATCTCAGGATTTATTTTAGTTTTCAGTATTTAAAGATCAAACGTCTATTAGATAGGACACTTTATTGCGGAGGGAAAGACGGAGGGGAGGGAGGCTTGATGTTTACCTGCATTTGAAGAAAGAAAGAAAAAGTCGGAACACGTTATGGCGGAGGAAAACGAGCAGGCAGTAATGTTTACCTCCATTTGTAGAAAGAAAGAAAGAGTTGAGAGTCGATAATAAAGATCTGCTTCCCACAAACGTTCATTTACGTGAATTTCATTTCTTTCACAAAAATTACATAAGCTGCAAAACAAATATTGTAATTATACGTTATACGCTGGATCAATCACTTGAAATGAGCTAATTATCTTAGACGAAGAGGTATTTTAATTAAAACAAGACACATAGCTGTTTGTACCACTCACTACTTCATTCTCTCCGTTTTCAATTAGACGTAACACAAGTATTGTGTTTATACTAAATATTCGGACAAACACATACAAAAGCGGCGCAAACTCAGATCAGACTACGTGTGAGTCGTGACTGTCTTGCCAATCTACTTATGCAGAGTCTTGTTTTACTTTTTTGAAATCCCATTTGCCTATATGTACTATATTTTTGTAATGTTTGTGCTTTATGTTTTTTTTTTTACAACAATAAATCTACTTTAAATTTTATCGCTACGTTTGGTGAGTCCAGTTTCGTCAAACGAATTGTTCAAGCTTCAGGACAGGTGCTGTGAACAGTTATGATTGCTCAAATATTAAGACTTATTACAGTAAAAGAAAGGGAAATAAAACACTGTACGCCGTTATACCCTAAAGATTTGGACACTATAGCACTTTGCCGTTCATTTAGTTATCCAAAATGTTGGACAAGTCCATCGACTGAAAGATGTAGAAAGCACAGTAGTTATTGAATTCGCTAATTTCAGATCACAAGAGTTTCAAATTTAATTTAAAAAAAAAAAAGGTGTGAATAAATGGGCATCTCATTTAGATTCTGTATTACGTAGATTTGATATAATATGTTTACTATATGTATTACGTATTATTTATTTATATTTTTTTGCATTATTTGTTTAACTTTTGTGACAACATTTATAGGTGTTATTTGACCAGGAACGTAAACAGGTTTTTACCTTGTTTTGATTTCAAGGATTGCTTAGATATCATTTTGATATCATTGTTTGTTATCAAAACTGGAATGAAAACTGTATTTAAACCCTTGTCCTGCTGAATAAATTAAGATGCCACGCCCACTTCTACTTACAGCCAATCAGATAAGTTGATCTGGATTATTTCTATAAATTTACATACTAAACGGCAAATAGTGCAGATCCAGATCAGTTGGCTTCTTCAGAAGCCAACTGATCTGGATCTACACTGTTTGAAATGCAGGGTATATCCGGTATCAGCAGGACAAGGGATAAGGATCAGTAATTGAAGTTGTACTGTACCCTAGCTACCCGAGCCTTACTATTCGGATAATTATGCATGAACAGCGTAGACAAAGATCAGACGCCTAAAAACGCGATATGATCAGGATCTATACTATTTGCCATGCAGGTGACACTTATTAGATACATCACCAGGTGCTTTACACAAAAGCAGTGAATTTGCAAACTTTTGTCATGATTTAATGCAAAACGTTTTGAAAAATGTCGTAACTACATATGCACGTGTTTTTTATTATTATTATTACTATTATTATTATTATTATTATTATTCTTTTCTTTAGTTTAAAAGTCGAATATTTTCATTATTCCCATGGTAAAACTGGTAACAATTTATGCAAAACTTGACAGAGTGGGCAGATTTCAGGCAGATTTTCAACAATTTTCTCTTGTTCAAATTTTCTGACATTTCACAGTATTGTTGTGAAATATCAATACAAAAGAAAAGAAAGAAAAAAACAAACAAACAAAAAAAAAAACCCACTATTTTCTAAGGTAAAAGTTCTGTTCAGTAAAAAAGTCACTTTACACTAGAACTTGCATAGATCAGACCAATATTTGGCCATAAATTTTATTTTAGCGTAAATGTTTTATAACAAAGCACAGACACAGAAAAAGAAACAACAACTGGTTTCTGATAAGCTTTTGTCAGTTATAGCAAAGTATTTTAATTTAAAATAAAACTCCAAGCAAAAAGCGTCTCCATTTAAGTGATGCTGAAAGGACAGTAGTGAGTATTGATCATAGATTTCTAAGACAATTTACTTGTTTGACTGCGCCGAATGTCGTTTAACTGGATGCCTTTTTTTCTTTTTTCTTTTTTTTTTTTCTTTCTTTTTTTTCTTCTTGTTTTGTTGCAAATAACTGTTATGTTCCGTGTTTATTTTTTTTATTTGTAGTGATATGACTTGCAAATAATCATCCGTTACTTTAAATAAATAAATAAATAAATAAATAAACTATCAATAATTTAATACATCTTCAGCTGCATTCAGAAAACCAACTTTTGACATACGGTCGAACTTCAATGGTTCGAAAATCTTTGGGACCATGGAATTTTAGACATGAGAAGTTCGAGTCACAAAGGGATCATGGCGCCAGGTCAGGAGGTAAATGCGGATAATTTAGGGATGTCTTTTCGATCTTCTCTAAAATAATGGTATGGGTGTATTCATTAGACTAATGAGTACACACAACATACCTTTTCACGATAAAAGAAGAAAAATTCTGCAAAATAACTATGTGTTTTCTTGATCTGTTGGAAGAATTTTCTTGCGACTCAAAAAGGGTTCGAATCAGCCATGGTACATGAATCATCAGTGTTCGAGTCATTGAATTTTACTGTGATAGAGCCACAGCAGTCGATCATGTTCTGGGCCCGAGATTATAAAACGTTTTTCATGCTCAACTCAGCTGAGCATGACAGTTTCTCTGCTGATAAATATGAAAATACCAACAATAGTTGGCATTTTCACATTTATTAGCAGAGGAATTTTCATGCTCAGTTATGTTTTTCTTTTTTTTTTTTTTCAAGAAAGAAATTGCAATTGTTAGTAAATTGAGATTTATTTGCAGGACAAATTCATGCTCAGCTGAGTTGAGCATGAAAATGTTTTATAACCTCGGGGCCTGATTGCACAACGAGAACACGCCTATATGATTTTGACCCCCTTAAACCCCACTCTTATTTAGTAAAACTGGGGTTTACAGGGGTATACATTATTTTTCTTATTTTGCTAAAAAAACATAGATTGTGAGTACTCGTTAGAACCGCCTCGCCACATTATTTTTCTTATTTTGCTAAAAAACATAGATTGTGGGTACTCGTTAGAACCGCCTCGCCGAGGCGGTTCTAACAAGTACCCACAATCTATATTTTGAGCAGAAATATGAAAAAATATCAGAATTTTTTATCTGAAAATTTTCCTTTTTTGGTTGTAAAATTGTCAATATATTTGAATAGGCGTGTTTTCGTAATGCCTGTACAATCTTTGTTAAAGAAGACCGTTGAATGTACATCCTGATAAGACCGCTCTAATACATGGACTGCTCTTGCTATTCCGATATTCCTTTTTTTTTTTTTTATTGTCATGTGTTTTTTTTTTTTTTTTTTTTTTTTTTGCATGTATGTTAAAGAGGCTATTTCTGCAGTCGCAATAATAACGTTTGAGTTAGATGCAACTGCAAAGCTTTCGGTGTTTTATAATTCGCTTCCGTAATAATGGATTATAAATTAAAAAGAATCGAAACGGCTGCCTTTGGAAACAAACAATCCACAAAAGAACGATATTCGGGGATTCTGTTTTATTCAGTCTCTCTTCATATGCGACAATGTAGACTCATAACCTTTCAGGTTTTTATTACAATGTAAAGTATTTGTAGTGGGCCCAAAAGGAAGAGTGTAGCTAATTGTGTTGTTACCCACTCATTACAAAAACATGCCTATTCAAATACACTGAAAATTTTACCACCAAAAACTGGCAATTTTTCAGATAAAAAATTCTGATATTTTTCATATTTCTGCTCAAAACATAGATTGTGGGCAATCGTTAGAACCGCCTCGTCGAGGCGGTTCTAACGAGTACCCACAATCTATGTTTTTGAGCAGAAATAACAAAAGTAATGTATACCCCTGTAAACCCCAGTTTTACTATATAAAAGTGGGGTTTAAGGGGTCCAAATCATATAGGTATGTTTTCGTGATGGAAATTAAAGTCTTTATTATTATCATTATTATTATTATTATTATTACAAAGTATCAGCCATACCCTGGTATTTGAAGGCTCAGTGATTTAATTTAAATTCTTGATTCACTATTAAGAAAATACGCCTATTCAAATATATAGAAAATTTCACATCCAAAAACTGAAAATTTTCAGATTAAAAAACTTTGATTTTTTTTTATGTTTCTGCTCAAAACATAGGTTGTGGGTACTCGTTGGAACCGCCTCGGCGAGGCGGTTCTAACGAGTTACACAATCTATGTTTTTGAGCATAAATAAGAAAAATAATGTATACCCCTGTAAACCCCAGTTTTGCTATATAAAAGTGGGGTTTAAGGGGGCCAAAATTATATAGGCATGTTTTCGTGATGATTCAGGAACCGTTTATAACATTCCATAACCTCCCCTCATAGAGAATCTTAGGCTGACTTCAATGTGATGTAAGGCTGTATCTATTGGGTATGGTAACTCTCTGTCATATCTGTCTTCTTATCAGTTTTCAATTCTGACTACTCGTATTATTGTCATCATTAGAGGTATTATTAGTATTAACACTCCCTTTAACACATTACGATAACACGCCTATATATTTTTGACCCCCCTTCAACCCCACTTTTATATAGTAAAACTGAGGTTTACGGGGGTATACATTATTTTTCTTATTTCTGCTCAAAAACATAGATTATGGGTACTCGTTAGAACCGTCTCGGCGAGGCGGTTCTAACGAGTACCAACAATCTATGTTTTGAGCAGAAATATGAAAAATATCAGAATTTTTATCTGAAAATTTTCCTTTTTTTGGTTGTAAAATTTTCTATATATTGGAATAGGCGTTTTTTTTTTTTGTAATGACATTTAACCCTAGCGTCCCTTAAAAAATGTGCATTGGCAAACAGTGTAGACCCAGATCGGACACCACAGACCTGGTGTCTGATCAGGGTCTACACTATTTGCATTAAATATGTACATGAATTTCTATAAAAACACACACACACAAACACACACACACAAAACAAAAACTGATAATAATAAGGACTAAGCAGACATCCTTTCTACTGCATCTTGGAAATGGACCGGTCCAAATAGTTAAGTTAGAAGTCGACTCGGCATAAAAGGGTTAAAGTTATGGTCAGATCCTGAAACTCCAATTGTACTATACAATGTTTATATTTACAATGTACGCAATTGAAAGAATAAAATATTATTTTAACTAATTCTCTCGAAAGATTTTTCGGGTTTGCATTGTAATGAAGGTCTTCGTTTTGACATAATTATTAGTTTCTAATGACTATTTCGTTATTTCATTACGAAAACACACCTATTCAAATATATTGTGAAATTTAGCACCAAAAAATGGAAACTTTCAGATGAAAATTTTTCATATTTTTCTTATTTCTGCTCAAAACATAGAATGTGGGTACTCGTTAGAACCGCCTCGATGAGGCGGTTCTAACGAGTACCCACAATCTATGTTTTTGAGCAGAAATAAGAAAAATAATATATACCCCTGTAAACCCCAGTTTTACTATATAAAAGTGGGGTTTAAGGGGGTCAAAATTATATAGGCATGTTTTCTTGATGTGCTTTCTTAATTCTAATTATTATTACCTTTCATTCTGTCCAACTTTGTTCGCTTATTATATTCAGATGTAGTTTGACGTTTCGTCGTTATTATTATTATTTTTTTTCAATTTAGTTTTATGCACTATCAATATGTTTCAATCGATTCCTTTTTCTCTTTCACGATTTCTTCTCTCTCTCTCTCTCTCTCTCTCTCTCTCTCTCTCTCTCTCTCTCTCTCTCTCTATCGTGAATATGTTTAAGCTGAACAGAACAGAACAGAACACAACTTTATTGAAAATAAACTCAGGCCACACGCAGGTGGCGTAAGAGCATAGTATACAAACAGACAAACAAAGGCATGTTATAAACAGACATGTATAAACGTGAGCAAATGCAACAATGAAAAGGAAGCAGAAGCATCACACCACCACGTCTATGCAAAACAGTCACATTATTATGGCATTAAAAAATGAAGACTTTCAGATAGAAAATGGTGATATTCCTCCCAGCCCCACCCCAAACACAGACCGCAGGTCCCATCGGAACCACCTCATTTAGGCAGTTCTAACAAGCAGCTACATTCCAAGTCCGGAGCAGAAACTAGAAAATAATGTATACCCCAGCAAACACTTCTCCTTCCTATATAAAGTGGGATTTATCAGGGTCTTAATCACATAGACTTGTTAATATGATGCAAACTGCAAAACAAAACAAAACAAAAAAAAAAAAAAAAAAAAAAAAAAAATGACAAGAAGAATATGTAATGTTAAATTATGGAAAACTTAGCTAGCATTCGAAAATTTCTTCATAATAATTTTAATAAAACAAGATAGTTTGATAAGAAGATTTTCATTTTCAGTAGATAACAGCTCCTTGAATTTAATAATATTGGGACGTTTGTAAAAATATGGCATTAAAAAGTTCTTTCTTTCTGATTTGAAATGGTTGCATACAAAAAGATAGTGAAATTCGTCACCATTGTCATTTTTTTCACAAAGGACACACTTTCTTTCATCCAGAGGAGTGTTTTCCCAGCGACCAGTTTCAACTGGGAGCCGATGGTTACTTAATCTGAACTTAAGCAATGCAGAGTAGTGTTTTTTAGTTAATTTGGTTAAATAATTTTCAAAATTGATATCCTGTTTGAAAAGATTATACGTTCTTCCTTTGGAGGATGAAGATACTTTTGTATGCCACTGCTGGATATATAGATCAGACAAAGTTTTAGAAATTTGTATTTTGATCAATTTAGGGTTTTCAATGACTTCTTTATGTAAAAGATCAACACGTCCTACACTTATTAGGATTTCTTTTATACAATGGATCCATTTATGTTGATATATGCTGCCATTATATTCGCAAAGAAGAAACTTGTAGAGTAATTTTGATAATTTACTTTCCTTACTATTTACTATGTTCAGCCAAAAGCCAGTCATTCGGGTTTTGATTTTAATATCAACAGCCTTGATGCCAAGCTCTGCATGTAACATATAAGCTGGAGTAGATTTCCTTGAGTTTGTGATATACCTTAAGAATTCATTTTGGAGTTTTTCAATAATGTCAGTATTTTCATATGCCCAGATTTCACATCCATAGAGTGCGATCGGTAAGATAGTATGTTCAAAAAGCTGTAATTGTAAGTCAATTGGAAGATTAAGGTTTCGTATTCTTTTATATAAAAGATGCATAGCTTTTTTGGCTTGATCATAATTATGTTTTTTGGCTTTACAAAAACTTCTACTCTTTGTAAAAACTACCCCCAAGTATTTGAATTCTTTACATACTGATATTTTATTATTGCCCATTTTAAAATCAAAGTGGTCATCATTGCGAGTACCAAATATCAAAATTTTAGTCTTGTCATAATTTATATCAAGTTGCCACATTTTAGCATATTCATAAAACACATCTAAATTCTTTTGAAAACTGGTTTCATCTGCACCAAAAATAACAGTGTCATCGGCATATAGCAGTACAAAAAGTTGAAGGTAAATATATAAATTATCTGAATCAAGTTCCAGGTTAACATCAGAGCAATTATTAGAATGCATGAAACTTTCTAAGTCATTCAAAAATAAAGCAAATAAGACAGGTGACAAATTTTCCCCTTGCCGCACCCCACGTAGACAGGGGAAGAAACTTGACTGATTCCCATTGAAAGATATACAAGATTTAATTCCCTTGTACATATTAAAAACAATGCGAAAAAACTTGCCATTGACATCATTTTTCAATAACTTAGACCACAGGCCCACTCTCCAGACAGAATCAAATGCCTTACTGAAATCTACAAATGAACAAAAAAGTTTTAATTTTTTAGCTTTCAAAATTTCAATGATTGCATGGAGAGCAAATATGTGGTCATAAGTTGAGTATCCTGCCCTGAAGCCTGCCTGATTTTCTTCCAATATGTGATGCTCATTTAAAAAATTATTTAATCTTTGATTTAATACTGCAGTGAAGAGCTTTCCAAAACAACTAAGGATTGTTATAGGGCGGTAATTTTCAGGTTTTAGGGGGTCCCCTTTCTTTTTGTAAATTGGCATGATGATGCCCTCAAGCCAAGCTTCAGGTAAATGGCCAGTTTCAAATATCAAATTAAAAAAGGAGGTGTATAATGGAAGCATTATATGAGATGTACTCTTAATATATTCATTGATTATCTCATCGTTGGCACATGCTTTATTATTTTTCAAAGCTTTAATACATTTTAAAATTTCACTCTCAGTTATTGGTGAGTTTAAAATTTGATTGTTATCATCAATAGAAATATCTATATTATTATCACAGTAATTATCATTGGTATCCGGCTGCTTGTTAAGGTCTTTGAAAAAGGTATAAAGCGTATCAAGCTCTATGTTGCTGTCATTTTTTTTGTTATCAATACTATTTATTATCTTCCAGTATTCCTTGGGGTTTTTGTTTTTTAGACTACGTAATTTATTTTGAGTTGTTTTAATATGTTTATTAATGAAGTAATTCATCTTTTTCTTATATGTTTTGCTTGCTTTTTGTAGGTTAAGTTTTGTTGAAGTTGAAGGGTATTTGGAATGTTTTGATTTCGCAAGATGGTACTGTTTTCGAGCCTTTTTACACGGTACCCCAAACCAGACCTTTTTACCCTTTTTATGTTTTGAGCTTGAATTATCATTAATGCATAACTGGGCTGACTCTTTGAATATATCTGAAAACTGACAGCATATGTTGTTTATCTTATCTAAGTTAACTGAGTTTGAATTGTTGTTTGCATCAATAATGACATTATGTAATTCGTATATTTTTGAATGGTCTAAATATTGAACAAATAACACTTTTTTATCTTCAGGAAGCTTTGGTTTTGTTCTCCTAACCTGGTGTCTCACAGTTCTGGCTGGTGCTATTTTCTGTGAGAAAGAAAGTGTAGTTTTTATCAGGGAATGACCATCAGAAAATAGGGAATCAAGTTCTATTATACTGAACATTTTGACAAATCTTAATGCTTGATGAGAAATTATTGAGTAATCAATAACAGACTGATTACGAAATGTCATAGCTCCAATATTTTTATCAGAACCACATCTACCATTAAGTATAAATAAATTATTTGATTTGCATAGATCAATGAGCATGTTCCCTTCATTATTAATAATTTTATCTTGAGATGTACGATTTTTTGGTAAGTTACACTGATCAAGTAATCTGGAGCTCTGGAAGTGTTCAATCAAATCTTTATCAAAATCAAACTGGTGTCTGAAAAATTCATCTTCATCAAGAAAATCTTGTTTATTATGAGTTCTGGCATTAAAGTCTCCCATTAACAAAACAAATTTGTGTAAAACACACATATTAGTGATTTCAACATAAAATTGTTCAATTTCAACAGAGTTGTAAAACCTTGAGTCACATGGGGGGACATAAATAGCCCCAGCATAAATATCTTCATCAGTATTAAAGGCCTTTTTGCTTATACGCAGCCATAAGACATAGTCAGAATCAGATTCAACAAAAGAAACGTATGCTGATAGTGATTGTTTAACAAAAACACCTATACCTCCACTTTTACGAATATACTTTTGCTTTCTGCTCTGTGAGATGAAATCATATCCAGGTAAATTGATAACATCATACTTATCAAGTTTGGTTTCACAAACACAGAACAGATCATATTTATTGACCAAATCTGAAAATTCTGGGAAAAGTACTTTGCGTTTCAGTCCACAGACATTGAGTGAGGCAAAATGAAGAAATTTTTTATCAGCACTATAGTTACACGAAGAGTAAACATTATGTTTTGATTCATGAATATTTCTTTATTGTCGTTTGCCTTAGTTCTCTCACATTTTTAAATTATTTAGATATTAGCCGATTTCCGCCCGAAGATCCTCTACCCCAATGGTAATTGCCAAATTGTGCAGACCCAGATCAGACGCCGCAGCCGCAGAATGCGGCGTCTGCACAGGGTCTCAACTGAAAGCAAAAATTTTAGCCATTTTTTTCTCTAGGAATTTCTAAATCACATAGCCTGAAATTGGACTCTTGGGAACCACTCCAATACAAATTTCTTCAGTCAGGTCACATATATAACATAGGAATTAACTTCTTACCAATAAATATTGAACCATTTATGCCGAGTGGACTCTCCTTCCTTAACTCTTTGGACTGATCCATTTCCAATCTGAGAAGGGGTGTCTATTTAGTTTTCATTTTTACCATGTTTTATAGAAATATTCCTGTATTAAATGCGAACAATGGAAACCCTGATCAGACGCCGCATGACGCGGTGTCTGATCTGGGTCTACACTGTTTGCAATGTCCCTTTGATGGGACGCTAGGAATAAATATAGTAATATCAAATGCGTAATGCAACAGACAAATGCGTTGATTTTAAACTTATAAAGAAATATGTGTTTAATTGCTTAGTCTCAAGTTATGATCCTTAAAATATATAATGGAGAGTCTCATGTTATGATACTTAAATATATATAATGGAAATGGTTTAGTCAAAACGGGATAACTTGTCAATGTATTTTGATGCCTGTGATTTTTTCGTGATACATGTGCATTCAATGTGGTACCAATCTGGGTTGCGCTGTTCGCAAATGCTCCGGTCACCATCACGAAAACATACCTAAAAACCCCATTTTTATATTGTAAAACTAGGGTCTACAGGGGTATATATTATTTTCCTTATTTCTGCTCAAAAACATAGATTGTGGGTACTCGTTAGAACCGCCTCTGCGAGGCGGTTCTAACGAGTACCCACAATCTATGTTTTGAACAAAACTATGAAAAATATCAGTATTTTTCATCGGAAAATTTTCATTTTTTGGTGGTCAGATCTTCAGTATATTTGAATAGGCGTGTTTACGTAATAGCTCGTTTGCGCATGGCGCTGCTCAATAGTCCTCGCGAAAAAGTTCCCATTCCAAGTTCAAATGTACAGCTGAAGAGGTCGAATAAGGACATTAATTTCTTCACACACTTTGATACATTTGTTCCCACATCTGACAGCTATTCCAGCGGTATCAGAAAGGGATTTTAAGGTCACGGTAGATGTAACAAATATCAAAACGATACGGCTGACCACAAAATATAAACATATTAATTCACACACACAAGTCATTTCAGGATAGCAAATGGTTCGCATATGTCGCAGATTTATGACAATCCTATATTATTTTTCTGAAAAAGAAATAGTAATAATAATCTCAGCGCTTTAAGGGACGAACGGAAAACAGATATGCCCTCTTTGCTTTCTTTCCTTTTTTTACTTTTATAATATGTACATGGCTCCAGATAAGAGGTGGTATCCTCAAAATAATTTTCTTATTTCTCCATGAAAACTACTGTCGTGTGTGCTCATAAGAAACGCCTCGGAATAAGCTGTTCTTATGCTCGTTATTAGGATTTGAATCCAGCTAAAATTTGGTTACTATAGGCAAAGAAAACAAAGATCACCTCCAATGAATGAGCCAAAATGACCCATAACTTTTTAGGATTTCTTTTGCCTAAAGAGTTCCATGCTGTAAGGCATAAAAAAAAATAGCTGTGTTTCCGCTAACATGCTGAAAAAAAAGATTTTGGTCTGTAGGTAGGAGAAACTGTTTTTTTTTTTTTTTGTTTTTTTTTTCTATTTTTTTTTTCTCCGGGAAAGAATAGGGTCGGGTCTGTAATTTTATGAAAATACAGGTATTTTGTTGAGGGTCGGTGCTTTACTTTTTTATTTTTGCATTTTTACTGATAAAAAAAGCAGAGTCGGGTGTTTGAAACAGGGTCGGTCGGGTTAGCGGAAACACAGCTTTTTTTTTTTTTTTTTTTTACACCTGATTGCTTTGTTTTCTTTTTATCCACTGCATGTAACAACGGTTACTGCACATGCGTCAAATGTTTATCATTACAGGTAGGTATCATCTAACTATTTAATGACCGCTGCAAGGTGCAACATAGTCTCTTGGGGCAGGCTAGGGTGTTAATCTAATTAAGTGTATGAATATATCATCTGTTAGATATTATAATGAGCCTACGCATTCATTGTTATTAATGTAGGCGTTTATTTTTATTTAGTTAGTTTTTGTCAGTTAAAAGTTTTATTTTCTTCTTTTTTTTATTTTTTGTTACTGCGCGGCATTCCCGTTTTACGTGATTTGATTTGACTGCACGTAACGCATGATAACCAGCATAACGGCATACATTTAAAAATATGAAAATACACTGCAGACAGCTAGCTTTGAGGGAGAGGGGACCTTAAGAGAACAAACGAAAACAAATTTGTTATGCATGTGTTCTATGAGGAAATAAGAACAAAACAAGACCTTGCTTACATTCAATCTGCTTATTAAGTGTTCTGTGCAACAACAGCAAATTCATTCTAATGGCAACGTCTTTGGAAACAACTGCTGTCGTTGTAACGAGAGTTCATTGTATATAAAATGTTGCGACGGAATTGCAAACAGTGTAGACCCGCTTCTTTATGAGCAGTTTGATATGGATATGCACTGTTTGCTTAGCCCTGTTTATCCGAATAGCGGTTTGGAAAATACGGCCTGGTGAACTTTCGTTGTTTCTAAAAGAAGAAGTTCAATTACTCAGAAAAGGCCAAAATCAGAAAGTAGAGTCTTCACAAGGCACTAAACAAAACCACCAAACAACACACGTACAGCCATCAAGAAGACGAACGCAGATGACCCAGCTAATACACTCCCAGCGGGCACATGACGTTTATACAACGTCGGCTCAACGTCGATGCAACGTCATGACGTTGCATCGACGTTGAGGCGACGTTGTATTAACGTCATGTGCCCGCTGGGACAGACGTCATAAAAATGTGCTGCGACGTCGGAGTCACGTTGTTTAGACATTATGCGTTTTTAGGGGTCCCTATTAGAAGGACGGTAATAAGAATGGAATGTGTGATTGGCGAATCTGATCAGTTGTAGTGAATCCAAACTCTTTTGGAACGGATACATATCTAGGGGAATAACTCTGACATAACAATATTTGTCTTTCTTATTGGAAAATGCTCTACAGTAAAATATTTGATCCAAGAGAAAGCAACTCGTGCAAGGGTACTATTTTTACCCTAAGTATTCGGACATTTAACACGCTGTTCTATAATATTTGACTGAATCCATTTCCATGGGTGGTAATCTAGAGAACTACCTCGAAATTTTGTTCCCTCGCCACATCCAAGAACTTTCGAAATAGTACCCTCGACAGGAAAACGGTAAACAAATGTATGTTTCGAAGAATTTTATCACTAATTATTCCTTTATTAGCGATTTATGGAAAAAAGGACAATGCTATCGTGTGTAGATATGATTTAACTTTGTTCTCCATTAGAATTTGTCGTAGAAATACTCAGGGCTTGAATATAATTTTGCCACAACTTTTGAACACGGAACTGAAAGTTCTAAACTTTCTGTCAACACTGAAATTTGGGCCCACGAGTTTTCATTTTCTGTCAAATCTACAGCCTTGAGACCCCTAGAAGCACAATCCAATAAAGTTTGATTTTCTGGGAAAATAAGCTGGGGATTTCATTTTTTTTTTTTTTCGGAATATAAATATACAGTACATGCACCTGCATATACCAAAAGAATGTCTGTCACTAAAGCCCCGTTTATATGCATTAAGTTTACCCCTAGGGGTAAATTTACCCCTATGGGTAAATATTTGCCCCACCTTGTTAAATACCCCTATGGGTAAATGGTTGCGTTTATATGTGTTAAGGAAGAAGGGGCAAATGATAGTTTTCTTTTTATTTCAGTAAAAGCTTATCTATAATAGCAGCACTGTTTCTTTCACCTGAGAATATTTAGCAGATGACAAACTGATGTTATTTTTCTTATTTTTCCAGAGATCTTGATTTGACATTTCATGCAAATTGTCACCATTGATGACAATCTGCATAAGATATCAAATCCTGTATCCTGAGAAAAATAACAAAAATATTTCAAAATGTCATCTGGTGAACATTTTACCCAGGTGCTTAGCATTAATCTGCATTATCAAGCTTCAGATACAAGAAGTAGGGAAAGAAAGCTTTTGGTGAAAAAATAAAGTATTATTTGGTGGTCAGTAATATAATGTTCCCAATTTTACTGCTGTATTCCAAAATGTTTAGCTAATATTCCACAGGGGCAAGACAGTATAGCCCCACCAAAGTTTGGGCAGGATCTATAATATTCTGCTGTAAACAAAGCAATTATGCCACCATACTGACATGTATTGATGGGGGGAGGGGGTGGGGGGGGGGAGGTTTCTGTGAGGCGAAGGTGTCCTGTAGCTTTTGTCACAGTATAGACCCTGATTATGACCAGATGTGTAAGCAGATGGTACTTATTTTTTTTCCACGCATCAGCTATGTGACCCAGACATGAAACAAGCATTAATCAATGGAACTAACTGGTAATAATCAAGAAAAGTGATAATAATAATACATAAAAATTAATTATTTGACATCGCTTTTTATAATTCAGGTTAGGCTGTATGAAAATGTTGAATGTTGGCATAGGACCTGAAACTGGGAATACCAGGGAACTCAATTCTGGTGACATAGATCTGTACAGTCTGGTCAGGGTATTTCCTATTTGCCGATGGGATTCTACATATAAAGATAAACTAATTGTTCATCGGTAATGACTGTCCATGATCATTGCAAACCCCTTTGCTAGTATTTAGTGTGTTTGCAAATGGCTGTACTCAAGTGATTGTCACATATTAAACTGTTGAAATGTCATGTGTGTGAGTACTTTAGACCATAATCAGACTGTGCGGAGATTGTTGAACAGATAAACAGTCTGATCTGGTACCATTTTTATATCCCCTGGTAATTTTTGTTTAGTCATCAACCGTTACCACTCGGGTTCTCTGGGCGAAATTAACAGATGCCAAATTGGTAGTATTTCTGTGTTTTTTTGTGTGTTTTTTTTCCTCAGAAAATATAGGGATGGCACCATTTTTTTGATAAGCCTATTTTCTGGGAATAATAAGGAAATATTTCAAGTTGTTGTTTGCTAAAAATTTTACCCTCAGGGATAAGCGTTAGGAAATGGGAACGATAAGCGTTAAGAAATGAGAATTAATTTTAGTCATCAAATTGGTTGAAAATACTGCGAAAACTTTCTTGATGACATTAACTATTTAATTATAGATCAGCACAAAAGTGTGCTGCTTGATCAGCACCATAATAACTATAAATCATATTTGCCTTGAATCAGTATCCTAACTGCTACTAGCATAATAATGTTCTTGTCAAATAACTCACTTCTGACCACAACTTGCAAACATAAATTTGTGACTGAGAAGGCACAAGTATATTTGCAGACATCAAGTAAATAAACAAATAAAATTTATGCAAAATAAACATTGTATACATGTATTTTGAGGCATTCCAAACATATTTACAAAATTTACCCCTATGGGTAAATTAAACAATGCGTTTACATGACGAAATATACCCCTAGGGGTAAAATACCCCTAGGGGCAAATATATTTGCCCCTACCCTTGAGCTGGGGCAATTTACCCACGTGGGTAAATTTTGCCCCTAGGGGCAAATGCGTTCACATGACAAGTTTACCCCTAGGGGTATATTTGCCCCTAGGGGTAAATTTGCCCCTAGGGGAAAACTTATGCATATAAACGGGGCATAAGACAGATCTGAGTTTGCGGGTGTTTTTTGGAAGACCGATAACATTCACTCCAATTTAACCCCATGGGTTCAACTTCTTTTACATTGTATTTATCTATAGCTTTAAAACAACTCTACAAAATATATAAAGGTTTGCGGTTTTGTTTTTCTAACTTAAAGATTAGCATAGCTCCAGATAAAGAGGTATAAGAATACCTTTTTTTTCTCCGGAAAATATTTGGTAGGCGACTCTTGTTACCACAGTATGTACCTTCGTAGAGAAATATAAAATATATAAATTGAATCACTATATTTTTTAGAGCACTGATCTTTTCAGAAGAGAATCAGAAAGAAAGCAGGAAGTCACAAAAGTTCTCTCCCTTGTAACATGTGGAAGAAAAATGAACGAGTGTATCAAGTCCCCTTAGAATAGCTCTAAGAAAATTTGTAGCAGACGGCATTCTAAAACTGATTTTTAATTTTTCAGAGAAAATAAAGCTGGACATTTCATGTGAATCTTCCGCTAGGCAGACGATTCACATGAAATGACAAGCCTTATTTTCTCTGAAAAATAAAACAAAATATTTGAAAGTGCCATCTGTTGTAGTTAAGTCCTTACCATACATGCGGTAAACATTAAATGTGAAAACACCTCATATCTTATAATGTGTTTAACAAGTAGTGACGGTAAGGCAAATCGTGTAGATCAAGATCAAACGGCTTCTGAGGAGTCGTTTGATCTGGTTTACACTGTTTGCTCGGGCCCATCTTTCCAGTTGTCTAGGTCATAATATACGGTTCGCCAATTCTTCTTTGATGCCCAGTTGTGTTTACAGATTTATGTACCCAACTGATTACCCTTCTCAGTTATTAATTGTTCTATTGACAACCGTGTATTTTCTCAACCCAGCCATACCCTTCCTTGCAATGGAAATTATTCCGCATGCACATAAACATTTCAGGACTAACCGGTGATCTATTAATCAAGTTCAAGGAAAAATATTTATTGGTGAGGCAATGGAATTCGCGATAGAAATCTACACAAAGCAAAAATGTCTGGATTCGTTTCGCTCCCGTGAATATGACGCATGTTGACAAGTGTGTTAGTGAAGCCGAGAGAACAAAGTTTGCTAGATTAACCGCTTCTTTGAACATCAGTAAATAGGTTTGCCAAGAAACGAACGTGGACAACTCCAAGCACAGACCCAGATTTTACTTAATAGATAAAAAACATAGACTTGTTTTGTATCCTCCACAAAAGCATACGTTGTGGGTACTCAATAGAAACGTGGAGCTTAGGAGATTCAAATGGTACCAACATTCAAGATCATATTGCGCTAAATTTATACAGTAAAACCTCAATGGCTCGAACATCTTTGGGACCATGGAAATTATTCGAAACATGGGTATTTCAAGCCAGAGGTTTAATCATGGCGCCAGGTCAGGAAGAATTTTTTTTATCTTCTATACAATAATGTCTACACTGTTAGCCAATATCCCTTTTTGGGGACGCTTCGCTTTCATATATTACAAAGCATGAATTATTATGAATTATTATGGTTTCACGTTGGCTGTCCGTGTGTTCGTCCATCCGCCCGCCAGTCCGTCCGTCCGTATTTTCGTTTTCCGATGATAACTTGAGCAAATGTCGATGGATTTTCACCAAACGGTATGTTGGTTTATGGTTGCTAATGGGCAAATTTCATCAGTTCTTGACAATTATCTGCCCGCGACACGTTGGTATTTTCATTTCCGGACGATACCTTGAGTAAATACATGTATCAATGGATTTTCACCAAACTGTGTATACATGTATATGCATTGATATTGTAGAGATCTTGTTTGGGATCACTAATGGCGATATTCGTCAATTTTTGACAGTTATCTGCCCGCGACACGTCCATATTTTTGTTTAACGAGTAAATATCAATGGATTTTCACCAAACTTGGTTTGTACATTAATATTGTGGAGATCTGGTTTGGGATTCCTAATAGGCAAATATAATCAATTTTTGACAGAGCTATCTGTCCGTGACACGTCAGTATTTTCGTTTCCGGACGATAACTTGAATAAATATCAAACTTACTAAACTTATTATGTGCATTGATATTGTGGAGATCTGGTTTGTAATTGCTTATCGGCAAATTTCGTCAATTTGGACAGAGATATCTGCCTGCAATATGATAGTGGCGGGGTATTATCGTTTCACTATCTTTTTTTAAACTGGAGTTCACTCAGCCTCCGTGTAAATACTAGAAAAAACATCACGAAAACATACCTATATAATTTTGACCCCCTTAAACCCCATATTTAAGTAGTAAAACTGGGGTTTACAGAGGTATACATTATTTTTCTTATTTCTGCTCAACACATAGATTGTGGGTACTCGTTAGAACCGCCTCGACGAGGCGGTTCTAACGAGTTCCCAATAATCTATGCTTTGAGCAGAAATTTGAAAAAAATATCAGATTTTTTCTATCTGAAAACTTTCAGTTTTTGGTGGTGAAATTTTCAATATATTTGAATAGGCGTGTTTTACTGCCAAACTTCTTAGGCAGGGCTATCGTTATTTTAAACTTCGTAAGGCGTTTTCGAAATTTTATCGCAGACACAGTGCCTTGTTAGAAAAATATAGCGTCAGTCTGAAAACACTTCTGCAACAAGGTATATCGGAACCCGAATTTTACGGTGACTTAGTGTACAGATTTAGAAAAATTGTAGGTAAATCTAACTTTTCGGAGCAATTCAGAAAACTTATTAACCGTTATAAAAGAATTGGCTATAGCCTGGATATTATGCGGCAGATTGCATGCCTAGTTGCCAACCCAATCATGGTTGATGGCTATGCTTCACTCTTTAATTGCACGACGGCGGTTCGGGCCTCAGACTCAATGACGGGCTCTTCGTAAAACTTTAACCAGTGGGTTGGGGCTTGACGATATGTCTTTGGCTTGGCCCGCCGTGGTTCAACTATTGGTTTTCATTTACTCTGGCATACAGTAGAATTAGCCACGAGTACTCGTCTTTGTTTATTATAGTAATTAATTTGACTTTGATGCATTGACTTAGTTGGGAGCCTTTATGCGAACCGAATTTTTATGTATTTCTATATTAGAGTAGCATCGGGACTCAGGGTGAAGTTACCTAGCTGTAAAAATGCTTTAAACCCCCCCGGTGGTTTGCTCTACCGACCGTTCTAAGGCGGTGGTCCCGGTGTTGGTCTTACTCTTTGTTGCTTTGTGGTTTATTCTACGAGGCGATTTGTTGTATGTCTTTCCGTGTGTCATTTTGTTCTTGTGTTTTTCAGTCCTTTTAGTATTGCGATTACCTCGCTTGGGGAAGAGAGAGCTAATCTTAGTGCTTTTCGTACGTTTGTTCGGTTTGTGCTTGTTTAGATTTGTCGGTTTCCTCTTCCTCTTGGGGTCTGGGAAGGGCTGCGGTTTGTGATTGTGGCACTCCCTGGACTTTTCTCTTACCTTTTTTTCGTAATGAAAAATAAATAACTATCCATCTCCAACTTTAAGTTCATGTTTTATCTACATGTACATTACTAATTGGTTCAGTTACACGAAAAAGAAATGATATATTTGTTGCGCCTTGTCTTCACAACTCATATTAAGTTATGATCCCAATAAAAAACTTCATAAACTCTACAAGTCAAAAAACATCATGCTCTGTAAAATGGTATCTTCAATTCTTGACAGATAACAAGAAGTTTATTCTGTGTATGCATAGGTTTGTAATCTCTCTTACTATGACTTAAAGTAGTTTTGACAAATAGTTTTAACTGTATTACAAATTATAGTCAAAAGAAAACAGTTGATATATGAAAGTGAAGTAAAGACTAAAATTATTTTCAGTATTCTACACATTTTAGGTAAATATGGGAATACCATATAAAAAAGTGACAACGCCGAGTTTCTCACCTGTTAAAACAAGTCTGTTTTCTATATGTTAAATGCCTGAAATTGTCATAGGCTCCAGCAGATAATGTTACAGTGGCCATGACTTAAATACCAGTGGACTATCACTAAATACTGAGAAAAATAGGCTTCAAATAATTTCTTCTATTTACATTCTCAGTGTATTTACAGAAAAAAACAAAACAAAAAAAGCAACAACAACAAAAGAACAACTTATAGCTGACAACTGGGACGTAAAGGTCGTCATAATTCAATAAATGCATTGACGTCACGTGATTATGAAGTGGTGTCAAAATAAACTATAGTTCTCCCCAATATGACTGGACGATGGCGACGTTATGACGTCAACGACGTTGTTCCGCCGTTAATAGCGAGTCCGAGGTCAACATACCAAAATCGTATTCCGGAAAATCATAAAATCGATATATACAAAGGCAAAATTTGAAATGTTCAGACACATAGACGTGGACCCAAAATAAATGGGATGTAATCAGTCGTCCATGGAAAGTAAGCGTTCGTGGAAAGTAAGCATAACTCTGTAAGCACGCTTCGCCCACAATGCCTATCAGCTTGAACAAAAATTTAGGAAAATACGGGAACTAATGTCCGAGGTTTAGAAATATACCAAGGTTTCAAAAGTCTCTTTATGGTTTGGCTGTGGCAAAAACATCAGGGCCCAGTTGTTCAAAGCGTCGTTAGCTTAATGAGCTCGTTAAGGGTCATTTCGTTAACTGTTTTAGCAGATTCAATATACAATTTTCTGAAATTTTTTGCTGAAAAAATGTGAGTAGCTTTTGCACTTTTGCACTGCAAAAGCTACTCACATTTTTTCAGCAAAAAATTTCAGCATATTTGCGTTTCACTCGATGTAAATTTTAACGAATCGTTAACTAACGACGTCGTTAGCTTTGAACAACTGGGCCCTGATATAAGTCTGGAAACAGCCACATTGTAGGGATTGGCAAGGTCATGATATCTTCCATAGAACTTCTTAAGTGTTGACACCAGTCTAGCCCTTTGTTATGTCTGAGTCAACAGTCTTGTAGTGAGAAGTCTTCCTTGTTCGATAAAATCCTTATACTCAGAGCAGACTCTAGCATAACGGATTAACTGTGAAAGGTTTGTTTGTTTGTGTTGAGGTTTTACGGCCCAGTCAACCCAATGGGGTCATGTCGAGCGCGGTCAGTTTACCTAACCACACTTTTACTGAGCAGGCTTCGTCCTCTAAGCGGTTAACCAAAATTGTGCACATTCTTTCGCCAGAAACTGACAACTGCCCTTTTTGAATCAGCAGGAGGGAGAGAATGACCGGAGAAAATATTTCATGATCAAATCTCCATGAAAGAATGTTGCCGACCCGGCGGGGGTCGAACCCGCAACCCCCTGATCACCAGTCGGACGCGCATCCAGCTGAGTCACGGAGACCGGCAACTGTGAAACGTAAACACCGTATGCTGGTGCAGAAGGAATATTGCTGCTCAGAAACGGAAAATTAAATCATACCGTTTGTCGTAAAGCCTAGTAGTGAGCTTTCCATTGTCGATATAGAGGTATAAATCCAAATATGAGAAAGAGCTTATCATCTAAGCTGTTTCATTAATTTCAGGTTCACGTGGGTAGATGAATTCGATGTTCTCTGTAAACTTTGAATTATTTAGAGATAATACTATTTCTGTGTATCTAAAGGTGGAATTGAATTGTTGGGCAAGGCGTTGTTTTTGCCTGCTTTCATGAGACTCTGTATAAACTCTGCCTCATACGAGTACAAAACAAGTCAGCAAGCAATGGAGCACAATTATTTCCCATAGGAATGCCGATTGCTTGTTGAAATATCCATCCGCCAAACTCCACAAAGAATTTGTCGATTAGATATTCCAGCATCTGTACAACATCTGTACAGAGTATTTTTGTGGTGCATCTGAGTGGCCCTGAACAAAGTATGTGTCTGAGAAAAATAGAAATAGAAAATTTGAAAGAAAAAAAAAATGAAAAAAAAAATGCGTGCAATTGTTTTCTGGTTTCAATTTTAGCTTTCGAACCAGACGTTTTCGTCAAAATTTATAATGACTGGAAAATAATACAAATATAAGTAATAAAGGTAATTCATTTAACGTTCATTGAAGTATGAACAATATTGTGCCGCGAGCGAGGTTTACATGAATCCCTTCGAGGTTCGCTTACTTTGCTCGTGACCCGGCGTTATTCATACTTTAGTGAACCATTACGAAAACATGCCTATTCAAATATACTGAAAACTTTACCACCAAAAAATGAAATTTTTCAGACAAAAAATTCCGATATTTTTCATATTTCTGCTCAAAACATAGATTGTGGGTACTCGTTAGAACCGCCTCCACAATCTATGTTTTGAGCAGAAATAAGAAAAATAATGTATACCCCTGTAAACCCCAGTTTTACTATATAAAAGTAGGGTTTAAGGGGGTCAACATTATATAGGCATGTTTTCGTGATGGAACGTTAAAAGTAACTGAATCATAGCTCCAGATAAGGAGCTTTTGTCATCTTAAGTAGAAATAAGTGCATTTATAGGAAAAATAAAAACCAAAAAAAAAAAAACAAACTTTAGTTAACTGTTGGGTCGTAATCTTGGTCATACTGCAATGAATACATTGCCTCATGCGACGTCACATGATCATTAAGTGGCGTCGAAATATACCATGGTCCTCTCTCCAATTAGATTGGACGATGGCGACGTTATAGCGTTAACGACGCTGTTCCGCTGTGAATAGGAAAACTGTGTACAGATGTTTTCTGGTTTCAATTTTAGCCCTCGAACCAGATAGTTTCGTCAAATAATGGCTGGAAAACAACATAATTATAAGTAATAAAGGCAATTTATTTAACAGACATATTTAAGTATAAACAACATTGTGTCGCAAGCAAAGATACATGAACCCCTTTGAGGCTCACATATTTTGCTAGTGACCAGGGCCCAGTTGTTCAAAGCTAACGATGTCGTTAGTCAACGATTCGTTAAAATTTACATCGAGTGATACGCAAATATGCTGAAATCTTTTGCTGAAAAAATGAGTAGCTTTTGCAGTGCAAAAGCTACTCACATTTTTTCAGCAAAAAATATCAGAATATTGTGTATTGAATCCACTAAAACAGTTAACGAAATGAACCTTAACGAGCTCGTTAAGCTAACGACGCTTTGAACAACTGGGCCTGATGTTGTTCATACTTCAATGAACGTTAAAAAAATTACGTTCATTTCTTAAGTAAAACAAAGAAAAATTGTCTTAGAACAGAAACAACAAAACAAAAATAAAACAAACTCCTTGAAGTTCATGAAAGTTAAAATTTCGCTTCAAATCAACAAGTAATTTCCACCAATGCGAAATCGACACACAACAAGACCCCGTTTCGACCTATTCCTGCAATGCCTTTTAATCTGTTGTTTTGTGTGTTTAAGGAAACATTTAGTAATACAACGAATTAAAAAGAAAATACAGTGATCATTTCTGCTCTGAATACATATTTGATGTATGGACTGAATAATGAATAAACAGACCATACTTGCTTTCGTTTTTATTTTCTTATTTCAGATAACGTGAGTGATATTTATCCAATCAAGCAACTTACAGAGCAGTTAAATAATTGTTTGTTTGTGTTGAGGTCATGAGACCCTGTATGAGACCCAGTCAACCCCATGGGGTCATGTCGAGCGCGGTAAGTTTACCTAACCACACGTTTACTGGGCAGGCTTAGTCCTCTAAGCGGTTAACCAGTATTGTGCACATTCTTTCGCCAGAAAAAGCAGTTAAATAAAGCTGAATAAAGTAGACTTTGAATTTATATCTGTGACTTGAAAATGCATTGGTGTATCTTGAAAATTTATCCAAAGCTGGGTGAATGAAAGGCTGTATAGAAAGAATAAGAACCACTATCAAATGAGTTAAAGTAAACACCAAAAGACCGGGTATATTTTCTGTTAAACAATAAATAAAATTTACATTTTGACATTTGACAGAACTCGTCAAAAAATGTTAAAATAAGCACTATATATTCCAAACACTCCTTTATTACCCTGCTGTTGTTGACTAATATTGTACTAGTCTATATAACAGTCACATTATCTATGATAGTTTCTTCTGTGTTTAGTATATTGACATCTTTTAGTGTAAACATTTGGGAATTCTTGTTGAATTCTTATGAGGTGAACTCTAGCTTGGTAGACATGTTTGTGTTATGACAAATGACACGACTCTGTTCATAATAAATGTACTAAATGTATAATGTAATATATTTACGTTCTCAGTGCATTAAAGAAATATAAAAACAAACAAACTATAATAAGCTAGTGGGACGTAAAGTTGTTCATCTTTTATGAATACACTGAATACACTGACACACGCGACGGCACACGATCATTAAATGACGACAAAATAAGCCATGGCTCTCTCCAATATGATTGGACGATGGCGATGTTATGATGCGGTTCCGCTTTTAATAGCGAAACTGCGTGCTTTTGTTTTCTTGTTTCAATTTTAGCTCTCGAACGAGAATTTCTCATCAAAGAATGGATGGAAAATAATGTAAAATAAATAAAATAGGCAATTTATTTGAAGTATTAACAAAATTAGGTCGCGAGAAATGTTTACATGAACCCCTTCGGGGTTCACTTACTTTGCTGCTTACCCATTTTTTGTCATCAGGAAAACATACCTATATAATTTTGACCCCCATAAACCCCACTTTGATACAGTAAGACTGGGGTTTACTGGGGTATACATTATTTTTCTTATTTCTGCTCAAACACATAGATTGTGGGTACCCGTTAGAACCGCCTCGCCGAGGCGGTTCTAACGAGTACCCACAATCTATATTTTGAGCAGAAATATGAAAAATATTAGAATTTTTATCTGAAAACTTTCAGTTTTTTTGGTGGTGAAATTTTAAAGATATTTGAATAGACGTGTTTTCGTAATGTGCTGTAGTGAACGTTAAATAGTTACATTTATTTTTAAACTAAACTTCTATTAATTGCACAGAGGAAACGGTTGCCTATTTGTTGCATAGGTAACCAGAGCATCAACTAAGTTGTATCATATCTACACTGTTCACCAGCAACATATGTGTCTGTTACACAGCATATTAAATTTAGATTCAATCAGTCAGCAGACTGATCTTTATGGGGCGCCGTTTTACCATTTATTCCCTATTTATAGATATCCATATTTTTATGGATATCCATAATTCGAATAAGTAGTTGCGGTCATGGTACCTAAGCCATAATCCAAACTCATAAATCCGTAAACGAATGAGGAATCAGAATGGTCAGACCAACAGACATGGACTACAGAATAAAGGGTGTAATCAGGCGTCCGTGGATAGTAAGCATTATTTGGTAAGCAATCTTCGCCCACAGTGCCCATAGGCCTGAACGAAGGAAATATCGGTAGAAGCGTATGTCCGGGATTTTGGAAGTCTACTTATGGCGCGTCACTGGACCAGATCATGATGTCTCCCATAGAACTTCTTAGTTGTCGCTACTAGTTTGGTTTTTGATACCCCTGGCTGAACAACTTTGTAGTGGGCACTTTCCCATGCTCCATGAAGTCCTGATAATTTGAACAGGCTCTGGCATAAGGGATTAACTGTGAAACGTAAACGCCGTATGCTGGTGCAGGAGGAATATTACTGCTCAGGAATGGAAAGTTAACAATGGGAAAATTGAAGTCATCCCATTTGTCGTAAAGCCTAGTAGCAAGCTTTCCATTGTCAATGTAAAGATAACAATCCAAATATGAGGAGGAGGCTGCAGTCTCCATTGTTTCCTTTATTTCAAGTTCACATGGATAGATGAATTCCAAATACTCTGTAAATTTTGTGTTTTTCAGAGACAATACATCATCTATATATCTGTAGGTGAAATTGAATTGTTGTGCGAGGTGTTTCTTGCCTGCTTGGAGGAGACGTTGTACAAACTCAGCCTCATACGAGTATAGAAACAAGTTGGCAAGTAACGGTGCACAGTTAGTACCCATCGGTATGCCGATTGTTTGCTGAAATATCCGTCCGCCGAACTCCACAAAAATATTGTCGATTAGATATTCCAGCATCTTTATGACATCTGCATCTGAGTATTTTTGTGGCGCATCAGAGTGACCCCGAACGAAGTATGTGTCTTTTTAGCCAATGACAACACTGGTGGATAATTTCCTTTAACTTAGATTTCAATTTATCATGAGGAATAGTAGTGTAAAGAGTAGAGAAATCAAAACTTTTTATACCGTTGACGGAATGAAGAGATAGTGCCTTTAGGTTTTCTAAAAGCTCTTTGGAGTTTTTCAGGATCCACATCTGATTAACACCACTTCTGGCATATGCAGTGTCACAATACTTCTGAAGGCCTTCTTTAACTGCGGTTAGGATTCGTGTTAGAATCTGAGAAAGAGGCTTGGTTGAGCACTTAGCTGAACCCGCAATATATCTCTGCTTGTACGGATTCTTGTGAAGTTTAGGAATCCAGTACAGTTTGGGAAGGTCAATATCTTCCTCTGGGAGGGAAATTCCGAATGTCAGCATCACCGAACGGTAGTTTTGTAGAATTTCGTCCTTGGATATAGCAGTAAGATTATATGTAGGGTTTCCGGTCATGGTACTCATACCAAGCTCTTCCATTAAGCAGTTTATATAGTGTGTTTTGCAAACAAACACAATGTTATTAGATGCCTTGTCTGCTGGAACAACGACAAACTTCTCATGGATTTCAGCTACCTCAGCAGCAACATCTGGATCATCAAACACCGATTCATGTCGGCGAGACATGGTTCTGCTGAGTACTGAGACACGTCTGTTTACCAAGGACATTACCAATTTAACCCATTTAGACAAGGGTGTCAACCTCCACGTCCTCTTTCTTAGCCCAGCGTCGCGATACCCATAATTTGAATAAGTGACATCCATAATTCGATTTATGGGTGTCACTAATTCGAATTATAGATATCAAACAATATAAATGATCTATTGACATCACTACTTCGAGTTGTGGATACCACTAATTCGACTTATTCATATCACTTATTTGAATCATGGATACCACTAAATCAGTACGTTTATTTATATAACTAATTCCAATTATGGGTTACTAGTTCAAAATAGTTACATCCATAATTCGAATTAGTGATATCCATAAATCATTTAGATTATTGGATATCTATAATTCGAATTAGTGATATCAATAGTTCGAATTATGGATATCAATTATTTGACCCATTTATTGATATCACTAATTCGAATTATAGATATCCAATAATATAAATGATCATTTAACCAAAAGGCCATTGCGATGAATTATGGATATCCATAATTCGAATTACGGATATGAATAATTCAGTCCGATTTATTGATATCGCTAATTCTAATTATTGATATCCATAATTCAAATTTGTAATATCATTCTTTGAGCCCGTTTATTGATATCCATAATTCGAAATGAATATCCATAATTCGAATAAGTGATATCCATAATTCGAATTAGTGATATCCATAAAGGGGCTGAGTTCTGGATATCCATAATTTGATTTATTGATATCACTTATTCAAATTATAGATATGCATAATTCGAATTAGCTTTATCAATGAATGGGCTGAATTAGTGATATCACTAATTCGAACTATGGATATCCATAATTCGAATTATGGATATCTGTAAATAGGGAATAAATAGTTAAACGGCACCCCATAGATCTTGGCGTTTCGCATACGCAATAAAACATGTTTTCACTCAATGTATCTCATATAATATTCAATGTAACATTGGTAACCATTATATACATGTAAACCACAAAGGAATCGGCTTGTCTTAAAATAAAGGTTATAATTATTCAATGTTACTAAACTACGCTTTAAACAATTGGGCCCAGCACTTTAGGAATGTTTACGAACATTTCTGTCATAAGACTGTCTAGTTTTCACGAGGAATTATCAATTAAATGACATTTTGGACTGTACTAGATTGTTATTTACTATACATAATACATTGAAACCATGACATTTTGTATGCAGACAGTAACGTGTGTTACAAAAAAAAAAAAGATATTTTTCATCAGTACATAAAGAAAAACAACCGATATCAATAATAATAATAATAATAATAATAATAATAATAATAATAATAAACTCGGTTTAGTAACATTGAATTACAATAATAAGCACATATTAATTTGAAGACCTGGGCCCAGTTGTTCAAAGCTAACAACACCGTTAGTTAACGATTCGTTAAAATTTATATCGAGTGATACGCAAATATGCTGAGATTGTTTGCTGAAAAAATGCGAGTAGTTTTTGCAGTGCAAAAGCTACTTACATTTTTCAGCAAAAAATATAAGAATATTGTATATTGAATCCGCTAAAACAGTTAACGAAATGACCCTTAACGAGCTCGTTAAGCTATATCAGCGCTATATACCCCTGCCCACAAAAGATACCAAAAGAAGACTAATTAAATGTTACGAATAGGTAAAAGAAATACAAAAATGTATTTCGGTAAAGGGGTTCAAACCTTTTAAAGGTTTGCAATAAAATTCTAAAGCAAGGACTACTCTTCATATAAATTAGACTGAAATGCAAATATTCAACTCCAAAGAAGTCAATGTGCCAATTTCCTAACCAACAAAACATATCAGATAAAATGAGCAAGAGAAGAACGTCTTCAAATTCCCAGATCACAAACAGCGAGCAAGGGTTAAAGACTTTGCTTTTTAGCAAAGATATATTTATATATACTTGGATTGAGGCACCGTAGCCGAGCAGTTAGAGCTGTTGAAGGTTGTGGGTTCGAACCCAGCTAAGACCATCACACTGAAAATCTCTCTCTGGTCACCAAGCAGTGAATTGGGTACCCTGCGGAGTCATACGACTTTCATTTGAATCCAGTTTGTATAGTATCAATATAAATGCACTGGTGCCAGTCAACATCAAGTTTAATATACTACTTTTATTATATACAAAGTAATGAAATATAGAGAATTATTAATGAAATAAAATGCATATTTTCACTAGTGAAATATAAGTTTTATATTTTCACTAGTGAAAATATAAAACTTATATTTTCACTCCTCTAAGCAGTGAAAAATATAAGATCTGGATCTACTTTTTTCTTATTTACATTAATGTTTTCATTACACGCGATGAAAATTTTTATGGTATTCACTGAAAAAGAGTAAATTTTCTTTTTATTTTATTTTTACACGCCAATGCGCGTTTCTGACGTCATATCTAACGTCACCAAACAAAACAAAACATGAACGTCATGGCGCCAAGGGACAAAACTGCGTGTCAGACTTTCCCTTGCAAATGCAAGATTTGCATCTCGTATCGAAAGTGATGTATATAATAAAAAGAAAATTCAAATGTTTGTCGTGAATATGACTTTTATTTCATCTCGTGAAGTGAAAAAATGTATATTTCATTCGTGCCTTCGGCACTCATGAAATGTACATTTTTTCACTTCACTCGATGAAATAAAAGTCATATTCACGACAAACATTTGAATATCCTCTATGTATTTTATAAGTGATATGGTAACATGTATCCACATACAAATAAACTATAATTTAAACTAACATTTCAGGAGAAATTGTAGCTAAAAGTATGAAAAGCGTAACAAATATGGTCAAACTTAAACAGATCTCGTTGCGTATGCAACAATTTATAACAATACACGCAAATAAAACCACTGGAATGTTCTAAGTTTCTTTGCCAAGCGACATTACACGCACTGTATTGACATTCCAGTGGGTACTCAACGTTGCAACAACGTCGATTCAACGTTGATTCAATGTTGAATCAGCGTTGAATCGACGTTGTTTCAATATTGTGTGCCTGCTGGGATAGTTAGCCATAAGTTACATTATGCTGATGTTGACTTTTAACTCATAAGATACATTGTCTGCTTATGGTGAATATGCGTTTCAGACTACTTAAAACCGTCCACAGCAAGACAAATTATAACGTGATAAATAATATTATATGTGATTTTTCAAACAATTGTCCTGTCGGGTGACCTTTTCCTTTGACCTACAGTTCTGGCCTTAGTATTGACATAATACTCGTCTGTGTCGTGTTATCTCTATAAATAAAGAAGTTATGGAGTGGGCATGAAAAAGGCGCATAGGACGTAAGGACGGATGCACGGTCAGGCTTAGACTGGCTCCAGTCTCATGTGACAAAATATTTATTCTTATATTCCTGTTTGATACATCCACTAAAATAAAACCAAAATAATATCATGACTATAAAGGCTGTTGACCAGCCTTTATAGTCATGATATTATTTTGGTTTTATTTTAGTGGATTATCAAACACGATTATAAGAATCAATATTCAGTTACTAGGTACTAGAGCCAGTCTAGGTCAGGGTTAAACTTGACTGTATACAGTTCCACCACTTTTCAAAATGTTAAGTGTTTGAAAATCCTTCAAAATGAAAAGCTTGCAAAACAGGCATGTTTCCTCTCCCCAGATTCCGGAATATGAACAGCGGACAGACAAGCCCAAGCAAACAGTGTAGAGCCTGCAGAACGTGGTGTCTGATCGGAATCTATATTGTTTGACACACCCCCAGAAGTTTTTAAACATATCAACAGAGTGTAGTGATGACGTGGTCAAATATAAGGGCATGTGTGGTAAGTAGTTTCAAAATACGTCCGAATATGTAGGGCAAATACTGTATTTTATAAGCTAATAGCTGGCCTCGAGGTTATAAACTTTTTTCATGCTCAACTCAGCTGAATAGTTGGCATTTTCATATTTAATAGCAGAGAAATTTTCATGCTCAGCTATGTTTAGGAAGTATTAGCAATTGTAAATTAGTAATAGGACAAATTTCATGCTGAGCTGAGTTGAGCATGAAAAAAAGGTTTTATAACCTCAGGGCCTGATTGGTAATGCTGATCATTTGATACGCAATACGGGAGAAATGCCTTCAAGGGAAATGGATTCACTTTCAGCGGATACTTTTGTGTTGTCTCGTTCTGAAAAGATGTATCCTCTAAAAGGAAAGGATTGGCTCCTTTTTGGAAAGGTTTTTATTCTAAAGGGAAAGAATTTGCTCCCAAGGGGAGGGAATTCGTTCCTTCTACAGTAGATCTTTTTTTTTCAGAATTGACTTGGTGCACAGGAAAGCAAACAAAATGTCACAAAAGTCGACACCCTTGTCAAAAATGGCGTTAACCCTATCAAGTGGATTCAGTGCCCTTAGGGCATATGCGACAACATGTGCCACTGCAATGGCGCAGTCTAATCAGGATATTCCCTATTCGACGCGGTACAGTCTTTTATATGTACTGATTTTGTAATCGGGCAAGAAATGTCCAACTCAGACTTCCGGCTGATCTGGACCTATACTGTAAGCGTGTACATGTACGATAAGGCCCTTTTCCCATGTCGCAAATTTTAAGGGGAGCTGATACACTTTCAGGGAGGCATCTCTGTCAAAATTGTTTTACCCCCTTCTGAAAAGAGGTCAACTATAATGGAAAGACTTGGATTCCCTTGGGTGCAAATTCGTTCCTTTAAGAATCCTATTTCAGAAGCATCACGAAAACGTACCTATATATTACTGATCCCCTTTAACCCCACTTTTATATGGTAAAACTGTATGAATTATTTTTCTTATTTCTGCTCAAAGACATAAATTGTGGGTACTCGTTAGAACCGCCTCGCCGAGGCGGTTCTAACGAGTACCCACAATCTATGTTTTGAGCAGAAATATGAAAAATATCACGGATTTTTATCTGAAAGTTTTCAGTTTTTGGAGGTGAAATTTTCTATCTATTTGAATAGGCATGTTTTCGGAATGGGACTTTGCTGCGTATGAACGAAAACAGGAAGTGAAAAAAGTTGTCTCACTGGTAAATAGAGCAGAAAATCTACCGGGAATACAAAGTCCAGTGACCAGGTCCCGAGGTTATAAAACGTTTTTTATGCTCAACTCAGCTGAGTAGGAAATTTTTCATGCATCACGAAACACGCCCATATAATTTTGACCCCTTTAAACCCCACTTTTATATTGTAAAACTGGGGTTTACAGGGGTATACATTATTTTTCATATTTCTGCTCGAAAACAGATTGTAGGTACTCGCTAGAACCGCCTCGCCGAGGCGGTTCTAACGAGTACGCACAATCTATGTTTTGAGCAGAAATATGAAAAATTTCAGAGTTTTTATCTGAAAATTTTCATTTTTTGGTGGTAAATTTTTCAGTATACTTGAATAGGCGTGTTTTCGTAATGTATAGCGAAAACTCTACCGGGAATACCAAGTCCAGTGACCAGGTCCCGAGGTTATAAATTTTTTTTCATGCTCAACTCAGCTGAGTAGGAAATGTTTCATGCTAATAAATCTCAAATTACTAACAATTGAAAATTATTTCTTGTTCAACATAGCTGAGCATGAAAATTTCTCTGCTAATAAATATGAAAATGCCAACCATTGTTGGCATTTTCATATTTATTAGCAGAGAAATTTTCATGCTCAGCTGAGTTGAACATAAAAAAGTTTTACGACCTCGGGGCCGTTTTTACGTGATAGTAGGCAAATATATTACAAAAGAATGTCGTGTGCACATATATTAATCTGTATACGTGTAACGGTTAGAGGGTGGGATGGTCACTGATCACAAGTGACAAACTGTAATAATTTGGTTTCACATGTCAATAACACAAGAAAGAGATAGTAACTGAACTCGCGGATGTCACCCAGTTACTAGAAACCTAAAGCCCGAATTCACAGGCATGTGTTTACAATATAATTGCAAAGACAATACTGTATGCTACTTTTCAAAGTTGTATAAATATATGAAACAATGACTTTGCAACCATCTCAACTATTACTTTAACATTTCTTTTTTTTTTTTTTTTTTTTTTTTTTTTTTTCAATTGTCAATAATGTAGTCATAAAAAATTATCTTCTTCCAATGTAACGGGTCCTTTAATATATGTTTTATAGGGAAATCCGTCACAATGTAGAAGAATTAAAGTGTTATAAACTCATTCAATATCTAAATATTTTTCTTTGACCGGCTTAACAAGGTAATGAATATTTGAATGATTTCATCGCAAAATTCGAAGTCAATTATGATGAAACTGAAATACAGAACTGTGACAGTGTCTCATCTCGAACATTCATATATGTTCAGAAAGAACAATATATCAATAATTAAACCCAGCAGATAAAAAAAAAAGGGAGGCAAAAACGGAAGTTGTCCAGAAAACTAAAATTCACTACACAATTGCTATGGTAAAAAAGAAATCTGACTAGAAATATTATAACAATATTTTCTTACGCGAGAGAATAAGACATTAAACAAACTTCACATTCGCACAACTAGATATACGCCGTCTGATCAGAATCTATATTAATTGCCACACATCTAGCCGGTTTTAGTACAAGTAAATTGGGCTTGTTCAAAGTTTAGGACAATAATGGTTAAGTCTGAACAGTTAGGGTTTCTACGTTACATTGTAAATGTATGATTTTATATGGTGTTGAAAGGGTTATAAGTCTAATTAATTAATTAATTAATTAATTAATTTATTAATTAATTAATTAATTCTGCTGTTCCTTACGAGGATCGGGTTTACTGATTATAGAAAATGGCCATTTTCATAATGATCAGAGAAAAAATAGTGAGTAATAGTAAGTACTACATATAACTGGAGTAAAATGAGGGTTTCAAATTTAAAGAAAACTAAAAAAATATTTACAGAAAAGTAAAAAAAAATGTAAAGAAAACGGATTAAGGTGAAAACAATATAAAGAAGAACAGTTCTAAAAAGTCCTGAAAACTGAGAAAACAAAAAAAGTATACGGGAAATATTAAAAGAAAATGCCACAAATGTAAAAAAAAAAAAAAAAAAAGTAATGAGCTATTTGTTTTACTGATTAGATAAATACAGAGCCCCAGGCCCCCGCATCCAGATCCTCTATGGATTTATTCATCCGTATTTTTTTTTTTTTTCTTTTGCATAGTTGGGGATGAGGAAGACCAGCTTAGATCATCGACCAGACAACAATTAATTGTAAAGGTTTCGTGTTTTTATTTTGTGCTTTTTTTTATTGATTTTTTTCCATATACTTTGTTTACTAGTGTGTTCTCATTATTATATAATGTTATTTAATTTATACTTATTTTCTAAGGACACTGTCTCTACGGACAGATAATGAATACCATAAATATACTTGTAGAGCATAAGTATAAAACATAACACTATAACACTTATCAGAGAATCACTGGATAATGCAAAAAAGACAAAAAAAAAAAAAAAAAAAAAAAAAAAAAAAAATCACTCCTCTTATGATCTGTAAACTGCTCATTACACATTAACACACCTTTGTATTTTCTTTATTTCTCCAAACAAACATATGCTGTGGGTACTCATTAGAAGCGCCTCGTGGAGGCGCTTCTAATGAGTATCCACAACATGTGTTCTTGAAAGGAAATAAGAAAAGTACATATCTGCATATTCCTTCTATTAGACCTATATAAGCCATGGCGTTTCCATACTATAATATGGATAATGGAGGAAAGTGTAGTTATTAAGTAATTATGGCATATATGCAGTCTGAAGATAGACAAAAAAAAAATGAAGTCAGAAACAACAAGAAAAAAACAAAAAACAAAAACAAACAAAAAAAAACAATGAAACTCGCTTAATAATGTATACCTCTATATACCCACATTTTCCATTACGAAAACACGCCCATTCAAATATATTGAAAAAAAATCACCACAAAAAACTGAAAGTTTTCAGATAAAAAATTGTGATATTTTTCATATTTCTGCTCAAAACATAGATTTTTTTTGTGCAGAAATAAGAAAAATAATGTGTACCACTGTAAACTCCTGTTTTACTATATAAAAGTAGGGTTTAAGGGGATCAAAATTATATAGGCATGTTCTCGTGATGACTATATATTAAACAGGGGAACAATATTTTTATTGCACAGACTTGTTAAGATAAAGCATAAAATAACACGTGGAAGGATTTCTTTTTTTAGTTTAAAGCTCAAAAACTGAAAAATTTTGTTACAAATGTATGGTAACTCGAACTAAATTATAGATCATTAAATTATCATCATATCATAAATGATAGCCATTATTCATCTCATTATGCTCATTATTTTATCATAGTCTAGTCATGGTAAATTCCCCGCCAGATTAATATATGATTAATGGTTGTTCGTACCAAGAGATGAATTAAGGACACAGTAAGGTCATGTGAGTCAACTTTTACATTTGTTTATCATTTGAGCGCCTTCAAACAAAACCCAATTTACAAATAAAAAATACACATCACGAAAGTATACCTATAAAATTTTGACCCCCTTAAACCCCACAAGTGGGATTTACAGGAGTATACATTGTTTTCCTTATTTCAGCTCAAAAATATAGATTGGGGGCACCCGTTAGAACGGTTCTAACGAGTACCCACAATCTATGTTTTGAGCAGAAATATGAAAAAAAATATCAATTTTTTTATCTAAAAACTTTCAGTTTTTGGTGGTGAAATTTTCAATATATTTGAATAGGCGTGTTTTCGTAATGACGAGAAAAACGTAAAACCGAATTAGGCTTCACATCTGCATATCTGGGTCTAAACTGTTCGTGTACAGAATCTCCAATCAAACAGCACAGGTCCAGATCGGATCTAGGCCTAAACTACTTGTATTTGCTCAGATCTGTCCGTCAGAGATTTCCGTATTTGTCATATATATTTAGACATTAACTATTTACCTAAAATTGAAATAGTTATTTTTACTACCTGTTATTGTGTCATAAGGACGAAAGGGCGAGTTGCAAACAGTGAATAGCCTGATCAGACGCCGCTAAACGCGGCGTCTGATCAGGCTTTTCACTGTTTGCTGAGAGCTCTAGCGATGAACAATCTTGAATCGTGTACACGTACGACCTGAGACAGAGGCTTACATGTATAATTCTTCTAATAGAATTACAAGATTCTGTCAGAGATTATATTAGTTTGGGTTTTTATAGTCTATTTACAGAATATAAAGCCAAGACAATATGAAATTTTGACATTCTGTTGTAAATAATAATAGTAATAATAATAATAATAATAATAATGAAAATAAGTTTCTTAAAATAGAACAGCTACTGCCGAAAGTACGAGATCCTTTTTAATAATAATAATAATACATATAATAGTAGTAGTAATAATAATAATAATAATAATAATAATAATAATAATAATTATTATTATTATTATTATTATTATTATTATTATTATTATTATAACTAGAAATGTCTTTAAACTGAATAGCTGCCGATATTACCAGACACTGTTTAATAACAATAATAATAATACAACTACTTCTACTACTAATAATAATGAGTGTCTTTAAAAAGGACAGTTGCCGATAGTGTCATAATTAGAAGAAAAACAAGAAGAAGACGAAGTAGAAAATAGTAAGAAGAAGAAGAAGAAAAGAAAGAGAGAGAAAAAAAATAATAAGAAGAAGACGAAAATAAGAAGACATATTGATGAAACATTTCTGTTTTTGCACAAGTAAAATGCAATTAAACAAAAGAGAAATAAGGATATGTTTAGCGGGAAAAAATGTTACAAATTACTGAAATGTCCCGTGTTATTAAACAATATTTACTCTAAGTATTCGGACAGACATACTTCAGCAAACAGTGCAGAATGTGGTGTCTGGTCTGGCCCTACAATATTTGGCACTCATCCTTCAGTGTTTAGACATATCTATCTTAGCATTCCATCTTTTTGAGCAGTTAGTCCTAATTCAAAGACAGATCATTGCAGTTAAGACGTTTAGAGGAGAAAAAGGTCAATAAATACATGTAAATAAACATATATAAGAGCCGTGACGTGAAAAAACGTACCTTTCTGAAATTTGCGTCCAACAAAAACTCAGATCAGCCTGCGCATCTGCGCAAGCTGATCTGAGTTTTTGTTGTCCGCATATCCAAAATGCACCTGATGAAGATTCCGAATGCACAGGCTGATCTAATTCTCCAATGGGCGCAAATGTCCGAAGATACGTTGTTTGACAATGCGGCTTAAAAGTAAATTACCGGTCTCGTCCTGCTGGCGCTGAGACAAAAGGTACAAACAGTTTTGGGTGAGCAGTCCATCCCTCCCCGGATCATTGCTTGATGTTTTATACACGGCTGATCAAGACAGTCCGTTCCCACCATCAACACAGTGTTCAAATGAGCAATATAACTCGTCGCAAGTCTTAGCACTTCAATTTTAGACAATTTTCTATCCGCCGGCTCCGTCGGTATAAGGGTCCGTAAAGTCACAAACGCTGTATTCACACTTTGTGTTCTGTCCCTTTCCCGAGCGTTCGCCTGAGTTCGGGGTTTTCCGTTACTATCAAAGTTATCCGGATCCATATTGTCCTCTGCGGGTCCTTTCCGTCGTTTATTACTAAATGAATCGTTTGAACATCCGCTGTCGTTATCCGACATATTTCCTGATTCGTCGTCCGCCTTTCTCTTCTTTCCGTCTTTCTTCATTTTTTAGTTTCTCTTAAATATTTATTCCTAACTTTTATTTCAAGATTCACAATTATTTACACGACAGCATAATAATTTCAAGGAAAATGCGACACGAATATTTAAAGCAATAACAAACCTGGCAAAAGTTCACATTTGCCAAAATTTTACATTTATAATTTTACATTTTCTTGTAAAATGCTAGACTCTTCTATAAATCCATACTTATTTTGTCATGTTTTGTAACGATGCACTATTTTCGATCTATCCTTTTGTTTTATCGATACTATCTTTTAGGAATAAAGAGATACTATCAATGATTCCAGCAAATTTGTATATATTGACTAATTAATCCAGCCAGCCCGTCACAGCGAGGTTAGATAAACACAAAGCAGCAATAATTAAGAGACAAACTACGTTAATTAGCGTCGGAATTTTGCGCAAGGTGCCCCCTGCAGTCTCCGGAATTAGTTCGATTCTTCTGATGGTACAAGCGGAATAAGTGTGGGCGTGGCTTCTGCCGGTCATCAATCATTTCCCGTCAGCACACGCTGTCATAGCAACTGATCGTTTTGACAGAATCCTGTTATATTTAAAGATAAAATTTTGGAAATATGTCAGATTTTGAGATGGTAATGCTACAATGTAGAAATTGCTGGATATGAGACCCACCAAGCGCAAATGTACCTTCGGATCATATGCGGACAGTGAAGGCCAGATCAGACTGCGCTGATGCGCAGTCTGATCAAGGCTTTCGCTGTCCGCAAAGAATCATCGGACACTATAGAATGTTTCCATGGATAGCAAATGCCCGGATGAGACTTTGCGCATGTGCAGGATGACGTGAATCCGCACATTTTGCAAATGTTCGAAGGCCTTTTTTCGCTTCACCCGGCCCATATACCCATGATAATGACTCTCTCAGGAAGCGGAAAATGTCAAATGATGACATTTAAAAAATGCTATACTGCAAGCAGTAATAATTTACAGCTGTTATTCTTCCCCGTAATTAGCCGATTATCATAAACGTTTCTGAAATGTTTTGTCATCATATATGCCGACGGAAAAAAAAATCAATGGTTGATTCGTGACCTAGATGCACGTGGCAAGTATGTTTTAAGGTCCATGTACATGAAACAGTTATGTTTTGTTTCCGATCAGAAAACATGTAAAAAGTAATGTTCTTCTGCATCCGTGCTTTTTTTTTTTTTTTTTTTTTTTTGTTAAAATTTACCCAAATATTGTTTACGTCAAAAATTGGTCGGACTATGCTTTTTTATAGTAAATTAAATTTTTTTGGCATTTTAACTAAAAGAAAAAACTATTTTTGCGTTTTCTCCATTGAGTTCATTTAATTTTTTTAATGTTTAATAACAATATTATAACAATATTTTGAAAATTTAAGAACATTTGAATCAGTAAAACTTGTTGAAAGCTTGCCTTCAAGTCAAATAAACATATCACGTTTTTTTTTTTTTTTTTTTTTTTTTTTTGTTGACATAATTTGCAGCAAACTATGGAAAACAAGAAATAAAGTATTCGATGTTTCTCCCAAATCAGTCAAAGACTGTAACGTTTTGTCCATAGCTTGTGACGACAAAATGAATTGCATTAAATCATAAAAAAAAAAAAAAAAAAAAAATCAAATATACTGCAACTTACTGAAAATTGTCAGCAGTAAACGTGAACCTCTACATACCTTGTTTTTCATTTTATATTATGCCCGAACATGTATGGTGATATACGTTATATAGACGTGTTAAAGTTATGACAGCGAATGTCCATTAACATCAGAGCCGGGCCACAACATTTTCTACAGAAATTGCATGTGCGCCCAGCGAAGACTCTGACCAGACTGCGCGAACGCGCAGTCTGATCAGAGTTTTCGCAGGGCGCCCTGTGGGTATAGCCAAGATTCCAAAGCATCTTCGGGCGGACAGCGAAGGCTGGAGGAGGCACATGCTGAACTGAATCTTCGCTGGGCGCATGCGCAGTCTTGTAGGAAGTGCTGTGCTCCGGCTCATTACCTGGTTCCTGTTTGCAGTATATATTTTTTTCTTTGCAGGACGTTTCTGTAAATTATTTTTGAAAATTATTGAATTAATTCCGTCTATATCCTATGTGTTGGGACAACATATCTTAACTGCTTGTCCTAGACTTTGATTAAAAAAGTCCATTATGCTACATGTTGATGGTTGTCTAAAACAATACTGGCTGAGTGGCAAATAGTGTAGACTCTGATCAGCCACCGCGTCTGATCTGCGACTACACTTTTTTCTCATGCCTATCCGTTCCACTTGAAAGGGTTATTATGGTAACCCTGTGTAAAAAATTAAGATATAAACTCTTTCACTGCCAAAGGCGATAATAATAGGCATTTGCAAACAGCGTAGATCCAGACGAGACGGCTCCGTCTCATCAAGATCTACGCTGTTTGACATTCAGATTTTCAACTTTACATATTAACTTGTTTCCAATCGATAGTTTGTTAACAGTAAAACAAACAAACAAACAAAAAACACACACACACACACACACACACACACACACACACACACACACACACACACACACACACACACACACACACACACACACATTTCGGTTGCATTTTGAACATTCCTCGTAGACCGCGACTTCCACTACATGTTATGGAGGAACATGGGGTGCTCACTGTATGGACGTTGAAAACGCTTTCATTTTGGAATATCACAAATTTCATTGTATGTTTCAAGTAGTACTTTATAATGTACATTTATCATTTTTTGTTTGCATTCATAGACGTAGCGCTCATTACGCAATTACGCATATGCGTAAGGAAAAATGCTTGCAATAAAGAAATAATACCTAACATAAAATATATTTTCTTCCTTTTTCATAGGGGCTACTCTTAAAGGAATAAATTTGCTCCCTTTGGGTAGCCCATATTTTAGAAGCGATACTTAGGTGATTTTTTTTTCTAGATTTTTGCTAGGGTTGAGTAACAATAAATCCGTTCTTGCTTCGCCACTGGTATTTTTGGTGGCACGGGAAACATTATTTATATATACGTACGCGCGCACAATGACACATCCTCTTCGCACGTACGCACGCATTTGTAGCTACATTCAGCTTTTGACTGTACCCAAGCAACAACAACAAAAAAAAGTGTTATTTTTCCCCAATACATTTTACTGCAAAATCATTTTGGTAAAACACTGTTTTACTATAAGCAAGAACGATTATCAGAACAGAACATACCTGATCTAATTCCTTCTCAGGCCACACACAGGAGGCGTAAGGGAAGAAAAACAAGAGGCCCATGGGCCATGATTCGCTCACCTGAGTGAACAGACATTGCTCATCTGCAGATGACATGCACTACTTCCAGTATTGCCGAAGCAACAAGGGCACAAATGTGGCCATGCCGTAAAAAGGTCAAAGGTCAGCCAAGGACCATCATTTCAGCTTGGTAGATCTTGAGCCCCCAATGCATTATACCAAGATTCAGCCTCAAAGCTTTCTTGAATTGGGAGAAGAAGAGTTTTAAGTGTTGTTTACCATATACGGACATGACAGCCATCTTGTTCATTGGTGCAGAACCATTTGAACAATTTGTTAATATCCCTTCACAGAAGGCCCCATGTGAAATCTGGTGAAAAATTGGTCAAGTGGTTTCAAAAAAGACGTTTAAAGACAATTTTATACATGTATATAGCCCAGGGGCAAGGGCAAATACTCCCTCGGGATAAAATTTTGTAGCTACTAAAAAGTAACTCTACTTTAATCATATATTATAAGTTCAGTCAATTAGTCTTTGACACATTTTGAGACGTCACACACACTTAAGAGGTCAGCTTCGCCTATGAGCGACATTCAAGTTTCAAATAAAGGTGTCATAAAAATGATGAAAGGCTTGAGTCCCTCAAAGGCTTTGGGACCTGATGAACTTCATCCTAGCGTCTTTAAAGAACTTGCGGTAGAACTTTGTCCTGTATTTGTTCATTTGTTCAAACAGTCTCTTGATACGGGTGATATCCCAAGGAATGGCGTTTGGCTAGCATTTGTCCAGTTTATGAGAAGAGCAACAGAGCTTTACCGAGTAAGTATCGTCCAGTGTCCTTGACATGCGTTCCTTGCAAGATGCTTGAACTGATAGTATGTACAAATATTATGGCTCATCTTGATGAACACAAACTTCTATCAGACAGGCAACATGCTTTCAGGAAGAATCGTAGCTGTGAAACTCAACTGATCACAGTAATAATTGATTGGGCTAAAATTTTGGATGCAGGAGGTCAAGTAGATACATTTATATTGGACTTCGAGAAGGCCTTTGACACTCTTCCTCGTGAACTTCTGAAATGCAAACTCCATGGATATGGCATAAGTAGAAAAAAAGTTTAGTATGGATTGATTCATTTTTGTGCAATAGATAACAAAGGGTTGTAGTCAATGGTGCAAAATCGCAATGGGCACCTGTTTTGTCTGGTGTGCCACAGGGCACTGTTCCCGGTCCACTGTTATATAAATGACATCATAGTTGGAATATAATCTGAGATTCGTCTGTTCGCTGATGACTGTCTGCTATCGTCAGATTACAGCATTGAAGACACATCGAAATTCCAAAAGGATTTTGATCAACTGGGCAAATGGACCAGGAAATGGGGTTTGAGATTTCAACCTTTGAAATGTAGCATTATACAGCTTACTCGGAAGTGGATAAAAAGATCAATGCAGTTTACTCCTCAGAAGGAATAGTCCTTGAAAATGTGGATAATATTAAATACCTTGGTGTGACAATATCTAAGGATTTGAAATGGAATACTCATGTAAGCAATGTTTGCACAAAAGCAAACCGAACTCTTGGTTTCTTAAGACGTAACATATCGTCATGCACCCAACATGTTAAGGAAACAGTATACAAGGGATTGGTGCGACCAATGCTAGCCGTGTTTCGGACCCGCATGGAATAGTTGTCCAGGCAGAATTAGAAAAGGTCCAGAAGCGTACAGCTAGGTTTGTGACTGGTAACTACAACTTTGAAACTGGAAGAATGACTAGCATTCTTGAACAGTTAAGGTGGGAGTCTCTTCACCAGAGACGCAAAAGTAGTAAACTCATATTGCTATTCAAAGGTCTGAAAGGTACAGCTAGTAAACCTTGTGACGACCTTCAACCCCCAAATAGGAGCAATAGGAATTAGCAGCCAATGGCATTTCAAGTGCCATATGCTAGAACTGACATTTACAAGTACAGTTTCTTCCCAGACATCATTAGGCATTGGAATGCACTCCCTGCATCTATAATATCCTCCGCTGAAAGTTCTGAGGACTCTGCCGCTAGATTTACATCACTTTGTGAGATCTAGAGACTAGACTTCGCAATCGTTGGCCCTGGTGAATGAATGTCTATTTATGTGTCACCAGTAAAATATTCTGATTCTGATCTGAGAAAATGATTGTTCAAAATTTTCCCCATACAAATGTATGGGGACACACATTTGACCTTGCAGTAAAAAGGTCAAAGATTATCCTTGGATCATCGTTTGAACAAATTTGGTAGACATTGAGTCCGAAATGCTATACATGTATATAAAAATTCAGCCTCAAAGCTTTCTTGGTTCTGGAGAAGAAGAACTTTAAATGTTTTACCATATATGGGAATGGCGGCCATCTTGTTCAGTGGTGCGGATCTATTTGAACAAATTGTCAATATCCCTTCGACAGAAGGCCTCAAATGAAATCTGGTAAAATTGGTCAAGCGGTTTCAGAGAAGAAGACTTTAAAGATTACACGATTTTATACATGTATATAGTCCAGGGAAAAGGCAGATAGCCACTAGGAGACACAATTTTGACTGCCACCGTAACTAAAAAGTTTACTACTTCAATTATACATTGTAAGTTTCATCAATTAGTCTTTAATACGGTTTGAGAAAATGATTTTACAACATTTTCCCCGTTTAAATGTATGGGGACGCAAATTTGACCTTGCCGTAGAAAAGTCAAAGGTCAGTCTACGATCACTACTTGAACAACCTTGGTAAATCTTGAGTCACCAAAGCTATTTACTAAGATTCAGCCAAAAAGCTTTCTTGATGGAGGAGAAGAAGAATTTTAAATGTTTTTACCATATGACGGCCATCTTGTTCAACGATGTGAAACCATTTGAGCAAAATGTCAATATCACTTCGATAGAAGGTCCAAATAAAATCTGGTGAAAATTAATTTAGCGGTTTCAAAGAAGAAAACGTTTAAAGATTACACGATTTTATACATGTATATAGCCCAGGGGCAAGGGCAGATAAACTTGGGGGACAAAATAATTAGTTTAACTAAAAAGTTTTACTTCTTTAAATATACATTGTAAGTTTCAGCCATTAATCTTTAATACAATGAGAAAATGATTGTTCAACATTTCCCAATACAAATATATGGGGATGCAAATTTGACCTTGCCATAAAAGGATCAACGGTCCAACCTACGGTCACTATTTGAACAAACTTAGTAGACCTTGAGTCCCCAATGCTATATACCAAGATTCAGCTTTAAAGCTTTTTTGGTTCTGGAGAAGATTTTTAAGTGTTAATAAGTCTGGAACATTTTTTTTATTTTGTTTAATTATTTCTTAGAATCGTCGAAAATTAATATTGAAGGAAAACTGATAATTTATTTGTTTATGTCTCAGAATATCCAGAAAAGGGTCAAGAAAAGGGTTCATTTCATATTAGGGACCTGACACGTGATTGAGAAATCTATTCAGGTCTGAGTATGTGACCAACCTGTACACAAGTGTGATTTAATTTTCCAAGATATTAACTCTTTCGCTGCCACAGGTGATAATAATAGGCTTTTGCAAACAACGTAGATCCAGATGAGGTTGCTCGTAATGGGCCGTCTCATGAGGATCTGCGCTGTTTGACATCCAGTCTTTCAACTTTACATATTAACTTATTTCCAATCATAGTTTGTTAACCCGTCTCCCCGCCCCCCCCCCCCCCCCCGCCCCCCCCCCCCCCCCCCCCCACCACCACCAAAAAAAAAAAAAAAAAAATAAATAAATAAAAAATAAAAAAAAAATAAAAAAAATGAATAAATAAAAAAAAACAAAGCAGACGACAAATGCAGTCTGAAATTTGGCGCCGAAAGAGTTAAGAAAATAATAGTTAGTCCATATATGCCGAGAGAAATCTTTGGAAAATACTTTTTCCAAGTTAAGGGACGTCCGCTTTAATTTATTTATTTATTCATTTTTTTTTTTACTTTTTATAAAATAATGCATTTACTATAAACAATGTAAACACTGATCAGACATTGTGTTCTGCGGCGTCTGATCGGGATATACACTGTTTGAAAATGATCCTTTTATGGAACGCTAGGCACAAATGCATTAAGCTTTGGGTCTTTGTTGTCTGGCTATTGAGTAAACCTCATTATGAAAACACGCCTATTCAAGTACATAGAAAATTTCACCTCCAAAAACTGAAAATTTTCAGAAAAAAATGATATTTTTCATACATATCTGCTCAAAACATAGATTGTGGGTACTCGTTAGAACCGCCTCGGCGAGGAGGTTCTAACGAGTACCCACAATCTATGTTTTTGAGCAGAAATAAGAAAAATAATGTATACCCCTGTAAACTCCAGTTTTACTATATAAAATTGGGGTTTAAGGGGGTCAAAATTATATAGGCATGTTTTCATGATGTACATGTATGAGTTTTCACACAACATGACTGTGCGTTGACATCGAAACGACGGCGTTGTGCAACACTGCATTTTTCTTGGATTTCCATAGTCACTCACGCCATTTTAAATGAAATGTGATACACTTGAGTAAATATATGATCGATGTACACAGTGATCAATCCCTGATCGATGTGCACTGTGATCAATCCCTGATCGATGTACACAATGATCAATCTCTGATCGATGTACACAGTGATCAATCCCTGATCGATGTACACAGTGACCAATCTCTGATCGATGTACACAGTGATCAATCTCTGATCGATGTACACAGTGATCAATCCCTGATCGATGTACACAGTGATCAATCTCTGATCGATGTACTGAGTGATCAATCCCTGATCGATGTACACAGTGATCAATCCCTGATCGATGTACACAGTAACCAATCTCTGATCGATGTACACAGTGATCAATCTCTGATCGATGTACACAGTGATCAATCCCTGATCGATGTACACAGCGATCAATCACTGATCGATGTACACAGTGATCAATCCCTGTTCGATGTACACAGTGATCAATCTCTGATCGATGTACACAGTGATCAGTCTCTGATCGATGTACACAGTGATCAATCTCTGATCGATGCGCATTGTGATCAATCTCATTATGAAATCTATGAGATATGGTCATACATGTAGTTATATTGCGACAAACAGATTATTGCGTTGTTTAAAATTCCTCGCCTGACGGCTCCAAATATAAAAACTATGCAATAACCTATACTTGCTTCAGCAGAGAGTAACAGTTTATTTTACATATACTGGTAGTTTTCTTTCTTTCTTATTATTTCTTATTTCATTGTCATTTTATTTATTTATTTATTTTGATGTGATAAGTTTACTTCATATGAAAATAAACATGCACAATAATAGGGAAAGGGATATCAATTAGGATGGTGAGGACTTGAACCAGCAAATTGTATACGGAAACCAACGGCTATATTTCATTAAAAGCTTCACTCCGATTGGACAAGAATATATGAGACTGTTTAAAATTATGACAGTTTTACACAAATATATATATTCTATATAACTGCAGACCAAATTTAAATTTGAACATGATACGTTTAGTGTGCTATGGTTGAAAAATCGCACCTGTTAAACTTATTTCGTCTGTTTATTTCCCACCAAAAATGAGGGTACATGCCTAAACACGCTTCTAAATCCCTTCTTTCTTGCGATGTATTTTGTCAGTCTAAGGCTAACCTTTCAAGTTCAGACCAAATTTGGAAAAAGAATATTGTGAGCATCAGAACTGAGCCAATACTGTTATGGAAGTATATTGAAAAGTAATTAGGCTCCTTTCCTTAATATAAAATGAGCCAACGCACGACAAAACCTTCAAGACCTGTGCGACAAACAAAGACTAAAACCAGCTTGTGCAGCTACCCAGTATGGCAAGGGTTCTCGTTTATCCCTCTTAGAATCGTCTGAAAGCTGTAGAAGGCACATACGATCAGTGAAGACTCTGATCAGACTGCGCGGATGCGCAGTCTGATCTGAGTCTTCGCTGGTCGCATGTCTTATTGCAGGTTTTGACGTGGGCTGGCTCATTAAATACTATTCTTATATTCATCTAAAATAAAAACCTCTCTCTCTTGAACGTTAACTTGCTTCTATTGCTATTGGTTCCTGCCAAATGGGGCGGAGTCATACAACAACCTCCGTCCTGTTACGGGTCGCTTACAACATCAACAACATGTGGGAAGCTTGGAGATATTACTACGCCATTAGACGTCAGTTTCCATTTCAATTTCCCCGTGATTTTTGCAAGCTGTACCCCATTTATAATCATCTTTATTCGTTCTTGAAAGCTTATACGACAGTTTGCATCGAAATAGACATCTTTTTGTTTATACAAGTCGGCAAATATTCTAGCAAGACTTTCGAAAGCCTATCGGTATGTTTATCGACAACAGAAGCGGCCAATAAATCAAGAAATGAGTACTTTATGTGATAAATTGCACGCGGTTTGTTATCGTTTTGTTTCAGAATCTTTGAGAAAAAAACTTATCAGTTTTACGTTAATGTTGGAATGTATTACATCAAAGCTTGAAGATATTGTCTACAGCTTTAAAAGTGAGTTATGGTAAAATAAAGAACTGTTTAAGAAAGTAATATTGTCTACAATGACGGTTTCTTCGCTCTAAATAATTTTCTGTCTGCGGTGCAGCAATCATAAATGAATCGCTTTGGTCTGTTTTGTTCACTAATTTTTAAGACGCAATGTGAGAAAGTGTACCTTTGGGCTTGTGCACCCAATGAAGACTCGGCAGAAACCTTGAATCCTTGCATTACGAAAACTCGCCTATTCAAATATATAGACAATTTCACCTCCAAAAACTGAAACTTTTCAGATGAAAAACTCTGATAATTTTCATATTTCTACTCAAAACATAGATTGTGTTTACTCGTTAGAACCGCCTCGGCTAGAATATTTGCCGACTTGTATAAACAAAAAGATGTCTATTTCGATGCAAACTGTCGTATAAGCTTTCAAGTACCCACAATCTATGTTTTTGAGCAGAAATAAGAAAAATAATGTATACCCCTGTAAACCCATGTTTTACTATATAAAAGTGCGGTTTAAGGGGGTCAAAATTATATAGGCGTGTTTTCGTGATGGCTATCCAAAGACTGCCAGCGAAAAAAATGATTAGACTGCTTGGATGCGCATGCCGATCTCACTATTCGCTGGGCGCACATGTAATATTGCAGGAAATTCTGTGGCCCGGCTAAAGTTTTCAGTACACAGTAGGCAAAGTTAGACTGGCTCCAGTCTCCAATGACAAAATATTTTTCTCATAATTTTGTTTGATAAACCACTAAAATAAAACCAAAAATAATATCATGACTATAAAGGCTGGTCACCAGGACCAGTCTTTATAGTCATGATATTATTTAAGTTTTATTTTAGTGAATTATCAAACATGATTATAAGAAAAAATATTTAGTCACCGGAGACTGAAGGCAGTCTTTTGGCAAAGTATACCCTGAACGGTTTGCTTCCATGAAACTTCATTATTTTTTTCTTTCCGTTTCTGTCTTACATTACGAGGACGAAAACACGCCTATTCAAATATATAGAAAATTTCATCCAAAAACTGAAAATTTTTAGATAAAAAATTCTGATATTTTTCATATTTCTGCTCAAAACATGGATTGTGGATACTCGTTAGAACCGAGAAGCGGTTCTTACGAGTACCTACAATCTATGTTTTTGAGCAGAGTTAAGAAAAATAATGTATACCCCTGTAAACCCCAGTTTTACTATATAAAAGTAGGGTTTAAGGGGGTCAAAATTCTATAGGCATGTTTTCTTTATGTATTTGTGCACCTTATTTGTGATATCAATATAAAGGAAAATGTATGTGACCAGGAAAGGCCAAAATTACGACATTCCCAGTCAGCATTCTACGTAAATCTATACCGGGCCGTCATCGGCCCGTCAGGGTAGCTGACGGGCCGATGACGGCCCGATATAGATTTACGTAGAATGCTAGCTGGGTTCCGCCTTCCTAAGGTACGGAATGAAGAAAAGTCATGATGACAATATCGAACAACAAATTTACAGTAATAGATACAGTCGACTTTCGATATCTCGAAGTCCAAGGGATTCTCAGAAATACTTCGATATATCCGTACCTTGACATGTCAGATTTGAAGAATTGAGAAAAAATAAATCGAACAACCACATTTCACAGATGAATGTGTAAACTGACTCCTGAAATTATAGATTAATTGAAAATATTGTGGAAAAAGAGGAGAAGAGCAATTTCTCCTCTTTGTTACCTGCTGTTAGAATTCCATGTTAAAACAGGGACCAGATTTTCACTTCGAGATAAGCGGTTATTCGAGATAAGCGAAGTGAGATTTTGGGGATTCGATCTACTTGATAGATTTTCCGCCATTTTTACAGGGCAAATAAAACTTTGACTTCCTGTTTGCGTTCATATAATCAGACTGAGCCCCTTTCCGAGAAAGGTAGACTAGCTGCTTGTCTGATAATAAAAGTCGGATCATTTTTGTTTATTATTAAAAGGTTATCAACATGTTAACAATAGCAAGTCTATTTGGTAGAGTCTCCAATTCATAGCTTGGCTGAGTATTATCAATTGAGAAAGGAGGGTAGACTAGCTATAAAAATATTATTCTGTTCATTTTCATGCTAATAGATTATTTTGTATCCTTATTATTAGTTTTAACGCCTAGTGGCTAGGCTACGAAAAGGAGTCTGTCTGTTCTATAAGTAAAACATTCTCCACAGTTGGAGTGAATTATTTCCTTTTTAGAGTATACACCATCTCGAAAACATACCTATATAATTCTGACCCCCTTAAACCCCACTTTTATATAGTAAAACTGGGGTTTACAGGGGTATACATTATTTTTCTTATTTCTGCTCAAAAACATAGATTGTAGGTACTCGTTAGAACCGCCTCGATGAGGCGGTTCTAACGAGTACCCACAATCTATGTTTTGAGCAAAAATATAAAAAATATAAGAGTTTTTTACCTGAAAATTTTCAGTTTTTGGAGGCGAAATTTTCTATATATTTGAATAGGCGTGTTTTCGTAATGCCCTTTTCAGAAGGGAAAAAGAAAAAAATGATCAATTTAGACAGAGTTATCTGCCCTGAAAGTGTACACATTCCCATTAACACAGTTTGAGTTGTAATTATGCCTCATCTGATTCTTTAGCCGAAAACTAACAAAAATATCAGCATTTGCATTCACGCATTCGATCAGCGACATTCCATCACGAAAACATGCCTATATAATTTTGACCCCCTTAAACCCCACTTTGATGTAGTAAAACTGGGGTTTACAGGGGTGTACATTATTTTTCTTATTTCTGCTCAAAAACATAGATTGTGGTACTCGTTAGAACCGCCTCGTCGAGGCGGTTCTAACGGGTACCCACAATCTATATTTTGAGTAGAAATATGAAAAATATAAGAATTTTTTATCTGAAAATTTTCATTTTTGGGTATTGAAATTTTCAATATATTTGAATAGGCATGTTTTCGACATTCGCAGCAGTGCACACTTTCAGAATCACTGTAGATTATTATTAAGGGACGACAAACCGATCCGATGAGACTGTGTGGTAGACTGGCTCTAGTCTCCAGTGACTTTTTTTTCTTCTTGTAATCTGTTAAATAATACACTAAAATATGAACAAAGTAATATCACGCCTATAAAGGCTGGTCACTAGTGCCAGATAAAAAATAAAAATAGAACATACAAAAGCAGTTACTGCACCCTTTTGTATAGACTGGCTCCAGTCTCCAACGCCTAATATTTTTTCTTATAACCCTGTTTTGATAATCTACTAAAATAAAACCAAAATACTATTGAGACTATAAAGGCTGGTCACTTATGGATTATCAAACATACTTAGTCACTGGAGACTGGAGTCTGTGTCTGTACATTTCGTTTTACCCAACTTCTTCGAACAGACATGCGCGATCAAACAGTGCAGACCCAGATCAGAATGTTTGTTATTCAACAAGCACCTTTTAGACCTATAAGCAGGTACAATAAAATGGATTGCAGAACACAAAGTAGACTGGCTCCAATCTCCAGTGACTATTTTTTCCCTTTATAATCCTGTTTGATAATCCACTAAAATAAAACCAAAATAATATCATGACTATAAAGGCTAGTCACAAGTGACCAGCCTTTATAGTCATGATATTATTTTGATTTTATTTTAATGGATTATCAAACGGGATTATAAGAAAAGTATTTAGTCACTGGAGACTGGAGCCAGTCTATACACAACGGTGCAGTTTTTTTGTTTTTTTTTTTGTATGTTGTATTTTTATTTGCTCATTCTGCTTTCGAAGTGTGCTATGTTATGTGATTAATTCTTATCAAGTACCTTGGAGGGCGTAGGGAGGTGGGGGTGGGGTGGAGTGGGATGGAGGGAGGAATGGAATTGTGTTCTGTATTTGTTGCCTTTCCTGGGCATCTCAATTGTTCGGATTTTGGGAAAAGTATGGCATGGAATTAAGGTGTCCAAATTATACGCCTTTTCTTTTGATTTGGCCCGTTTCGGTGCAGTTGTCTCTCACTTCAACTGGACGAGTTCGTGTTTTTCAAATACCATACTTACTCTTGAAAATCAGACACCCAACCTCCTTACCAAATCGTCTCTAAAATTTGAACAAGTCTGTTTCACCGCCAGTGGACGTGTCATATAACTGCTGGAGGAGTGGCAAACATTGTGAGTCCTGATCAGACGCCGCGTTCTGCGGCGTTTGATCAGGGTCTACACTAATTGCCCAGACATGTTCGTCCCAATACTTAGTGTTTATTTGTATACAGTGAATCATTGATTTTGTTCAATTTCACGGTACTGACGGCAAGTGGTTCCATTCTGGAGTGTTCATTAGTATTTCTAACACTCTGTCAGAATGGTGGTCCATTACTTATTCTTCTTTATGGCTTTAACAGATACACAGTTTGTTTCAAAAATATGGGCCGCGCAATGCGAAAACGTACCTCCAGGCATATGCGGACAGCGAAGGCCCAGATCAGCCTGCGCATCCGCGCAGTCTGATCAGGGCCCTCGCTGGCCGCAAACAGAACCAATGGATACTGCAGAATGTATGACTGTAGAGCAAATGCCCGGATGATACTTTGCGCATGCTCAGGATGATCTGAATATACACACTTTGCGCATGCTCGAAGGCACTTTTTCGCTTGGCAAGGCCGCAACAGAGCAATGACGGGAACGCCTTTGACTGAAAGATAAAATGAATCGAACAAAGATTCGTTGTCAGTTAGGAATTGAGATATCGATTATGTGATGGCCATGAAACATGCTCGCAATTTAAAAATTTTGGCTGGATTTCAATGCTTCTAAAGCATTCTACATTGTACTATTAAGATGTTTGATTATGCTTGAAACTGACTGCAGCATTCAAAGAATATGCGCTTTGTGTAATTGATGATAGAAGTGCATTAATAAAGGGAAAGACCCTATCAATGCAGTGTACGCTTGAAAATATTCAGGTTTTGAAAACAGGCATCTTGGTTCAAATTGATCAAAACTGGTAAAAGAAAATAAGAAAGGTTATAATTTATATGTTTTTTCTATAACTATGAGATTTTGAATACGTATTTAATTAGATAGAGGATATTTACTCTTTTGCTGTGAATACCATAAATATTGTCATCGAGTATAATGAAAACATCCGTATTTTCACGAGATGAAATTTTTTTATGGTATTCACTGAAAAAGAGTAAATTTTCTTTTTATTTTATTGTTTACACGCCAATGCACGTTTCTGACGTCATAAATAACGTCACCAAACAAAACATGAACGTCATGGCGTCGACACTCAGTGCTTAACATGTGAAACGCTGGAGAGACAAAAAAAAAAAAAAAAAAAAAAAAAAAAAAAAAAAAAAATCGGCAAATCGAAATAATTTTGATACCAAAATGTTCCTTACATTCTTACTAAGAAAATGCATACCAACACTTGATACTTTAGTTAAGAAACAAAGAAGTTAGAGGTGTTCAAAAATCTGAAATGGCGGTAAGATCCACTTCTGAAACAATGAAGAAAACCGAAGTCGCCCAAAGCGAGGAGTGAAAATATAAATCGTATCAGTCACTAGTGAAATGATACGATATCATTTCACTAGTGATTGATACCGCTTTTATTTTCACCACATATACACTGATTTCACCGCTAACAATAAAATAAATGTTTATACTTTAAGGCACAAATTGCCAGGCTCGGTGCCTCAGGTGCTCTCGAGATTTTGAATATTTAATTAGATGTTTATACTAATCACGAAAACACGCCTATGTAAATTTGACCCCCTTAAACCCCACTTTTATGTAGTAAAACTGGGGTTTACAGGGTATATATTATTTTTCTTATATCTGCTCAAAAACATAGATTGTGGGTACTCGTTAGAACCGCCTCGGCGAGGCGGTTCTAACGTGTACCCACAATCTATGTTTTGAGCAGAAATATGAAAAATATAAGAATTTTTATCTGATTTTTTTTTTCATTATTTGACGGTAAAATTTTCAGTATATTTGAATAGGCGTATTTTCGTAATGACATAGGTATGTTAACGTAATGTTAAGGCACAAATTGCCAGGCTCGGTGCCTCAGGTGCATCCGATTGTTGATGAGGTGGTCGCGGGTTCGAGCTCTGCCAGGTCCGGCAGCATATTTGTTACCGTTATGGTGATTCTCTCCCTTCCGCTGATTCAAGAAGGGCAGTTGTCAGTTTCTGGCAACAAAATATGCACATGTACTGATTACCTGCTTGGCTGTAATGAACTGCTGATGTGAGCTAGTTGATACTATATATGCAAACGGACATTTTACAGACATAAAGATTTGCAGTAGATGTGATTTATTTATTTTCTTTGGTTATGCTATCATTTGCTCACAAAAATGGGGGCTTCCTTAAACAGCCGTTTCTACATCTTCGAAGCCCTATAACCTTTTACGAAAACATGCCTATTCAAATATACTGAAAATTTTACCACCAAAAAACTGAAAATTTTTAGATAAAAAAAATTCTGATATTTTTCATATTTCTGCTCAAAACTTAGATTTTGGGTACTCGTTAGAACCGCATCGACGAGGCGGTTCTAATGAGTACCAACAATCTATGTTTTGAGCAGAAATAAAAACAATAATATATACCCCTGTGAATCCCAGTTTTCAATAAAAATAAAAAGAGAAAGAAGAACTTTTTTCCTATAAGACAATTATTATCAAGTCATAACTTTTCAAAAAAGAAAAAAAAAAAAAGGAAAAAATGGGGTAAAAATGAAAACTAAACAAGAAAAAAGAATCTTAATAAGAAAATAAAAAAAGACTATTGGCGTTTGTCTTAAAGAAATATTGACTGTTGATAAGAAAGACATATATATATATATATATATATATATATATATATATATATATATATATATATATATATATATATATATATATATATATATATATATATATATAGTCCGCAGAAAGAAAGTCTTATTTTCTTCAGTCAATATTCTTTTCCAATGAATAAGACTACTTTCTAGGTGCATGCGTTTAGCTAAACCCAAAGTTTACTATGAACATCAAGTGCACTAGAAATCAAGATTGAGCTTCAAGTGCACTAGGGTTTGAGCATGAGTTGCACTTCATTGCTCAAAGTTAGTGCTGTCGTTGTGCACTTCAAGTGCAACTGGGTTGCACGAGGCTGTCAAGTTTATCTCTGACCTATCTATGATGTATATATGGTATGTTTTCGCGATGTTTTTATTTCTCAGCTGATTTCCATTTTTTCACATTTGTTTTCCTTTAACTATTAATGTTGACGATCCGAAATGGATTTGGAATGCTTGGGACCACTTTAGGGGCTCAATTATTAATCAAACGCCTTAACAGGTGTACGGCTTAAATATGATATGTTCTGTAAAAGGAAGTCCTTTGGAAGGAATTAAAACACCAAAGACATTAGACTGGCTCCAGTCCCCAGTCACCAGTGGCTAAATACTTATTCTTATAATCATGTTTGATAATCCACTAAAATATAACTAAAATAATATCATGATTATAAAGACTGATCGCCAGAGTGACCAGCCTTTATAGTCATGATATTATTTTGGTTTTATTTTATGGATGTCAAACAGGCTTATTAGAAAACTAATATTTAGTCGCTGGAGACTGGAGCCAGTCTAAGTAGGTGTGTGTGAGGGGAGTGGGAGAGGTGTGGCTAGGCCTTCCAAACTTCATTGCTGCCAAGGAGGGGCCTTAATGTCACCGAAAGGGGGAATGGGGGTGGGGGGAGTAGTTGGTGATGGTTAGGCCCTCTAAACTGCATTGCTGTCATAGGAGGTCTCAATGTCACCGAGAAGGGGAGATGGGGTGGGAGTGTTGTTATGCCTTCCAAACTTCGTTGTCGTATTATAGGAGGAGTCTCACTTTCACCGAGAGAGAGAAGGTGATGGTGGGGGTGATTAGGCCTTCAAAACTTCATTGCTGTCATAGGAGGAGTCTCACTGTCACCGAGTGTTCGGTGTTTTAAAGTACGACCATTATAAATTCCACTTGATACGCTTGATTGACGTCTTGCAGTCTTTACCAAGGGAAACAATTTTTGTGACTTCATGTTCGTTTTGTGGCAAACCTGGGCATCACTATATTTACTATAAAAAGAAGTTTTCATATGATGTAATGGCAACAAGAAATGCCGAAAGGGGTAACCGAAGAAAGCCGAAACAGAGAAAGAATTTTGGAAAGACGGAATCAGTAAGTAAGCCTCAAAGTGAGAAAACGTACCTTTCGACATGTGCGCCCAGCGAAGATTCAGATCAGCCTGCGCATTCGCGCAGGCTGATCAGAATCTCCACATGGCCCATTTTGGATAGCCAAGGATGAAAAGTTTCTTCATGCCGACAATGAAGACTCTGATCAGACAACACGTATGCACAGGCTGATTTGAGTCATCAATGGGCGCACGTTATCTCAATTTGTTGCTCAGTTGAATTATCGTTATTTGCAAGTAAGAAAAAAATATACCAGAACACATAGTGAAGTATATCATACCACAAGACGTACATGTAAGCAAAGAAATGGTCACTTAAGGAGTACGGATATACTTTTAGGGGAGACATCGGGTCCCGAGGTTATAACACTTTTTTCATGCTCAACTCAGCTGAGCATGAAATTTGTCTTGCAAATAACTCTCAAATTACTATTATTTGCAAATTCTTTCTTGCTAAACATAGCTGAGGGTGGAAATTTCTCTGCTAACTAATATGACAATGTTAACTATTGTGATCTCCATTTAAAAAATATAGTTGACTCAGGCGTCTGTTCTTGTGGAGCAATTGAAAATGCTCACCATTATTTCTTTCAATGTGATAAATATCGGCATCAACGAGATGAATTATATACTGAACTTGCATTTCTGCCCTCTGTTACTTTGAAAATATTGTTATATGGCGATGAGTCAAGAGGCATGAATGACAATATTCATATTTTTGATAGCGTACAGAAATTCATTGCAAATAGTAAGCGATTCTAGATTGCAACAGTGTTTGCCAATCTTTTCAAACAGCCAGTGGAATATTCTCGGTATCATATGTATGAGCTAGATGGTGGTGCTGTATTGATTAGTAGCCAATTATCGCTTCGTTCTTTCATTTTATTCATTTATTTATTTACTTACTTCCTCACTTGTCGTTGGATATACAGTTGAACACGGTAAACCAGATCGAAATGTGAGCAAATGAATATATGATGTTTATGTAGGACACATGGGCGTATGTGCATGACTGAATATGTAGATATGTATTTGCATGTTTAGGTGTGCATATATGTATGCGTGTTTGTGTATTGTGTATATATACATTTGCAAATATGTTTGCAGCTCTGTTCAATAAATATTACAAATGTGTTTAGAGGAAATTTACAGTTTACCTTTATTTCGCTTTGTTTTCATTTATTTTTCTATTTATTTATTTATTTATTTATTTATTGCTCTTTTTGGTGTCATTTGTTTTATTTACATATTTATATATTTATTTATCTCCTCTCTTTTTCTGTGTCATTATCTTCTCTTGCAGACTTATATTCCACAATTTGACATATATATATGTAGGCATTCGTATAATGCTCACAGATGGACTCGCCATTACGTTCACATTTGCTATCATATTAGGAGATGAACTTTATAAGCTATTTATAGCTTTCGTTCAAATCCTTAGCTGATATTATGTATATTGTGTATCATGTTTATTTGTTGATTAAATAAATACGTTTAAACCAACTATTGTTGGCATTTTCATATTTATTAGAGAAAATTTCATGGACAGCTGAGTTGAGCATGAAAAATCTTTTATTACCTCGGGGCCTGATCTCTGTCAAAACTGTTGGCCTCTTTTCTGAACATATTGAATGCGACACTCTGAAATTGCTAAAATGTCAACAGTTAAAAAGAAAAGGGACTATTACAAATCTGCTGGCTGTTAGAGTACTAGAGTGACTTCTAGTAGACCTACAACTCGCAGCACGAGTTAAGTAATAATAATAATAATAATAATAATAATAAAGACTTTATTTTCAGTGGGTAACACAATTAGCTACAAGCTACTCTTCCTTGAGGCCCACCTAACAAAATATATACAAACAATGAAAATATGCAAACAAAATAAAGCACGCACATACATACAGTTCGTTCAAATAAGACACTAGATCAGATTTGCCATACATTTGCCACACGTCCGATTGCCATCACTCCTTTTTTCATTATGAATGAAAAAGGCCGTAGCACCATTCAGTACAATGAAAAAAAAAAAAAAAAAAAAAAAAAAAAAAAAAAAAGAGAGAGATTGAAACCCAGTCCTAAAACTTGCTTTTACCGAAAACGGAATGCAAGAATGAGTTCTGGTTTTCGGGTAATTATTTTCGATCTCTAAATGCTTCTAAATGTACATATAAAAATAAGCAATCACCCACAAGTACATCCAAACACAAACACTAACACAAAAACACTCACATATATATATATATATATATATATATATATATATATATATATATATATATATATATATATATATATATATATATATAATATATATATATATATATATATATATATATATATATATATATATATATATATAAACCAAACAATATAGGATAGAGATGTAGTATTTAACGTTTCATCCATTTAATGCAGCGATTATGGAAAGTTGAAATATTATTTGACAATTTTACGTGCTGAGGCAATATATTCCAAATTAATGTGCTGGAGTATGACATGCTGTGCTTGAATAATTCTTTATTCGGTTTTGGAATTACGAAATTGTTACTCGAAGTCGATCTTAGAATACGAGCTTCGTTATTAACGACTGTTGGTTCGAACATATCACAAATGTATAAAGGTGCTTCCTGGATGAAAACCTTAAACATAAATTTGGCCTTTCTTAAGAAAATCCGTTCATAAATTGTTAACACTTTTAATTTATTCAAACTATCCACCATACTATCTATTTCATAATTAAGAATACTCCTGCAGGCCCTTTTCTGAAGTCTGTAAATTCTCATAAGATTTCTTTGGGAAGTATTTCCCCATACAATATTACAAAAATCTAAGTGAGGTTGAATATATGATTTATAGAATTTGACCCTGTTTTCGATTGATAAATATTCCTTTATTCTGGAAAGTAGCCATAAGTACGAAGAGATCTTTTTTGTAATAAAATTTGTATGATATGACCAAGTGAGGTTATTATCTACAAACACTCCCAAAATTTTGTCATAAGAAATCATTTGAAGACTCACATCTTTATACGTCAAATGTAATGTATCATCATTTAATTTACTTCTTTTTTGCGAGGTTGTTACGAGCATTACTTGAGTTTTTGAAGAATTTATTACCATACCATTATGCTTGCACCAAATATCTAAATTTATAAGAGCTTTTTGTAGATTGGCCTGAATCGCCTCTTTTGAAGTATTGACGTCAAATAGCGTCGTGTCGTCAGCGTACATGTCCGTTGAAACATCATCTGTATATAAGGGGAGATCATTTATAAACATTAAAAATAAAAGGGGACCAAGTATTGAACCTTGAGGCACGCCATACAAAATAGATCTTTGGTCTGATAAAACATTATTTACTGATACCCGTTGAGTTCGATTTTGTAAGTATGATGAAAACCAATTTAAGGAATCTTCGCTAAGGTTATAAAGGTTTAGCTTCTCAAGAAGAATTTTATGATCTACCAGATCAAAAGCCTTCTTGAAATCAACCAATACTACGCCGATCAACTGGCCATTATCCAATGACTGGAGCCACCTGTCAATCATGTTCACTAATGCTGTCTCGCAAGAGTGGGCGGATCTAAACCCAGATTGAGTAGGATGGAGGAGGTTATACTCATTAAGATAATTCATCAATGAAATATGAACATGTCTTTCAAGAATCTTTGATAAGACAGGAAGAACAGATATTGGTCTATAGTTATTTACGTCATCACACGGCCCATTTTTGTGTAAAGGCGAAACTTTGGCATCTTTCCATTTATCCGGAAATACAGAATTTTGAATACTGCAGTTGCATATAAATGTTATAGAATCTGCAATAACTGAAGCTGCAACTTTAAGCAGGCGGGGTCCAATATTATCAGTTCCTGTTGCCTTCGATATATCTAATGATTTAAGAATATTTTCGACTTTATTTACTTCTAAGCGAGGAATTTTAAAATTAACGTTTCCCGGTATTTTTCTTTCGCAAAATGCTTTCAATTTTTCGTGCTTGGAGGGCTGGATAGGTTCCTTAATACTTTCAGCTACCTGAACAAAAAACTTGTTAAAGGCATTTGATATTTCGTTTGAATTTTCCGATAAAACATTGCCAATTTTTATTTGAACTTTAGATTTTAAATTAGCATTTTTACTAGCACCTACTTCTTTGAATAGTTTCCATATGCTGTTAGGGCTATTATTTTCCTCAAGAAATGCTTCATAGCGGGACTTTTTCGATTTGCGTATCAAAGATGTCACTTTGTTTCGCCATAATTTGAACATGTCTTCATTACCTATAGCCTTATATCTATCTCTAGTTTTAATTGAATCAATTATTTCAGGAGTAAGCCATTGTGGCTGATTTTTGTACTTTACACGATGTTTTTTAACAGGAATATGCTGGTCTACTATATCTATAAATAAATACGTCCATGCGTCTAATGCATCATTCGGGTCATCAAAAATTTTGATAGTGTCCCACGGAATATTACGAAGGTCCGCAATAAAATTTTCTTCATTAAATGTTTTGAAAGAGCGATATGTAATTGTATAATGTTGTGATTTTGGAACATGTAAATTAATTTTACGCGTGAAAAAAGTTGGAAAATGGTCGCTCAAACCCAGCTTAGGAACATATATATTAGAACAATTTTCTTGAATATTGCAATAAATATGATCTATTAATGTAGCCGACCTTGCTGTTACTCTTGTGGCTTGACTGACCAGCTGATTCAGCCCAAACGGGGCAATAAAATCGAGCCAGTTTCTTTTTATGGTACTATTTAAAAGATCTCTATTAAAGTCACCTAGGATATAAAACTCTTTTTCCTCTCCGAGCACAATATCTAAGCAATTTTCAAAACATTCATTCCAAGTTATAGTAGAACTGGGATGCCTGTACATGAAGCATACTAAAAAAGATCTGCTGTTTGTTGGACATATTTCTATCCATACACATTCAAGGTTATTTGATTCCAAATCATTTCTCCTTTTAAAAATCACTCCTTCTTTCACATACACAATTATTCCACCTCCCCCGTCTTCCAGTCTGTCCTTCCTTATTGGTTTTTGAAACCCTTCTATACAAAACACACTTTCAAGATGACATTCTTTCAATTTACTTTCACTAAGTCCAAGAATATGGATCGAGTTATTTTCTGACGTTAACATTAATTTAACTTGATCAATTTTACTACTAAGTCCCTGTATGTTTAAATGTCCAATACGCATGCCTTTACCTGTTAAACCAAGATTTACAGTACTGCATGCATCATTTAAATCGAAACTGGACTCGGTATTGAAAGTATGATTTTGCATATTAGATGTAAAAGTAGTATTTGAATCCGTAAAGCTACAAACGTCATACTCAGATACAGACCTTAGCAAATCATCATGCTTATTTACATCACTGACATGATCATTTCTGACACTCGAGAAAGATGAATTAAGGTCACAGATATTATCAGCATGCACATTGGCACTCAAGGAAGATGAATAATGAACATGAATATTATTAGCATGCATATGAAAGTTTGTATTTTCAGTTTCAGCAGTTTGAATGAGGTTATTTTCACAAGAACATACGGTTGCCAAATAGTCACAGTTTTCGCATAAATCCGTTAATACTGAAAAGTAATTACATGTTTGAACATAAGTATTGGTAGATATGGCATCTTTGCCAATGTCCTATACATTATTTATGCATAGAGAACTTTTATGTCCATAAAAATGACAATCTCTGCACTTTAACTGGTTTTTGTGGCGGCAAAAACGGGTTTCGTGATTGCTTTCGCCGCACTTCATACAGCTTAAAATTCCGTTATTCTGGTTCCGTCCTGCCTGTCGCCTGAAGCTTCCCTGATACCGTCCACGTTTTGGAAAATTACATCGATCGAAATCCTGAACAATGTCGTCAGTATCATGTAATACCCTCATGAACCTCTTTATCCCCGACGGATTGATGTGAATTGAGTCATATTGATAAAAACGCTCAGAAACGTTTCCATCCTTCTCATGAAACGCTGAGTACATGTCCGCTAATTTGTGTCCATGTTCTCTAGCAAGTCCATGTATAATGTCATTAAGCTGACACATTTCATAGTCATCAACATCCTCTCTTGGACATATGTTACACAAGGTAACTTTACACATGGAATTTTGCATTTTTACATAGCGAAGTAATTTGTCGTATTTTTCTTCGTAAAGTTCAAGGTCACTACCACTTGCAACGTCATTACCTCCAATATAAATAATTACGGTGGAAAATGTTTTCAAGTCAAACATTTTAATATCATCTAATATACTGTCTATTTTAGCTCCCGACGCGGCATGTTTATGAACATTACGAATTAGCCCTTTAATATTTATTCCATGTAGAATGGAGTCGCCAATTATGAGCACATTTGAAGATTTATTGTTACTTTGTCCACCAGTTGACGATCCATTGTGACTTATTTCTTTAGCCGTGGTCCTGTCTTTAAAAAGGGCACCCTTTGTTGCACTTGACTAAATCGTTTTAGGATCCTGATCAGTTTTAGCGTGTCTCTTTGTATGTTTTTTCACCGAACTCGGTGTCCTTGGATTTGACGTATTTGCATTTAGCGGTTTATTGTTATCTGATAACTCAATAGTTTCCTGCACTACACTGGTGTAAGACTGCTTTACTGGCTGAGATTTGTTCGTGCCGTACGTTTCTTGCACTATCGTATTAACTTGAGTGGTTAACTCTGACAACTGTTTTTGTAGAGAATGTATCTTTTCCATAATGTTCGACAGCTGGTTAACTTTACTGACTTCACTCACAGCGGCAGTTTTCACACTGTCATTTACTGATATAGACAGATTTGTAACTATATTTGTATTGTCTATGTCGAAATATTCTTCATCATCAGATACTGTAATGGCAGGGGTACTAGTTCTGTTACCCGCAGTAAACAAAGAGGCATCAGTCTCTGATACAAAATTTTTGTACATTGTTATTGCCATTTTTCTGAAGTTAACATCAATCCAGTATTTAAGACCTGGTCCTTTCACAGTAAATGTTAATTGTTCCGTATCAACATGTATATTGCATGTTTTTCCGCCATCAACATGCGTTGTGATAATAAATTTAACACTTTCTTCAGGCGTTACGAATTCATTTCTTATTACTTGAAGTACGTCTCTGAACAACGGCTTACTATAAAACAAAATGTGTGTATTATTTGGTGATGTAACAATGTGATAAAATATGCCATTGAAATAATCAGTTGTGTCTGTTTCAATATTAATTGTGCTGCTTCCAGACAGCTCCATATTCGAGTCCACGTTTGACATAATGCTGCCCTGATCCATATTGATCAGTAATGGAAATGCGTTGCTTACTATGAACTGGGTCGATAACGGGTTTCCATTTTCTCAAAAATATGTCTATTTTCTGAATTTTTGTCAGACAGACTATATTTGATGTAAAGGAATTATTGTGCAATGTCTTGCCAATTAATCCAATTGGTCTTATTTTGCACGTGTCAATCTCGGATAAACAAACAACAGCGTACTCACCATTTTGTAATGTAAGATTGCTCCATGACTGAAGTGTTCCTGTCTTAGATCAAATTACTGTTATTTACATTTTCCAGTAGTCATCATGAAAACATGCTTATATAATTTTGACCCCCTTAAACCCCACTTTTATATCGTAAAACTGGGGTTTACAGGGGTATAACTTATTTTTCATATTTCTGATCAAAAACATAGATTGTGGGTACTCGTTAGAACCGCCTCGCCGAGGCGGTTCTAACGAGTACCCACAATTTATGTTTTGAGCAGAAATATGAAAAATATCAGAGTTTTTTATCTGAAAATTTTCAGTATTTGGAGGTGAAATTTTTCTATATATTTGAATAGGCGTGTTTTCGTAATGTTATTGATATTATACAAATTAGTTGCACTGGTTACGGCTGCCTCAGTATTATTAGAGTCTAGTTGATCTATATGTTCATGTATGCAGTTGCCACACACCGAGTCGTCATAATCGCTTTACATGAATTCAGTGCATAAATTATTACAAGGTTTTATTAAAACAATACTGTGTAGACCATTAACACACCTGTGTGACGTGTTTACTTAACCCTTTCAGTCCTATAGACCCAAATGACTACATTTGCAACCAGTGTAGATCCAAATGAGACGGCTCTTGACTAGCAGTATCATCAGGATCCACACTGTTTGCCATTCTGTTATTGTTTTTTTTTTTACTGAAACCCCTATTTGCAAAAGTGGACGTGTCCAAATGCAGAGATGGAACAGTCCATTTTAGAAACTCAAGGGTGAAACGGTTATCAGCCATCGCTCTAGATAAGCAACTACAGTCGACTCTCGTTATCTCGAATTCTAAAGGACTCCCTGAAATACTTCGAGATATCCATACCTCGACATATCAGATTTGCAGAATTTAGGAAAAAATAAATCGAACAACCACCTTTAACAAATGTGTATGTAATTTGACTCTTGAAGTTACAGACATATTGAAAATATTGTAGAAAAGAGGAGAAATTGCTTGTTACTTGTTCTTAGATTTTCATGTTTAAGCAGGGACCAGATTTTCGCTTCGAGATAAGCGGTTATTCGAGATAAGCGAGGTCGAGATAACGAGAGTCAACGGTATAACGTATCAATTGTTGTTGTTTTTTTTTCTAATTTCTTCACGAAAGTTTTTTTTTTCTTATTTCTCAACGAAAACATTGTGGGTACATGTACTCAGTATAGGCAGAAGTGCCTCTTAGAATCGCCTCGATTCTATGAATAAATATAATGTCTGTCAACGCACTGTAGTAACTCTATTGAGTCTAAGTACATATATGGTAGCTTAAATGGTGATCTTTTATTTTACTTCTGATCTTTCTCCAAATGATTCTAATTGACCGGCGCACGAATCGCGCCGGTCTCTTAATATAGCTTTGGATTTTTACATATGTAAGACTATTCGATTAGCTCAGTAAGGACGTTTTATATTTGCCGGGACGTCGGTTTGTGACGATCCCGGCAAATATAAAAAATCTTAAAACAAACTGTGGTACAAGCAAATTAATGTTTATTTTATTTTCATTCCAATCAAGAAATTTCCTAAAGGTTAATAAAAGCAAACATTAACTTTTTCGGTGCCAAATTTCAAACGACATTTGTCGTCTGCTTTTCTTTTGTAACAAACTATCACTTGAAAAGAAGTTTATACGTAAAGTTGAAAAACTGAACGTCAAACAGCGTAGATCCAGATGAGACGGCTCATATGAGCCGTCTCATCTGGATCTATGCTGTTTGCAAAAGCCTGTAATTATCGCCTGTGGCAGTGAAAGTTAAAGAATCACATTGTTGTTCCATTTTACCTGTTACTTTGAAAATTCATTAAACTTTAGTATATCCTTGTCCAATATCTCTAAGTAATCAAGAACAAAATTTGCACCGGGACTTAGACGTTTACGTCTAAATATTTTGTCTTGTGGCTATTTTAGAGATCTGCGGTCAAGTACAATGTAATGACTTTCTGTTTAAAATTTTCGACATTTTCTACAGACCTTTTTTTTCACCGTTTTCCTGTAATTATAAATGTACACAAGTTGCGACAACAGGCCTATGAATTTTGTTTTAAGCATTTCATTGAATTACAGTGGAACCTCGATAATTCAAAGTCCAAGGGACCAAACAGTTGTGTTTGAATTATTGAGACTTTGAATAATTGAGGGTTAAAATGCATACATATACTTAAGTCGGGACTTCAAAATGATTTTGAATTATTGAGAATTTTGAATCATTGGAGTTTGAATTATCGAGGTTCTACTGTAGTGAGATTTCTCTACTAGTGAAATTATCTATTCTATTTGCACTGTTTGTAAAAACGGAGTTTTCATGAATAATAGATCAAAAATCTCGCCAAAAGGTTTACTTAGTATGCTTGTCTGAAATTATGTGAAGAGGTTTATGTTTCGCGCTTGAACCGCGTAAGTCACTTATTGCGATGATGTAACTCTTTTTTCTGCACGCGACATCAGGCGGACTATGGCATTTTCTCTGTGTCGATTTCTTGCTTTATATTGCTTTAAAATTTATTTGGCCTCATTTTCTACGCGCAGCCCAGTATTATGCCCCTGAACACGTTGAACAACAACATTGGCGCGAAATGGTTAGGAAAGAAGTTAATTTCCCGACGTAAAGTGTAGAAGAGAAGGCAGAAGTTTAATTATTGTGAATAAGTGGTATATATTCTTATATGCCACTTGTTGTGAATAAATAAAACGAAACAGAAAATTTGTGTGTGTGTGTGTGTGTGTGTGTGTGTGCGCGCGCGCGCGTGTGCGTTTTTTTTTTTTTTTTTTTTTTGGTTGTTTTTTTATTCAGTGTAAGATTGAATTTTATTTCACTCATGAACACCAATACTTGTATTTTCACGAGTGGCGATAGCCACCTGTGAAAATACTACATTTGGTGTTCATTCGGTGTAATAAAGTTCAATCTTACACTGAAAAAAAATCAAATTTTCTGTTTCTTTTTATGCATTTATTCACAATAATAAAACTTCTGCCTACTCTTTAACACTACAATACTTACGCATGACCAGGCTTACGTGCATCTTCGCTGGACGCACATACATTCTTGTAGATTTTCTTGTGATCCGGCTCATATCTAGTAGGGCCTGGACGAATTTAAGAGCATCACGAAATCATGCCTATATAATATTGAACCCCCTTAAACCCCACTTTTATATAGTAAATAGGGTTTACAGGGGTATACACTATTTTTCTTATTTCTGCTCAAAAACATAGATTGTGGGTACTCGTTAGAACCGCCTCGTCGAGGCGGTTCTAACGAATACCCACAATCTATGTTTTGAGCAGAAACATGTAAAATATCAGTTCTGTTTTTATCTGCAAAGTTTCATTTTTGGGTGGTAAAATTTTCAGTATATTTGAATAGGCATGTTTTCGTAATGGGAAGTGATACATTTGCAAGAGAGTAAACTCTGTCAAAATCATCTTGCCTCTTTTCTGAAAAGGGGTTTACTCTATATTGAAAGCATTTCCCTTCTGAAAAGGGTCTACTCTGAAAGGAAAGAATTCGCTCCCAAGGGGGGGGGGGGGGGGCGAATTCTTTCCTTTCAGAGCAGACCCCTTTTCAGAAGGGATTTGGTGTGAGGGAAAGCAAACAGGAAGTCACAAAAGTTACTCCCTTGTCAAACATGGCAGAAAACCTACCAATGATACGTATTCGTCTTAGGTGCGGAAAAGGCAATTCTGGACGACAAGAATATCTTTGCTACAGAAAATAAATATATTCGAAGAAACTGCATTCATAATAATGGAAAATGCATCTTCTCGTGGGTTTGTATGCGTTTCTGATTTTATGGGTTGTTGGAATCTGATGAGTTTTCAATATGGAGCGAAGAGAGTAGCGAAGTGTGTGTTGTTGAACTAAAGATTGTAATCTTTATCACCTGTTAAAAGTGGAGAAAAAAGCTATATAGTGTGTGCATGAAGGCAGAAATAGCTCTATGTTTCTTAATCTAAAACAGAGACTCTTTCTTTCTTTCTTGTTTTTTTCTTTGACGTTTAAACAACGTAGGATTAACGTCGATGCAACGTCATGACGTTGCATCGACGTTAATGCGACGTTGTTTACATCATGTGTCCACTGTTCTTTCTTTCTTTCTATTCAGTAGACTGGACACTATGTAGATTTTCTAATTACTAGTATATTTGCACTAAAGACAAACTCTGGAATCGAACCTATGTCATGGCAGGAAGTTTTTCTATCCTATGGGGACAATGACTACTCAGGACAGTCTGTTAATCCATGTTGCCTGCTGTGAATTGTCACTGTTCACTTACAATCACTGTATACTACACACTACATGAGCTATTACACTTGAAAGATGTGCCGGGGTTTTAATGTCCCGCAAAATATAGCCGGGCCTTTAGCCGAGATTTACCAGGACATGTGACTCGTAGTACAATATATTCACTGGGGTTTAACTTGTCTCGAGATTTGTTTATTCATAATGGCGGGCAAAATCCAACTCGAAAGTAATTTGAATATTGCGCTATTGCCATAGGAAATAAAGTTTACTTCACTTGTTGTGTTCTACATTATTTCCAACCTCGAGTGCGGGGTAGGGGAGAGGCAGGGACAGCGGCTGTTAGCAGGGATTGTACCATAGATTTTGTCTCGCAGTGCAGGGCCTTTTAGCAGGGCTTTTGCAAACTGAAAAGATAAAGGCCTCGATAACTTTCGGTCCTGTAGGCGGGAAAAAAAAAAAAAAAAAAAAAAAGACTGGTGCATTGCTATTCTCATATGTCCCGACGATATTCTTATCTGGTCGTTACAACGACAGCATTTTTTTCCCACAGACGTTGCCATTAAATAAATTTGCTGTTGTACAGAATATTTAAAGGCTACACATTCCTCAAAAATAGAAATTTCATTATCCAAGAAAGGTTTAATAAAGTGTTATATGGCATAAGTACAATCATAATATGTGGCACCTGACAGCCTGTAAAATTTTGGTTAGTCTATCGTTCTTGAAATGAAATGACGTTTTATTTTTGTATCTCTGAATTAATATTGCCAACATTAATTCAGAGATACGATAAAAACAAAAACAAAAACAAAAACAAAAACAAACAAAAAAAAAAACAACAACAACATTTCGTTTTTGATCCAAATCAAAAACGATAGACTAGCTGAAATTTTAGAGGCTGTCAGATGCCTTATTTTATGATCGTATTAATACTATATATCAATTTATTAAACCTTTCTTGGATAAAAATGTCTTTTTGAGCGTATGGAGCTTTAATGAGCAGATTAATATGTAAGAAAGGTCTTAGTTTGTTCTTGTTTCCTCAAAGAACAAACGTTTAGGATATTTGTTAGACTCGCCGCACTAAGGCAATTTTAACAAATACTCAAAGCATATTATTAAATGCAATATTCTTGCATAATTTTGTGACTAAGCGTTATCACTTAAGCGAAAGTTTCGTTAAAGTCAATTTGTCTTTACTATGATAACGAATTTTGTCGTTGTATCGAGTGTCGGTATAAAGAGGTTGTCTGTATCAACAGACAGTAATGGCCATACGCATCTGTTTCCAAGCAAGTGAGTGATGCAACTGTCCACTGATAACGTTATGAGCGTTACTGTGCTTTCGATGTCTTTCAGAAAGTCGTTTTTTTTTTTTTTTTTTTTTCTTTGCTTTGCGCTTTACATAGAAGAAGAATACAAACTTTTGTCATGATTTAATGCAAAACCATTTGTCGTAATTACCTTTGCACAAAAAGTTTTATTCTAGTCATTGGTTAAAAAAAATATATATTTTCACTTTTTCCCATTGTCAAAATGAATGCAAATTATGCAGAAATCTGTGTCAAAGGAAACATGGAGGTAGATATATATTTTTTTTTCTGAAATTATCACTATATTGTTGTGAAACATTAATAATTTAAAATTCGACAAAGAAAAGCAAAAGATACTTTCTTAGACAAAAATTCCAAAAGATCACTGAAATTTAGAAATTGCATAGGTTAGACCAATTTTTTGGCCGTCAATTTATAGTTAGGGTAAATATTTGTGGACAAAACACAGTATAGAAAAGACAAATTTGTTTCTGATAAGATATTGTCAATCAGAACAGAATATTTTCATTTAAAATGAAACGCCGTGCGAAAAACGTCTTTCGGATTGATGTCGAAAGGACAGTATGCTTACGAAACGTTATTAAAAATATCAAAATGTCGTCTTAGTTGAGCGATTTTCTGATTGTTGCTGGGAAAGTATATAGGAATTAAATGTTGCCAAAAAGTATGTAAAAATCATATGTGGCGTCAAGAAAAGATAAATTTTTTTTTTTTTTTTTTAAGGTGCAAATAATTATTCAGACGGTTTAACTGATAAAACAGAAATAATAAAAAGTACAATTGTGCGAAAAAAAAAATATGGCCAGTGTGGGGGTCGAACCCACGACATTCGCGTTATTAGCACGACGCTCTAACCGACTGAGCTAACCGGCCGATGTAGACACATGAAATTTTTAATGCATATATTATTTTTCATATCAAATGAACTTCATTTTCTGTTCCTGCCTTTCATATTTACATAATTTTTCGTCATATGACAAACTGATGTCTTTTATACTAATCCTGTAGAACATAGATAGTCCATACGTATGCCGAAATCACTGATCAGCAGACACAACGATTCAGTTATATTTCAGATGGTAATATCATTAACGATAACTCCCAGATTGTGTGCATTTTGTCTTGTAAGAGTTTTGTCCCTTGGACTGTTCATTTAACTAAACCACAAGAGCCATTAGTTTCATATTATCTCACATTATTCTAATGTTTTATGCAGTCATTGTTTAATCCACTGCAACGCCCCATTGCGTGCAGAAAAAAAAAATAAAATAAAATAGAATAAAAGTTTTAAAAATGAAAATCTAGTGATTTTCTTTTCTCAGATTTTTGGTTTGAAGTCGTGCTTTCAAATACATGAACTCAACATTATGACGGCAGTATCTGGCATGCGAAGGGAAAGAGTAAGGTTTTCCTAGTGGGATATATTTACATTGGTTATTTCCCTTTAGTCACTAAAATCCCATGTTGGAGCGTCGAAAAAATGGCCTGGGGACAGACACTTTTCAATTTCAGATGCGGATCCAGGATGATTTCTAAGGGGGCGGGGATCGATTTGATGAAAATATCATACTTACTGTACGTATTCGTGCAGACAGGCCTGAGCAAATAGTGTAGACCCAGATTAGACGACGCAGATTGTGGCGTCTGAGTAGGGTCTACACTGTTTGCCACTCATCCAGCATTTTTACACATATTCATAGGTAGTAAAATAGACTTGTTAAAGAGTATAAGGTAAAAGGATAGGGTGTGAATATTTGGGGTAAACACGGCAGGGCTGGCTAATCAGAGCTGAAAAGATAATCGATTATCAATCCTGCATTTGGGATTAATAATCGATTAGTAATCGCTGAAGATTTAAGCTTAATTTTACTTATTTAACTACCTTTTAAATAGCAACCACGGCTTCTATCAGCATGAAATATGGCTCCAATCTACATAGTACTCAAAGTTTGCTAAGGATCACTTTTTTGACGTCAGATATTTTGTTCATATTATCACAATATATAATCAAATTGCTACTAAAAGTAAATCGATGTTCGGGCCTCATAAACGTGTAATGCAGTTATTGATTTGACATGTACATTTTGCACGAGAAGCATGAGAAGAGGCCTACCCGTGAAAATCGTTGATTTATGGTCGTTTGCCTTCATGTACATGTGTACCTGAAACAAGGTTTTGCTTGTGTTATCGTCAAATTTTGTTCGAATTTAACGTAAGGTATGGCAGACCGACAAGTTAGGCGTCGTCTAAGCGAAGAAGAGATGAATAGGGGCATTGGAATGCTTGAGGCTGGGTTGTCACAGAGGGAGGTTGCTCGTGTTCTTGGGGTGTTCCAAAGCGTTGTCTCAAGAATGTGGACTCGATTCCATTTGACTGGAAACGTAATGCATCAGCACGCCGGAGGTCGTGAACGCTCAACAACTCGAGCTCAAGACCGATTTATCGCTCTACAAGCCCGACGTCACCGGTTCAACAACGCAACAACGTTTCGTAGCGAATTGCAGAACAATACCGGTGTTCGTTTAAGTACGCAGACCATTAGAAATCGGTTGCATGAAGCTGGCTTGAGGTCACGACGACCTGCAATACGCATCCCATTGACACGACACCATGTTCAGGAGCGTTTAGAATGGGCACGAGATCATGTTACGTGGGTCCTTAATGACTGGACCCGCATTCTTTTCACTGATGAGTCCAGGTTTTGTGTGGACTTCACTGACAGGCGGGCTAGGGTCTGGAGGATGCGAAATGAACGTTTAGCTGAAGTTTGTATTGCAGAGCATGATCACTATGGCGGGGGTTCAATTATGGTGTGGGCGGGAATTAGCGCTCAGGGGAAAACGGACCTGCACGTCATCGATAACGGCACACTGACGGCAGAGAGGTGCGTCAATGAAATTTTGGATGTTCATGTTCGCCCATATGCAGGTGCTATAGGTCCTGATTTCATTCTGATGGATGATAATGCCCGTGCACATAGGGCCCGCGTCACCAACGGTACCTTGAGCAAGCTGCAATTGTGCGATTGGATTGGCCAGCGAGATCCCCTGATTTAAATCCCATAGAACATGCATGGGATATGCTGCAGAAAGCCATTTCTTTTCGCCAGGTCCAACCAGCAACTGTCCGGGAGCTCAGAGAGGCTCTCATTGAGGAGTGGGCCCAGCTTCCTCAGCATAAGCTCCGTAGACTTATCGGTAGCATGCGACAGCGATGTTAGGCCGTAATCAATGCCCACGGGCACCATACACGCTATTAACTAAGCTAAAACTCACAGACTAGTGATTTTCGACCCTTACGTTCCATCCGCCATATTCACGCATCAATGAACACTTACTTGGCCATTACTTTATTAAAATGAATTCTTAAATGAATAACGCTTCCAAAAATGATCTAATTTCTCATGTCGTTTCAATCTATTAAAAGTAGTAGACATTATAAAATGTGATCCTTAGCAAACTTTGAGTAGTTTATTAACAGAAGTATCCCTGTATATACTATAGTGTACACAGATTATGTATGCCTCTATGCATCGTTTCCTTTTTCTAGAAAAACAGCTTAAACAAAAATATTATCGGGTTATAAGGGGGAGATCATGTTTCTTGTTGTTTTGTGGATGGCTACCTACATATGTATTATGTATAATGCCTAATAAATTTATGTTATGTTATATGTTATATTTGAGCATGACCCTTTCATATGTTATACTGAGCAAACAGTGTAGACCCAGATGAGACGCCGCAAACACAGCTAATTTAGACACAACAGTGGGTAGTATATTGGACTTGTTCAAATTTTAGATAAAAGTATGATAAGGAGTTGAGATGTCGTAATACTAAGGGTATATACGTTAAATTAACAAACACAGAAATCAAATGATCGATTATTAGCAAATCTGTAATGATAGTATTTTTTTTTTTTTTTTTTTTTTTTTTTTTTTGGAATTTATCGATCAATTAATCGATTATCCGATTAATCCTGCCAGCCTTAAAACACGGTATCCCAAATTTATCCAAAATTTCCCATGAAAATGAAATTTTGAGAAAGGAGGATTCAGTCGACCCCCACCGCCCACCCACCCCACCCTATCCGAACCTCCTCTGAATCCGCCCCTGCATATGAGCCAGAGAAGCCACACTATCTGGTAAGTGGCGCGACTCATTTAGTTCAGTATTCGTATTTTCAAAAAGCGGGATATTGGCGCCCCGTATTTTTTTTTTTTTTTTTAAATCACTTTATTTGTCAAGGAACAGGACGTTTCGGCCAACGACCATGTTCCTTTTATAACTTTAATAATTCTATTTGGATCCCTTATTCATTTGGATCACCAGTGTCATGAAGATCCTTAATTTTCATAATAATTTTATTAAAAAATAAATGAATAAATATGAAAAGAAAGAAAAAAAAAATGGTAAAAATTATATACTTGTTGGCGCCGGTGAAACTGTTTTCGTGGAAGGAAAAATATATGTCTAGTTGATGTTTTAAAATATACCAGATTATTTATTTTCCTTTATAAACCGGCTTTTTATGCCCCGCCACCAAAAAAGTGGCGGGGTATTATGTTATACCCTCTGAAATTTTGAGTGTCCTTCCGTCCGTCCGTCGGTCAGCGCCCCCACCATTCTTCTGCCCGCAACTCCTCCTACAGTTTTAGGCCAATCCTTTTCAAACTTTACAGGCGCTTTTAGGATGGTCTGAAGATATGCATATCCTTTTTTCAGAATCCTGAAATTATTTTTTATCACATTGCATTTTTAACAGACTTTTTTCGAGCCCTAATACTACATAAATATATAGGGAGTATGTACCTTCTGCCCGCAACTCCTCCTACAGTTTTAGGCCAATCCTTTTCAAACTTTACAGGCGCTTTTAGGATGGTCTGAAGATATGCATATTGTTTTTTTTCAGAATCCTGAAATTATTTTTTATTACATTTTTTGCATTTTTAACTTAGACTTTTTTCGAGCCCTAATACTACAGAAATGTATAGGGAGTATGTACCTTCTGCCCGCAACTCCTCCTACAGTTTTAGGCCAATCCTTTTCAAACTTTACAGGCGCTTTTAGGATGGTCTGAAGATATGCATATTGTTTTTTCAGAATCCTGAAATTATTTTTTATTACATTTTTTGCATTTTTAACTTAGACTTTTTTTTTCGATCCCTAATACTACAGAAAAGGGAGTATGTACCTTGTACGCGCAACTCCTCCTACATTTTCAGGTCGATCCTTTTGAAACTTTACACAGGCTTTTAGGATGGTCTGAAGATATGCATATTTTTTTCTTCAGAATCCTGAAATTATTTTTTATCACCTTTTATTGCATTTTTAACTTAGACCTTTTGGTGTTTTTTTTTTTTTTTTTTTTTTTTTTTTTGAGTTATGAAATAACTGTTTATTGCTTCTCTTCATGTTTAACTTAGATTGTTTTCAGCCCTTATACTACAGAAGTGCATAGGGAATATGTCGCTGTGGCGGGGCATGGTGCATGGCTTGCAGTTTTATTTTTGTATACTTCAAGGAAAAGATAGAAAGTTAGAATATTACGTCCCATTTATATTTCTTCATCAAAAACTCGTTATCGAATCGTTATCACCATATAAAAGGCTATGCATCACGAAAACATACCTATATAATTTTGACCCCCTTAACCCCAACTTCTATATAGTAAAACTGGGGTTTACAGGGTGTGCATTATTTTTCTTAGTTCTACTCAAAAACATAGATTGTAGGTACTTGTTAGAACCGCCACGGCGAGGTGGAACGAACCGACAACGGCGAGGCGGTTCTAGCGAGTACACTCAATCTATGTTTTGAGCAGAAATGTGAAAAAAAAAAAAAAAAAAAAAAAAAATCAGAATTTTTATCTGAAAACTTTCAGGATTTGGTGGTGAAATTTTCAATATATTTTAATATGCTTGTTTTCGTAATGCGTTTAGCCTTATGTGCAAACGCATATGAGTCGCAACGTGTGAAAATATACCTTACGTGTGATGTGTGAGACAAGTGACGATTCCGATCAGTCTGATCATCCGCGCAGTCTGACCAGATTCTTTACTGTCCGTACCAACCTATGTTATCCACAGACCGCACAGCGAATATTGTGATCTGACTGTGTGGGTGCGCAGATTGATCTGATAAATTACCTCATAATATATAGGGAAAAGAAGGGTATGTGACATACCCCTCTTTTCCCTATAAATTATGAAGTAATATGATGTATGGGTCTACATTATGATTATTTTTATTACTGTCTACTTCTAGCAACCTTTTTAATGCATAAATCTTATTTAGTTTGCTTAATAACTAGAATATTCATTCCCCATACCATATAGTGAAAATATCATGGCTAGCATAGCTCCAGATGAGAAGGGTATCAAAATAAATATTGGCTGATTTTTTCCACAAAAATCAGATGTTGTGGGAACTCATTAGAAGCGCCTTTCTGAGGCTCTATTAATGAGTTCCCATAACATGAGTTTTATGCAGAAATAAGAAAACACAGAACGCACAGTGGATATTCTGATCACACAGCGCACGTGCATTACTTGATCTGATTTATCGCTGGCCTATATACATGTACATGTTTGTCATAAGGTACATTACACTTTCTTTCGTTGCAGTTCGATGTTTTCTGATTGCCGTAGAGGCATCTGATCAATGTCTTAACTGTTTGCCATTTAAATAAGCAGTTCTTAGCCACACCGATAGGTAGTAAAAGTTGGGTTAGAAAATAAACGGGTACAATGTAAATGTAGAATTGTAAACAAACAAATCAATATTATGGGCAGATAAATCTTATATATATATATATATATATATATATATATATATATATATATATATATATGTATATATATATATATATATATATATATATATATATATATATATATATATATATATATATATATATATATGGTTTGGTCCCAGACACTTTCTTCTCTCTCTCTCTTTTTTTATATTTTTTTTTCTACAGTCCCTTGGCTAGAAAGAAAGGGTCGTTTTTGTTCAGCCATAGCTAACTTGAAGTTGGATTAAAGAGGATCATGATAAAAAATAATATAAAGAAAGAGAGAAATAGATATACATAAAAAAAACGACTGGGCCAGTCTAATACATATCCAGCAATATGGTGAGATAGAACGAATCATACCGTTCAAACTCACTTTATGTTTTATTTTACATCTGTAAATACGATGTTATGAGATACACGAAGAAGCATATTTTTCGCTAGACAAGATCTTTATTATTATTATTATTATTATTTTGTTGTTGTTGTTTTTTCTTTTACTTTTTCTTTAGGAAAAAAAACCAAACAAAACAAAAAAAAAACAAAAAAAAAAAAACTTCAGTGTCGATAGATTCTTAATGTTGGAGATATAATAAAATATGACAAACGAAATATGGGAGAAACAAAAATGGAGACAGTTTTGCACATAGAGAATGTTGTAATTACGAATCGCAGTGGCAATTGAAATTTTTATCATCTGCACTTATTCCAGTGTTTATTTTCCTTTGATATATCAACGTTGACCGGCTGCTTTGCTACGATCAGAAAATATTATATCATAAAAAGCTTGTGTTTTATCAAATTTGTCAACATCTGCGTACAGCAGCCACTCAGAGGAGAGATAGCCCAGGCGATTAACCTTGACGACTCTCTGGGCTAATTTACCAGACGACAAATACATTTTGTTTTCTTATTATTCACAGAAAACAGGTTTTGGCATTTCATGCAAATTGTCTCCATTGGAGACAATTAGCATGAAATGTCAATACCGGTTTTCTAGGAAAAAATATTTTAAAATGTCGTATACTGAAATTTTTACCCCGATTGTTAAGCGTTAAAGTTAATCTCCTTTACTACCAATATCACTCGCACGTCGTCAAACATAAATTATTACGCTTTAATTGCATACTTTTGCATCCACGATTTTACAAGTATCTGTTCAATGGGACTTGATATACGTAGTGGGCTTTCCGCCATGTTTTATATGGGACGACTTCGACGACTTCCCGTTTGTTTTCCAAAAACACTGAGCCCCTTCTTAGAAGGCCCGGAGCAGGTGCTTTCCCTTTAGCTTAGAAGGGAGACAACACTATTTTTAAAGAGTTGCCTCCCCTAAAAGTCCAAGCTAGAGCTACAAAATACTGATCTTTGTTTCAATTCTTATACGAATACATATATTGTGTTGTTTGTACTCATTAAAATCGCTTCAGCTGGACGATTCTAATGCGTAAAGCAAAGCATATGTGCAACGTGCGAAAAAGCATATGATAACAGACACATTAGCTGATCAGGGCCTGGTCTGTTCATTGATATATTCTACCGTACCAAATGATTCTTTAAGGGAAAAACGAAGACTTTAATCAGAAAAATGTCTACAAGATACAAGATACAAGATATTTATTACGAATTTTCGGCTCACATAGGAGCATATACAGATGCATCAAAATGTACTAACAAATGAATAATCAAGGAAAGAATTCCAAATGACAGAAAATAATTGCTAAGAAAGAAGGACAGAAACAATGGAACAAAGGAAAAAAAAAGCAACTACAGTCGAACCTCGTTATCTCGAACTCCAAGGGACTCACTGAAACACTTCGAGATATCCGTACTTCGACATATCAGAGTTGAGAGAGTGAGGAGAACAATAAATTGAACAACCACATTTAACAAATGAATATGTAATTTGACTCCTGAAGTTAGAAATATATATATAAAATAATGTGAAAAAGAGGAGAAATTGCTCCTTAGGAGCAATTTCTCCTCTTTTCCACATTATTTTGTTACCTGTTGTCATAGTGTCATGTTAAAACAGGGACCAGATTTTCACTTCGAGATAAGCGGTAATTCGAAATAAGCGAGTTCGAGATAACGAGGTTCGACTGTATATTATGATCTATATTATATAGTAAATGCTATCTATTGTTAATATATACCCTATTCCCCCAAATGCGTCCGCTGGCGCATGCCTCTCAGCAAGGGTGCCCACCAAAATCTACAAATGTATACAGTTCACTTAATACAGTCAAACCTCAATAGCTCGAACACAGATGGCTTGTTTACCATGGCTAATTCGAACTCATTTGTTAGTCCCTACGAAATTCTTCCGCTAGCTCAAGAAAACAAATATAGGGAAATTTTCTTATTTTATCATGAAATCGTATGTTGTGTGTACTCATCAGAATCGCCTCATCGAGGCGATTCTAATGAGTACACTCAATATACAATTATTGTGAAGGAAATTAAAAAATCCCTAAATTATCGCTATTTGCTTCCATGATTAACCCCTCAGTGGCTCGAACTACCCATGTCTCGAAAATTTTCTATGGTCCCAAAGATGTTCGAGCCATTGAGGTTCGACTGTAGATTAAAGATGGGCAGTTGTCAGTTTCTGGCAATAGAATGTGCACAAGTACTGCTTAACCGCTAAGAGGACTAAGCCTGTGGTTAGGTAAACTGTCCGCGCTCGAAATGACCCTAATAGGTTGATTTGGCCGTAAATCCTCAACACAAACAATACTTGTCACCATATTAACTAAATTTACAGCGAATACTCTGATAAGGCGGCAAAATTGCATACGCATCTGAGACCCCGCTGATCGGTCACATCATTACGAAAACACGCCTATTCAAATATATTGAAAATTTTACAACCAAAAAAGGAAAATTTTCAGATAAAAATTTCTGACATTTTTTATATTTCTGCTCAAAACATAGATTGTGGGTACTCGTTAGAACCGCCTCGGCGAGGCGGTTCTAACGAATGCCCACAATCTATGTTTTTGAGCAGAAATATGAAAACTAATGTATACCCCTGTAAACCCCAGTTTTACTATATAAAAGTGGGGTTTAAGGGGGTCAAAATTATATAGGCATGTTTTCGTGATGTAATAGTGAAGACCAAGATAAAGGATTTGTACCGTTGAGCATTGAGTCAGTACACATGAGATCATCAAATGTAAGCTAAAATCAAACTTCAACGCGAGAAAATGTTGAGATATATGCGCCCAGCGAAGACTCAGCATCCGTGCAGTTTTGATAGCCAAGCATCAAAAGTTTCTTCAGCAGACAACAAATTGACAAAATTTTTCTGACGCTTCCCAGAACATAGACTTGGACATTTCATGCAAAGTGTCTCCTAATGTGCATGAAATGTCAAAGTCTGTTTTCTAAAAAAAAAAAAAAAAAAAAAAAAAAAAGATAAGAAAAATATTTCAAATTATCATCTGCTGAAAATTGTTACATATCATGCTAAGCAATAAATATATAACATATACCAAATACATGTAAGATTAGACATTTCTGCCTAGCAGATGATTCCCATGAAATGCCAAGCATTTTCTCCGAAAAATAATAAAAATAAATTTTTCAAAATGTCGTCTGCTGCAGCTGCGATTGGCGCTTTAAGGTTAACATAATGTTAACAAACAGTAAAACTAAGAAATCAAAAAAAAAAAAAAAAAAGAAGAACGAAGTTGAAATGCCGCAAGACGTTATATCTAATTTCTGAATAAATCATTTTACAATTTCTCCTATAATTTCACTGTCAGTCCGCGGTTATAAATACGTCTGCATTGATATTTTCCTCCAATATAGGGCACCAACACACTCACACTCTTCATAAATATCAATTTAATCAAACTACAACCCCTTGTGTCAGGGTAGTCTGTAAAACCTGGGCTGGGCTAATTGGGCTGGGCTCAATTTTGGGCTGGGCCCAATTTTGGGCTGGGCTCGATTTTGGGCTGGGCTCGATTGATTACAGGGTTATATGAGGTCAAAGGTTAGTGACCAAGTCTGTAACCTCAGTGCCTGATGTTATAAAACCAGATGCCTGCAGTATTTAGACCTGCTGATGCACATAATTCCCTTGAGGGCTGATAATGGATGATAAGAGTCATGACCCTGGTAAAGACTACTGCTGCTTCAGAAGAAAGAGAGAGAGAAGATTTAACCCTTATCCTGCTGTTCACGACAACCCCTACTTTTGCAAACAGTGCAGATCCAGATCAGATGGCTTCTGAAGTAGCCATCTGATCAGGATCTACACTGTTTGTCATTCAGTTTGTGAATTTGAATGAAAACATTATATGATGTAATCTGATTGACTGATAATCAAAAATGGGTGTGGCTTATTAAATTATTCAGTAGGATAAGTGTTAATATGGTCAATATTATGTGTTAAAGGAGTATGAACAAAAAAAAACAACAACATTTTTTTGGCGGTTGGGGTGAGGGGATGCGGGGTGGAAGGAGGATTTATTTTTTTTTTATTTTTTTTTTATTTTTTTAGAGGAAAGGAAAATACCAGACAAGTCTCAGCACAACAAAATAAAGAAATCAAATGAGTGCTCAGGAAATACTAGGATCAGCCTCGGATCTGCATAGTTTGAAACAAATATTTTTTATTCACTCTACGAGTAACTACAGACCCAAACGTTGCTCTGTTCTTATGAGCCTGGGTGAATACCAAATCCAGTCTTATTTTTTGCAGAGGTTTTCTCAGTTTTGTTTTATTTGAAGCACAGGCCAGTTGATTCTGATTCTGTCAACATTCAAATCACTTTAAAAATGTATTTTAAGCTTTTTTTGTGGACTACTCGCTTTATCATTACCACTGGAGCCATGCTAGACATGCTCCAGTCACCAGTGATTAAATTTTTATCCCCATTTTTATTTTTATTTTTTAAACTGTGATGGGGATATTGTGAACGCCTCCATCTGTCCGTCCATCCGTATGTTATCCGGACATCCTTCTGTCCGTGCGAGAATGTCCGACTGTCCGTCTGTCATGCTATCTCTTCCTAAACCACTGGGTGGAATTCTACCAAACTTGCTACATCATTTCCCCTCAGAGTATGGATGTGCAAGAGAAACATTATTTTTCCATCTGTTCGCCCGTCCGTGCATCCGTCATCTGTCCATTTGCCCATCACACTATCTCCTTCAAAACCACAGGGTGCAATTCAACTAAACTTACTGCATCACTTCCTCTTACAGTAAGGGTGTGCGAGAGCAGCATTATTATTCCGTTTGTGTGTCAGTCCGTGCGTTCATCTGTCTGTCATGCTACCCATCCTAAAACACTGGGTGGAATTTAACCAGACTTGCTACATCACTTCCCCTCATATATAGTAAGGGTGTGCGAGAGCAATATTATTTTTCAGTGAGTCCGTGCGCCTGTTGTCGGTCAATCACGCTATCTCCTCCTAAACCACTGGGCAGAACTCAACCGAACTTGCTACATCACTTCCCCTCATGGTAATAGGTCCAAGAGAAACATTATTTTTCCAGGTGTTCGTCCGTCCATCCATCTGTCCGTAACGCTATCTCCTCATAAACAAATGGGCGGAATTTAACCAAACTAGCTACATGACCTCCTCTCATGTAAGGATGTGCAAGAGGAAGTCAGTCATACTATTAGCAACATTGGCAACGAGCGTGGGGATTTGTGATGGTGCGTTATCGACTGCACATTCTAGTTATTCTTATAATCCTGAATAATCAAAACTAGAATGCGCAGTCGATGGCGTGCCATTGCAACAACATCGCCCCTCCACTCTCCCCCTACCCCATGCCACTCCCCCGCATCCAACCTAATGTGGCTAACAGCATGACGGATGGACAGATAGACAGATGGCAGATTGATGGACGCTCTCACACACTCTTACCATGAAAGGAAGGCTTATTGAATAATTGCAAGTTTGGTTAAATTCCGCTCACTGTTTTGAGAGGAAATAGTGTGACGGACAGATGTACGGACACCAGACGGACGAACACTGGACAGAAAAATATTGCTCTTGCACACCCTTACAATGAGGAAAATTCATATAGCAAGTTTGGTTAAATTCCGCCGAATGGTTTAGGAGGATCCAGATAGTGTGACGGACGGACAGACATTGTAACGAATGGACAAGGACAAACGGACAGAAGAATGATTTTACTCTCGCACACTCTTACCATAAGGGGAAGTCATGTAGCAAGTTTGGTGAACGTGCACCCAGTGGTTAAGGAGGAGATAACGGAAAGATGGACGGACGCCGGACGGACGGACGGAAAATAATTTTGCTCTTGTACACGCTTACCATAAGGCTAAGTCATGTAGCAAGTTCGGTTAAATTGCGCCCATTGGTTTAGTAGGAGATACGGACAGATGGAGGGACGCCAGGACTTAGCAAATTTGGTCAAATTCCGCTCAGTGATATAGGAGGGGATAGCGTGATGAACGGACGGATGGACGCACTTTGTAACAAATGGTCAGTTATGTGGCTACCATCAGTAAAAGGCATACCTGTGTGGTTTGAAAATAGCGACATAAGATCACTATTTAGCCACATAAGATCAAATTATAAGTAATTATCGGAATAAATCCCATTCAAATACATTGAAGATGTCCATAATCTGCAAACACATAAATACCCATTCGTGTATGTGGTAGGATGGACGGACGGAGACGTTCACAATATGGCCATCACTTTTTTTTTAATTGGTATCAGAGAGAAAAGTTTAGTTTCATTTAAATCTATAGGTACAGATAATGCATTTTTATGTAGTCATTATTTAATTCAATAGACTAATGCCAGTCTAGAGCCATACTAGTAGAGATAAGTTCTTTGATTTTATCAGAACCCATTTTTAATGAAAACACTGCCCCAAAGGCTTCTTAATGTTGTCAGCATAGGCACCTCGGTTTCGACTGGCCAAATATAAGCCAGTAAATTAGTCCCTTTGCCAATTAGTGAAAGTGTTGGCATAACCACATTTATAAATATTCACTGTTCAATAGCAAATAGGACGCTTCTGAAAGGACATTGAAAAGCAGCTTCCAGCTACAGCTATCATATTTATCTTAAGTATTCGGACAGACCGGCCTGAGAAAACAGTGAAGACCCAGATTAGACGCTGCAGAACATGTTGTCTGATCAGGGTCTGCACTGTTTGCTATTCAGAAATTTTTAGACAAATCTATGGGTAGTAAAATTGACATTCATTTTTTTCTACCGGTCCGTCTGTCCATCCATCAGGCTTTCTCCTGAACCACAGGGCAGAATTCAACCAAAGGTGCTACATGACTTCCCCTCACGGTAAGGGTGCACAACCTACCAGTAAAGTTCAGAGGGAGAGGACTTTTGGCCTTCAATCTGCTATAATATACTGAGCCCCCCCCCCCCCTCCCCCCGGCCCCTCTCCACCCCCTACCAAAAAAAAAAAAAAAAGAAAAAAAAAAAAAGAAGAAACGTCGTCTTAAATTCATGTTTTGCATATGTAAAAAGTAAAAAGTAAATATTTACATGGACACTTCGTTTACCATCATGGAAGTAAACTGAAAGCTGTTGTTTTTTTGATAATCGTAAAGGGGAAAGCTAAATCAATATCTTCAAACATATTTGATGTATGGTTGTCACAAGACGACGCTTCTTATTTGGGTCTGTATATATAATAGTTAAATCATTGACTTGGCTCAATACGAGTTAAATACCTTTAATTTTGAAGGGCAATGAAACTAAATTACTACAGCAACTTACTACCAATATGATAAGCAACTTTAATTAAAAACAACAAAAAAAAAAAAAAAAAAAAAAAAAAACACTTGGAGGACTAGCATTGCAATACATCCTATTTTAGTCAGCATTAACTTTTGACACCACCTCCCATGGGATATGTGGTGGGAATTAGCCCATTAAGATATAAACAGCACCACTGACCTAAAGGTTTCAAATGCAATGACCTGACCTTACAAGATAAATGATGTCTGGTTACTCACCCTAATTAACCTTTCCCCTTAGGTGCTCCTATTTCTATTCGAGCCCAGCCCAAAATTGAGCCTCAATTCGAGCCCAGCCCAATGAGACCAGCCCAGGTTTTACAGACTACCTTGTGTCAGTCACTTAACCCCGTCCCTCTAGTAATAATACGTCCCGCTGGACAATATAAATATTCTTTTAAGGGACCATTTCATCTAATGACCTTTCACTTGTCAACGTATAAGAGTCAGGCCAGAAGGTTAACCTGGTCTAATTATGCAATTAAATATTACCATAATTTTCGGTTACTTAAGAATAAATGAGTTTATTCGCGTATCGCTTTTAGAAACGATGTAATATTATAGCTAGACGTTACCGAAACGCTGCTTTCTTTGTCCAGTTGTGAAACAGAAATGTATTATTTCGACAAAAGAACAATAGTAAATGAGGGTGCGTGTCTTTTCACTACTGCCATTGGTTGAGAATGGCAGCTTCGGAAAACAATACATAGTTTAGCCTAATCTGACATTCATTAAAAGATGTAATTTAGTGTTAAGATATGAACCGTCGATTTTCTTGATAGATGTACCGCTAGAAATATTTAACTGTTTGTTTCCTCAGATATTTTTTGTAATATTCCAACTGACTAAAAAACTATTTAAGAACAGACTCAGCCAAAGTATGATTTTTTACACAATTTTATTTTTTATTTTTTTTTCTAGTTTAGTATGCTTTGCAAATGTCCTTAAAGTTATGACTTTCTATCTTATTTAGTAAGCTTAGAATAAATGACAGTAAACGGCAACAGCTGAGTTGAGCATGGAAAAAGTTTTATAACCTTAGGGCTGGATTTCTAAAGGAGTTTGCAGCTGAGCTTGCATCAGCCATGACCTTGATATCCCAGGGGACCCTGCAATAGGGTTAAGTACTGATGGTTGTAAACAGACGAATGCTCACCTCCCTCCCCCATATTCCAGAAGTGAGGTCGGAACCATGCAATCAACTACAGCGTCTTATCTATGACATGCAGACAACTATTTGACCTCATACACAGCCAGGCCCGAGGTTATATAACTTTTTTTCATGTTAAACTCAGCCGAGAATGAAATTTTCTTTTCTAATAAATATGAAAATGCCAACAACGGTTGGCATTTTCATATTAATCAGCAGAGAACTTTTATGCTCAGCTTTGTTTAGCAAGAAAGAATGTGCAATTGGTAGTATATATTTTAGCAGCACAAATTTCATTCATAACTTAGTTGAACATGAAAAAAATTTCATAACCTCGGGGTCAGATGCACGGAATTTCTATTAGACATTAATTGGCATTGTTCTGTTAAATAAACGGTTTGAGGGGATTCCATCTATATTTGGTACAAGGAGGCTAAGCCAAGCAACACTTTTTCGAAAAATTCAAGTGAAAACAACCAATGCCACTTCAGATATAGACTCTTTAAATTCCCTATATTTTTTTTTTCAAAGGGAGATAATTTGAGACGGGAAGAAATTCCAATTCAGCTTGACGTCATTTGATGGGAATTTCGAATTAGATAAAGTTGTGGTTTTATTCACAGACGTTCGTACAAGACATTCATGAAACGTAAAATGAAATTCGTTTTATACAAAGCGAACTATGACTGGAAGTGCTGTTTTTAATTAAGGGCTCATAACTCCATAATTTATGACTGCGAATGAATTTCCTTTGCGATTTTCAGACAGACGTTTGACAAAAATGACCATGAAAACATTTTAACGAAAAAAGTACAACACGAACCGGAACTCAAAACTCGAAACTGTATACTTTTTATTGCCTTTGAGTATATTTTCTACTACAAGTCGATTATTAATCGATGATCAGTCGGTTTTGCGAAATCGATGATAGGCTATGAAATTCTTGCTGATTTCCAACACTACTTTCAGATCAGTATGTATTCACGAAGAGGCTAAGCGATCCTCACTTTATATAACGAATCCACTTCAAACGAGACTATATAATTACAATAAGATTGAATATCCATATGTTAATCATTTAAATTGAGTCATTGAAACCTCTGCACGACCAGTATTAACTATGAGCGAAAATCCCTACTAGCCTGTGCATCTGCTATATATACATGTACAGGTATGAGATAATATTGAATTTACACAGACTGGGACAACTCGTAATGTGCCGCCTCAGGGCTGAGCGCCGGCCTGATAAACATCAATCTAAAGTGTTAGGATCTTGGAGGGGACCACCGTAAGATGGACGAGAAGGTAATCGTTTCTACATATGTCTGTAATACCTGGATATGTTAGCTAGTGAACTAATGTGCAATTGTTGATGATAAGCGGAATTTCTCATCAGTTTGAAAAACAGAAATCCGATATAAATTTGAAAGGACATTAAATAGGCCATACGCTTGAGAAACAGATAAACAGCAGAAATAGGAAACATTCCTTTTTAAGGTTCGTCTGTCATTACTGACAATGATCAATCCTAATCATATGCGTGAAGTGTTATTATTTGTATGTTCTAAGATGGCTGATGAGACCAATCTTAGCTCTAAACTGCCTGTTGCAGATAGCACAAGAGAGGTCTGAGGAAGAAAGCTCTGTTGGTGACGCTTGGCTCTGGCTTTTCGCTGTGCACGTTTCTGCTCGGCTTCGCTGATTCTCTTTGCTTCGTATTCGCCACCACCCCTTCTTATAAGGCCTTTTCGCTGTGCACGTTTCTGCTCGGCTTCGCTGATTCTTTTTGCTTTGTATTCGCCAGCACCCCTTCTTATGAGGCCTCGCCACTTTCTTCGAACCTGTGCAATCTGTTCCCACGACTCTGTTGGTATATTGAAATCTTTGAAGGCTTTGAGGCTTTCCTTGTATCGCATCTTCTGACCACCAAGGGAGCGTTTTCCTATTTGTAGTTCTCCATAGAGGATTTTCTTTGGCAAACGTTCATCAGGCATTCTTGTAACATGGCCTGTCCATCTTAACTGTGCTAATTTCAGAAGAGTATGTACACTCTGCATCCTTGCCCTTTTCAGGACTTCTGTGTCTGGAATCCTATCTTGCCACTTGATCTTTAGAAGTCTTCTAAGACAGCTTGTATGGAAATGGTTCAGTCTTTTGGCATGCCGCTGGTAAACTGTCCAAGTTTCGCATGCTTATAATAGTGTTGGCAGCATACTTTCAGCTTTGTGTCGTCTGATTCCACTTCGGTCCCAAATACTTCCACGTAGTCGGCCAAATGCTTCACTAGCGTTAGCAATCCTGGCATTGACTTCATCATCAATGTGGACAACTCTAGACAATGTGCTTCCAAGGTAGGTGAACTTGTCTACCATTTGCAACCGTTGACCTTTCACTGTGATAGTAGGCTCCTTGTAAGGCTTCCCAGGTGATATACTACCTCAGTCCTTTTGATGCTGATTGTGAGATGATAGCTGTCACATGAGTCGGATACTTGATCCACACCTTTTTGCATTTTCTCTTCTGTTGGAGCACCATTTGCCATGTCATCAGCAAAGAGGAACTCATCTAGCACCTCTGTCTGCACCTTGGATTTAGCTTACAACCTTCTTAGGTTGAAAAGTTTCCCATCAAAGCGATACCTAATAGGTGTACCATTGTCACCATCCTGGAAAGCGTCTGTAAGCATGGCAGAAAACATCATGCTGAACAGTGTTGAAGCTAGTACACAGCCTTGCTTAACCCCATTTGTTACAGGGAATGGATCAGAAAATTCGCCGTCATTTTGGACCCTTGCAAGCATACCATCGTGGAACTGCCGCACCATTGCTGTGAATTTGGCAGAAACATTCCTTACTGACTATATCAATGTCTGAAAACTGATGACAGTTTTACTTCTTCCTTGATATGTCTTCTCTGTTGAGACACTGATGAATTACTCGAACCGAAATCGTACGTGAAGCTTGGGCTGTATATATATCGGGAGCTAAAGGCGAGGGTTGGGTAGCCCTTAAACAAGGTCAGATTTAGGCTCCAACAGTTTACTGTTGGTGGAATTCGTATATAGCCGTTTTATCGGGAAGTCAGTGTCCGAAGATTTCCGAAGCGCGCGCGTTTTTTTCATATCCCCGTTTGTGCGAATATAATCCATACGCACGAATTCGAAAACACGACTTCAATTAAAATTTGCAGTCAACAAAGCTGTCTGTTGCGTTTGCACAGCAAAATACCTGTATTTCGTGTGGACGCGTTCTTTTTTTTCGGAAATCCACTTGTGCTGTAAGCAATTGGTTTTGTTAAACAAATTCGAAAGCTTCTCTGTACGGTCTTACAATAATTGTATAACTTAGAACTATGATATCGGATATCGAATATTTTAAATTGGAATGAATGGAATGGATTCCGCGAAGGCAATATTGTGAAAATGAAAAGGGGTCTACTCTAAAATGAAAGAATTTGCTCCCCTTGGGCGCAAATTCTTTCCTATTAGAGTTGACCTCTTTTCAGAAGTTCTAGGAAAGTAAACAGGACATCATGGAAGTTATATCCCTTGTAAACAACTGCGGAAACTCTACCAATTGTAAAAAGTCCCTTAAATGAGTTTTTGGTTTCTAAGAACTAGATATTTCAAAACCAAACATTCTTCCTGATTATACAAAGTAGTAATGATAACGTTTCTATATAAACGAGTACGTTTTCCGCCCAATATTATGGACATACCCGGTAAATTTTCCGCCATTTTTAAAAAGTGACACAACTTTTATGGCTTCCTGTTGGGTTTACTGTACACCAATACCTTTCTTCCCCTGGGAGCTAACTCTTTCTTTTTAGAGTATGTAACTGAATTTTGATAGAATTATCTCCCTTGAAAGTACATCAGTTCCTGTAAGTGCAAATATGAATTTATTATTTACTTGTTTACACGAATCTGTCATTAAAATGCCATTAAAGAGAGATCACACTTTTTACTTCCCGTTTGCTTTGCCGCATGCCTAGCACCTTCTGAACAGAGGTCTACTCTAAAAGGGGAAAAAAACAACTTTCCTTCCAAGGGGATTCTTTCCTTTGAGAGCAAATCACTTTTCAGAATAACCGTTTTGAAAGAGTCCCCTTCCCCTTAAAGTGTATTCATTAACCCGTTCACCCAGTAGTGCCGAAGCTGTGTTGAAAGCCGCCATTCGGTCTGCCTAACCATTAAAGACATAAAAATGAAATTTGTCTCGACCATTACTCTTGCTACTTATAAGAGACTAGGCACAACAAGTTCTGTCACTGAACGACAGACAGGTATATAGGGGCACAAAAGTGAGATTTATTACAGTACTGGCTTATTTATTTGATCCATAGGTAATATTCTCTCCAAAATATTTGTTACCCCTAAGAAGGCCTCTTTACCACCCCCTGCCGGGATCTAATAATCGCCTCTTTATGACATGAGTGGTATAGGGTGGGTGCCACCCTACTGACATGCATTTGAAAATATTCGGACTTTTCATGCTCCTGTCTTTCCACATGCAGTTACCTTCACCAGTAGCTACTTGCCTACACATATTATACATGAGCGAAAACTATATTTCATATACCGTCTATAAATCGGTCAGTTTATAGTCAATTAATCAATTTTGTTGTGTTTATACACGAAGTTCTGAGGATTTCCACAAGGTTGGTGTTAGGGCTACCATGGTCTCTTGGCTGGAGGAACAGAGATCTGTAATAAAAGTTCCTCCTACTTATAGAGGGTGAAAAACCTTGCCAAATTTTTCAAAGGTTGCACGAAAGTTTTTCTAAAGCCTGCATATCCCGTTCAACCTTTTATACCTGGGTTTCACAGTTCAGGGAGGGCAGGACATGCGTGAGGGACAAGCTTAGGTCAAAAGGCCTGCTGAGGCAGTGACCCCTACAATGGTGGCTAATGTTGAGGTTTTTCTCAACAAAGATCACAGGATGACTTTGCAGGAGGCAGCTAATCAGTTTAGCATCGGTAAAGCGTCGGCACTTTAGGTTTTACACACAAAAATGTATGTTAGGTGGATGCCGAGACAGCTTACAAGAGACCAAAAGACATTCAGTGTGACCATAGCAAAAGAACATTTGGGGCGTTTTAACCATGATGAAAAATAGCTTTTGAACTATATTGTCACTGAGCATGAAATATGGATTCCTGAAGCTGAACCTGAAACAAAAGCTCGATGAAAGCAGTGGAAACAAGCTGGGTCCCCACCTCCCAAGACGTTTAAGCTTTCTGTATCTGCTGGTAGGGTTATGCCGGTTGCTTTTTGGGATTCACGTTGAATAATACTGGCTCATTGCATGCCAAACTGCTAGATACTATACAGAAGTAATTTTGAAAAACAATAAATAAATAAATAAACACTAAGAAAAAGTGAAAAAGACTAGCCCAGAAAAATGTCTTTCTATTGCATGACAATACCCCCTCTAAAACTGCTTCATCTACAGTAGAACTTATTTACTCCTTTAAGTGGCAATTGTTGTTCCACCCTCCATACAGCTCAGACATTTTCCCCATGCGACTTCTGTTTCCAGAACTGAAACAAGGCTAGCTGGAAACAAGTATGAGACAAGGGCAGCTTTGATTTTAGCTGTAAATCAGAACATCGGCAGTAGGTCTACTTCATGGTTTGCAGAGGGAATACAAAAGCTGTCACGAAGATGGCAAAAGTGTATAGACGTAGGAAGGGAATAGTTTGAAAAAGAATAAAAATATTTTTTGAAAAAAAAAAAAAAAAAAAAAAAAAAAAAAAAATAACGGTTTTTGAGAAAGAACAAAAAGTCAGATAATCCGGACCGCCCATCATGCAGTCGAGCTTCAATGGCTTGAACATCTTTGGGACCACAGAAATTTGATCCAGACATGGGTAGCTCGAGCCACTGTGAGTTAATCTGGAGTCACATGGGAATAATTTAGGGATGTTTTTTTTTCGATATTCTAGATTTCTTGAGTGTACTCATCAGAATCGCCTTGATGAGGCGAATGTAGCGAGTACAAACAACATACATTTTTATGATTTGCGTATTCT